>OX457042.1:28774115-28811615 GCA_949752735.1 Lumbricus terrestris
TTCAAAGGCAAGTTTTACTTTGCAAACAGAACTATTCGCCAATCTGCATGGCCGCGTAAATGATTAAATGCTTTTTCTTATGCAGTGCTTTATAAGTGTAGAAAAAGAAATGCCTGGACGGCTGTCACTTATCCACGCTTTGCTGTACAAATAAATGGCAGGACGGCGTTGAGATTTTAAAATAAGTGCATGGACGCTGTCCATGACCGTCCAGCCACACTTTAAGCGCTGTTCTTATGTAGGCCTAAACAAGATGCGATATTTTGGAACCTCAATATTATCGTCCATTAAATAGGAACACAACTTCATCTATTGAGTTTCCATTCCTACCTACCCCATTAATAGGCTATAGTTCTGTATATTAACGGGCCTTGGAAAGAAAGAACATGGATGTTTTTAAGATTGGAGAAGGACCTATTGAAGGAAGAGTTTCGGTTGAAGACAATGGACCGGGACGAGGGAGAGAATAGGGTGAGCTAGGTCAACAGGACAAAGAAAGTGAAAATGTAAAGGAGAAACAGTATTGAGGCAATAAAAAGTCTATATTGATGACCAATGCTTTCTATTTCATAGGCTATACACATAGACATAATTATTATAATTATATACACCCACATTAAAGGTCACATTGTTGTGACTCAAATGTTGACAATGAGGCAACTCTGAGATGACGATTGACAATGATGATGATGATGACGACGATGATGATGATGATGATGATCATGGCATTGGCTATTATAAGCTACCAATAATTGTTCGTAGGTCTATACTATTCATTCATTTCAAAATTTGTATAGCGCCCGTTAAGACATCTTCTCAGATGCGCTCCCGGCCATACCACAGAAATACAACTTAGATTTCAACAACTTGAGAAAATATATTCGCATCATTTCTAGGTAGTATATATGCGTACATCCAACGGAAGTTCATTCCCAGTGTACCGAGAACGCGCGACGCTGCCTATAGATGAGGTGCTAACTATTTTGCGTTCATAACTATAATGACAACTTTGCTGAATATAAGATTCTTGTGGAAATACTACTACTAACGATGACGGTGTCGAAAGCGTTTCTGACGCTGTAGCGTTCTATCTCGAAAACGCCGTGTATTCTGATCGCACCAAATGCGATTATTCCCTTACCGTCACCAGCTTACGCGCCGTCTGCCGTCTGCCGGGTGAACAAACGTGACCGAGCGATGGTCTCTCGAAGAAGTTACTACAACAATGAGAGGCGCTTATGTCAAGCCTCGTTCCGGTGATGATCGACAACGAGGCTGCGTTCTGTCACCGTGCGCAATCGCCTCGCACGTTCGTTCGACAAATGGCGGATGCGGGTGCTGAAATTAGTGGGGGGATTAATTAATAGGCCTAAGTAAGGTGGTTGTCTATGATTTTCTCTAGTTCTCAGGATTGCCGCTTTGTTTAGCGTTCTGGTAGGTTTATACTCTAAAATCACGAAACTCACGATTATTTACATTTTTGAGAAAATTTTCTGATTTAGTCGTTTCTTGGTTAGGCCTACGCTACTTTTCCAGTCTTGTTGTGGCCTTCTCTTAACTCGATCGCTTTTGACATTAAAAATCGCCCAGAAAAAACAACACGGCGAAGTTGAGTAATGCTCTTGCTTATCCTTCACTCTCTTTATTTACTTCGTTCAGCCACAAAATTTTGCGAAGTTGTCTGTCTGTCTGTCTGTCTGTCTGTCTGTCTGTCTGTCCATCTCTGACTCCGCGTCAGTTTAACTCAATCTATTAATAGCCTACGCATACTAGTTCTTATGGCTTACGCATACTAGTTCATATAGCCTACGCATACTAGTTCCTATAGCCTACGCATACTAGTTCTTACAGCCTACGCATACTAGTTCTTATGACCTACGCATACTAGTTCTTATAGCCTATGCATACTAGTTCTTATAGCCTACGCATACTAGTTCTTATAGCCTATGCATACTAGTTCTTATAGCCTGTATACGCATACTAGCTCTTATAGCCTGTATACGCATACTAATTCTTATAGCCTACGCATACTAGTTCTTATAAGCCTACGCATACTGGTTCTTATAGCCTACGCATACTAGTTCTTGTAGCCTACGCTTAATAGTTCTTATAGCCTGTATACGCATACTAGTTCTTGTAGCCTACGCATACTAGTTCTTATAGCCTACGCATACTGGTTCTTATAGCCTACGCATACTAGTTCTTATAGCCTACGCATACTAGAGAACATACTAGAGAACTATAGTATGCCTACGCATACTAGTTCTTATAGCCTACGCATACTAGTTCTTATAGCCTACGCATACTAGTTCTTATGGCCTACGCATACTATAGTTCTTATAACCTACGCATACTAGTTCTTATAGCCTACGCATACTAGTTCTTATAGCCTACGCATACTAGTTCTTATAGCCTACGCATACTAGTTCTTGTAGCCTACGCATACTAGTTCTATAGGGTCTTTCCTCTCCTTCCCACCCTTCGTTACAAGTCACAAGCTTCTTTGAATCCTTATGCCGTATCTGCCTGCATGTTTCTTTGTCAATTTCTGTCTCTTCAATCGATTGTACGTACGCATGTTTGTATGTTTGTATGTTTGCATGTTTGTATGTTTGTATGTTTGTATGTGCACTTGTTACAGCGCCTCTTCAAGATCGCTGCTCAGAAGCACTCCCGACTACAGCGCGGACACTGTATCGGAGGCGGACAAGAAGAAAGGCAAGAAGACAGTTAGTTGTATAAACTGGATGACAGTCAACGACAGAGATAAGAAGACATACACTGAGACACATAGGAAGACAGACAACAAGACGTACAGAGAGAGAGAGAGAGAGAGAGAGAGAGAGAGAGAGAGAGAGAGAGAGAGAGAGAGAGAGAGAGAGAGAGAGAGAGAGAGAGAGAGAGAGAGAGAGAGAGAGAGAGAGGCAAGAAGAGAATTATAGAGACATACAAGAGGACATATAAGAATAAATATAAGAGACCGACTAGATGAATGGTATACGCCACCAGCCATGGGGCGCGGTGGTGTAGTGGGTATGTTCTCCGTCTTGCAGACGAAGGGTTGCAGGCAGGGCCGTAGCAACAATGAACGTGGCCCGTCCGATTCTCCGAATGTATGTACGGGGCAGCGGGGCCCCTTACAATGCAGAATCTGGTATACGCGGTATAGCCTACGTAATTCTGCAATGTTCTTATTCTAATTTCATATTATACTTATTATTAAGCTCTAAATCTGATATTGTGCGACCTGGTGGCTGATCGGTAACGCGCTTGCTCACGGAGCGGGCGGTTGCGGTTCGAATCCGGGTAACGACCTTGGGCAAGTTGTTTACGCACACGTGCCTCTGTCACCAAGCAGTATAATTTGGTACCGGCGTAAGCTGGGAAGTAAACGTCAAGTCCTGGAAAATCACTGGCCCCGTGCCCAGGACCTTGGGATTCGTCCATTGCCGGCTCAAGGGCTTATATATGAAAGGAGATGAGCGCCTCGCCAATGGGCCTGCTGCTCAGGGACGACTTTTACTTTTTTAAATCTGATGTTATGAAATTTTCTAGAATTGGCATCAAATTGCCTTGATCCAGTAGGCCTACTGCATATATAAAAATCCGTTGCATTTTCAGCAGTCAAAAGTTGACTCTGCAGACATGGGAATGCGGTATTTATATTTATACAATAAAATTATAATGGGGTTCATATTATGTATAGCATACAGCCATACACGGGTCTACATATTGTACTATAGACTCTATATTCCGTACTTGCGGCTGCTGAAGTCCTTCTCACAGTGCTTTTAACATGGATGGTGCAACAGCTTCAATAAATGTTACTTACCCAGTGGCGTAGCTACCATGTGTGCAATGTATGCAAAGCACATGGGCCCACGACCTCCAGGGGCCCACAGATATTGTTGAATTATTAGCCTGTAATCTAACCCAGTTAGTAATTAGCATTATGTTGTGACATAAATATTAAGTAGTTTTTGTGAACATAGCCTACTTGCATTAGGCTAATTCGCTACTTTACCGGCGTCTGTCAACTGCCGTGCAGGCAGGCAGGCAGGCAGGCAGGCAGGCAGGCAGGCAGGCAGGCAGGCAGGTTACTGAATTCCCTTGAGCCGTTTTTCGTCTCGAGTCATGACGGTCAAAATTTGATTGAGCAACTATGCTAGTGTGTGTGAACGATAATAAATAATTGGTCTAATTCAGTTTTAAGCTGAGAACAGTTAGTAAACGAATCATATCCGCATCTGATTTTCGTTCACAGGCTTCCCTATGCAAAGGTCAAAGGCGGGCCTATGGGGCCGTCCATAAAGTACGTCACGCTATTTTTGCCCATTTTTGACCCCCCCTTCCCCCCTGTCACAAACTGTCACAAATCTCGGACCCCCCCCTAAAGTACGTCACACTTTCGAACAAAAAAAGTAAAAAATAACCATTTACCTAACCCTCTAAACCCTAGGTTACTATCCCTAATCTCTCTGATAGTGACGTGTGTCCCTAAGCGCTTTGATAGTGACGGGAAATCAACTTTTATCCCGCCAGGTCGGGTTTTAGACACGCCTGGCCGGGCCGGGTCGGATTTTAAGTACTAAGAACAAAAAATATAACAAAGAATTTAAAAAATAAATGTGTGACGTCACACATGGCCTGACCCCTCCCCTGTCACAAACTGTCACACTTTCTTACACCCCCTCCCCCCCTGGAGCGTGACGTACTTTATGGACGGCCCCTATGCTATAGCTATCGTTTAGGATAGGTGTGATCATATCCGCCTATTTGCAACGTTGTTGTAGTGCAATTAAATGGTGCGCCGCAGAAACTTCATAGGCCTACTTGTCACAGGCATGCTCGTGTATTCCGGTCATATGCTTGATAAATATAGTAACGGTAGCCTACCGGTAGTAAACTGACATCTTCCTGAATCAGAGTGAGAATTTACCGGGAGTTTGAGGTCGTTCAACCCTCGCTGCAGTCTTTCTTAGGGTGACATAGTTAAGTCTTTTCACTTTTTCACAACGCAACTCCACGTGGATCATAGCATAATCCCCCAGTTATTTTTCAACAATTCTCACACTGCTCTCAAATCTTCTCAGCTCTCACCCCAAAATCAAGCAGGCAATAAATTGAGCAAGTGTGGACCAGGGTTTTAGGAATTCATGTGTTTCCCCCCAATTTTTGCACTTGTCAAGAATATTGCTAACTTTTTTTTTAGTAGGGCCGACTATGAAAAATTGTTGATTGTATCGTTTTTGGTGCGCAATTTACAAAATATGGACCGGAATTTATAGATGGTTGAAATGCTACAAAGAAAACTCTATGATGCCATGACATTGTATTAAGTAGGCAGCTAATAATAAGTGGGAAAAGTCTGCAACGTGAAAGATTTTAAATTCTACTGGCAGTGGCGGCGCTAGGGGGGCTGGGGGGGCTAAGCCCCCTCTGGAAGAGGCTCAGCCCCCCTAAGAAAGGGCCATCCGAATTTTTTACATTGAAAAATAATCACGATTTTCGGCTGACGACTAAGAAAAAAAGGTCGTCAGAAATTTTGGCGGCGAAAATGGAAAATTTTCGCCGTCGGGCTTCAGCCCCCCACCCCCGAAACTGAAATCCTGGCGCCGCCACTGTCTACTGGGAAATCACTGCAGTTAGGCCAAAAACACTTTAATTTATCTGTCTCATTCGTGCAGCTGCAGCATGTTTTTCTCTGAGTGAGTTGCATTACATGTGTTGGGTTTAATAGCAAATGCCATAGACTAGTTTTGTGATATTGATTGCAAGAACGAAAAGATACCAGCCTTACCCCTGCACACGGGCCCACAAAAGGGGCCAATGCGGGACCCCTGCACACGGGCCCACAAAGATCTAGCTACGCCACTGCACTTACCTATAGCTACACCTTACATTTTTTGCAACTTTCGGGAGGGCCCTTTCTTGCGGGGGCCCCCTTCGGTCGGAGGGTACGGAGGGCGGTCGCTACGCCTCTGGTTGCGTGTTCGAATCCACCTCAAGTCGCCGCACAGGAACCTTGGGCAAGTCCTTCTCTCGCAATTGCTCAACGCTTCGACGTAAAACTCCGATGAAGTGTCCACGCTGTAGTCGGGAGCGTCTCTGAGTAGAGAGCTTTAAGGGGCGCTATAGAAATGGAGAAATAAACAAAATAAATAAAATAATAAGTAGAGAAACAATGAGAGACGTACAAGAGGACCTACAAGAAGAAATACAGGATATGACAGATAAGATACACCATGGACCAGATAATTAAATTAAGAGCAGTTACGCACGAACACGACTAGCGCCTCTATCGACGAAAATCGTTCCATGGTAAATGATCTAAGGCGCCGACTGTGCACCGATCACCTGCCTTTGGGGTCACCGTTGGGCGCCTATCACCCCCACCCATGCTTTAGACCGCCCCACCCTCTCACGCACTGTCATGGAATCAAATCACGCAACCATTTCTTCAGATGCCGAAGACAAAAGAGCGGCGAGATGAAAGCGAGGAATTCAAGTTTTTTTCATAATGTAATCATCGATTTTATATAGCGCATCCACACGATGACTCATTGATGTCCTCTTTCTTCAACGGAATTCCCCGGCATCATCATGCAGTTGCTGCGTATGAGTACAGGACATCTGCAATCCTGGACATATTCCATTCAGACTTATTTCCCCATGGACAGTTTCTTTGTTTGTATGTGCAATTGTGCACTTGATTCTTCAAGCTCACTACTCAGTGGCGCTCCCGACTACAGCACGGACATTGCATTGTTGCAGAGCAAGTGAAAGGAACCATTAAGTCACCATGGACAGCAGAGCGCAGTGCCCGGCGGCCTATATGCAAGTGGAAAGGGGAGGCAAAGCTCACACAGATAAGAGGGTGCCCATGCAGCCTGATGAGCATCGCCACACCAAAGATGCAATCCTAAATTAGATGCGCTGCGGGAAAGGAAGCCAGTGCAAGACCTCACGCATACATTGGGATACACGGTCGGACTTGGTGAACCCCATGATATGCGAGCATGGACTTTTATACAATATAATTTGGTAGCATATACGTTGCCATATTATGCTAACATGTACCAACGATTTAGTGAGACTGTGGCGTTATCCAAAAGATACGCTTATTCTCAGACATTGGCTCAAACGCATCCTATCAGTGCTAAGATCTAACGCTGCATGTCATATACCTTACTATTATTAAGTAAATTTATATAGAGTCAGATTCGCACTTTGGTGTGATCTTGCGCGCGTAATAAATTTATGTAATAATAATGATAATAATAGAGTCTTTGACGACATTATTTTTGCATTATATATATATATATATATATATATATATATATATATATATATATATATATAGACTAAGCGATGTTGTGTCACACGGACTGCTATGAGCCTGTAACCACCGCAAAAAAATAAATCCATGCAGCTACATTGGCGAAAGTCGAGTAAGATGACGTCAAATTCTTTGTCCAAATATCACTGAATTTTGGTCAGATCCTATTAGGCGGGAAAGTACATAATTTTATAAGCCTACGAGTGTAATAACATATTACATTAAGCCTACCTGTTTGAAGGTGAAAAGCGGTCTGGGAGTCGACCCCAATAAGTCGTTAGAGAGAAGTCACTTGAAGTTGTTCTTTTTCCACAAGTCGATTTAAGCCGGCTTGAGGCACAAAAACTAATTTTGTACTTAAAACCAATGATCGTTAGGCCAGAGCAGTGGGTTTATCAAAGCAGTTTTCGTAGTGTATAGGCTAAAAATATACGAGGCATAGGTTATAGCGGTTCTAACTTCTACGGTCTACCGCGCAGGCCTTAGAAGGTTGCGAAAATATTTTTTATTATCGAAGCCGGCTATATGCTAAACAGTTCCTTAGGGTAAGCGCACATATGCAGGCATAGAAAAAGCCATAGATGGAAGGCAAGCGAAGCCCTCTCCCCGCCCTATCCTCTCGATCTGTGCTATAAGTAGGCCTAGTGATCTGGAGTCCTTTCTCTAGACCTATTGAGATAATCGTCAGCCATTGTGTGTTGACTTAAAATTACCCCCCCCCAACACCACCCCCTCAAGAGTCTGCTGTGTTAACGTGCCATTGATGTCTCACATTATGTATGCATAAACACATACAATTGTACATTTTGTCCGGTGTAGCCTATCTATACTGTTTCTATAGGATCAGTTGAAATATTCACATTCGCCCCCTCATGTAGACTAACCCTACCCGGACCATACAACAGATATCCCACACCTGTAATTAACTTCCCTCGCTCTGTGAGCAACGGTGGCCAGCCATCCGTTACTATAAGCAATGTCAGTGTGTTTAACTGACAATCCTGTGTCGCAAACCCTCGGTGCAAGGGCCCTTTGTTTGAGTAACAAAGAAACAAGATTCCTGCACTAACTGGTATAGGCCTCCTACAATGGCCTGTTCCACCAAGAAATCGTGACTCGGAAACCGAATCTGCAGCCAGTGGAATTTCAAGTCCACGTTCGAGTCCTGACAGTCCGAACCGAAGTCGCTCTCGAGTCAGACTCCAGTCTTTAGTCTTTAGTCGGACTCATCACTTACTAAAAGCAGCAGTAGCCTACACCAAGTCCTCAACAGTATAAGGAAATTAAATATTTCATGCATCCTGAAATCTTCTTGACTGTACCAAAATTCAAGCAAACAATTATTCCATAGATTGCAAGATAGGCTTAACTCACCTTGAGAGGCTCGATGTTGTTCCATTCGTTTCGCTTATGGCGGCTTTATCCCAGCGGAAAACGCACGCCATTTGTTCGTAACTTAAAATAGTGTAACTGGGAATTATTTGACTATTAAAATGTCACGTTCCTTAAATAAAGTGAAGTAGAAATTAATTGCTCTTATTTCCATGTCTGTCAAATAAATAAATGCTAACCAGGAAGACCGCTTTTCTGAACTTCCGGTGTGTTTGCTAGTTGTCACATTGGCGCAGGCAAATTTTATAGCGCAAGAATATCCTAAAATAAAGACAGTTTGCACGACAAAAACATAGAGACCGCTTTTATACAAGAGAACCAGCCAGTTCTAAAAAGTCAAGAAATGATAGCGATACCGAGACCGAGACAATAGGTTGTGAGACCGAGACAACAGGTTCTGAGACCGAGACAATAGGTTCTGAGACCGAGACAATAGGTTTCGAGACCGAGACAATAGGTTCTGATACCGAGACAATAGGTTTAGAGACCGAGACAATAGGTTCTGATACCGAGACAATAGGTTTCGAGACCGAGACAATAGGTTCTGATACCGAGACAATAGGTTTAGAGACCGAGACAATAGGTTCTGATACCGACACAATAGGTTTCGAGGCCGAGACAATAGGTTGAGACCCAGACGTCAAAACTTACCTCACTTAAGAATTGAAGTCGCTTTCTGACGGTCTCTTACGTCTAACCTCAAACTCCAGCTCATTAGTATTTAGTAATCATTAAATTCATCTAGGCCTAGTCATATCTTCGGCACCTAACAGTAGCCTACGTATCAGCGATGAGAGTTCTTTCGTCAACGTCATTCATTGCTGACGTCAGGCGGAAGAATAGTTTCCAATTATTTTGATTCCCACGAATCAAGACTAAAGTTGGACTCGGGAACTGGATTTCATCGTTCGCATTTGACAGTGTCCGTGTGTCTGTGTATGTTTGTTTGTTTGCTTGTCTGTCTGTCTGTCTGCTACTCGCTCTCTCTCCTTCTTCTGTAGCTTTTTTGTTATCTGTGAATTTTTAATTCTGAAAGCCTTATCGAATTATGTCGACTGATTTCCAAGTAAAATAAATAAAACATACTTACAAAAGTCCGACATAGTACATACGTCTCACTTTGCTGTAACGCACGATGCTCCGAATTCCATATGCGATACTGCAACTCAACCCTCGAACGATTTAAAAGAGTTGAGGAGGAGGTGGTGCAGAAGATGGAGTAGTAGGGGAAGGAGAAATAAGAATAGGAGCGGGAGGAGTAGGATAATTAGTAGGAACAGGGCGAGTGGTAAGAGGAAGAGGAGGAAGAGTAGGAAGAGGAAGACGAGGAGGAGAACAAGAATTTGGACGAGGACAAGGACGGGGAGAACAAGAAGAAGGAAGAGAAGAAGGAGAAATAATTCAGAGTCCTTTGAGGTAAAATTACAGCATTGATATTCGCTAGATGGCGATCGAGTTTAATTAAATAAAACCTTTTTTTCAATTTGCAAACGTATTTAAAAAGCGAATCGATCTCGTTTGTAGTTCTTAAAGAAAGATCACAAAATATCGCAAGGAACTGTTCCAGAAGGCTGTTTAAACCTATAAATAGATGTGTGCTAATTAACTGCGCATGATCACGTGATCTCTTGCAAGTGAATAATAATAATAATTGATCGTCTGCTGCGGTGACTGACTACACGCGGTGCAAAATACAAAGTCCCTCACTGAATGTGAACAAAATAATACAGGGTATAATAATAATTTATCGTGTAAATTCATTAAATCAATAAATCCGAACAGCCTTCTTCGTGCATCTTGCTCAAACCGATGCATTTTATAACTGAGATCGATGACTTCAAGTGAAAACAAAAAGGGAGCATGCACCTTAGGCAGTGGCGTAGCCAGGAATTTATGATGGGGGTTGTTTTTTTGCCTGGCCGGATGCCCTTTCCGACACCAACCCAACAGTATTATAGTAAATAAAAAGGGAATAAAGTAACAAAGGGAATAAAGTAAGAAAAACAATTGTTACTACAAGCAATTGTTTTTTTATTTTTATTTAAGTGAATTAATGACCTTTAAAAAACTTTTTCCCTAGGTCAATGGGGGGGGGAGGTTTAACCCCCAAACCCCCTTGTCTACGCCACTCACTGACGTTAGGGCTATTATCCTAAATCATCGATCCCAGCTACAAGCTGCTGTTAATGACGCAATTTATTATTTGAAGTATATAATTATGTTTCCAAGGACGAAGACTTATTCGTAGATTCTTCTCTTGGCTTTGTATTAATGCTGCTTAATACGTAATTACAGGCAAGCACAAAAATGTTACCGAAGCCAACCATTTGCACATACATCGTTCATTCCTAACTACTTTTGTACAGAAGCCAAAAAGGGACTGGCGAAATAACTAACACATCTGTACAATTGAAAAGTTCAATGTTTGTGCGAATCACTCACCATCACTCTGTCATTCTAAATAGGATAAACGATTCAATTTACACTTTGAAAAATATTTGAAACAGTTTAATCGAATTGACAATCACATGAACAGGAAATTCAACAACTTGACAGTGGCGTAGCCATGGCTGAGACCACGCCCTTTCGATAAGAGTAAAGCTGGACGAGAACAGTCAATTTAAACAAAACAGAAGACGTGATCAAAGCACAGGCCCCGCCCATTGGATAATAAATAGTAGCCTAAAGCTACATGTAACAGTAAAATTTCAACAAGACTGTCAGACTGAGGGCGTGGCCTAAGCACAGACCACGCCCATTCGATAATAGTAGCCTAAAGCTACATGTAACAGTGAAATTTCAACAAGACTGAGGCCGTGGTCTAAGCACAGACCACGCCCATTCGGTAATAGTAGCCTAAATCTGCATGGAACAGTAAATTTCAACAAGACTAAGGGCGTGGCTTAAGCACAGACCACGCCCATTCGATAATAGTAGCCTAAAGCTGCATGGAAAAGTAAATTTCAACAAGACTGAGGGCGTGGCCCAAGCAGAGACCACGCCCATTCGATAATAGTAAAGCTACACGGAGCAGTAAATTTCAACAAGCATTGCAGAGAGCATGATCAAAGCAGTGACCACGCCCATTCGATGATGGTAAAGCTTTATTTAGACCTACAGACTGAATGGCTACACAATTTCCAGAGCCCGAATTAAAATTGGAGAGACACTATGTTCTATAAAACTTGGAGACCCCATGTTAAAAAATTATACAAGAATACAGATGTCTTAATTAATAATAGCAAATCATTTAAAATGAACAATTAAAGCTACTGTAAGATTAATGCATTTACTGATAACACAGTTATCATTTGGCTGGATTTATCTTTGTCTTTGATAATTATTAGCATAATGCACCCTAAAGACAATACCAAAATATGTAGCATCATAGTGCGCTACCTATAGGCCTATATGTATTTAAAAAAATAATTTAACACCCACCCCAATGTAATAAAAGAATTGCGTGAGTACACTGCGTATATTGTGAGGCCCTAAGGTAAATTTTTAACCTAATGATCAATTACAGCAAAGACAATTCATCAATTTGGCTAAAATAAGCACAACTAACATATTGAAAACATCACCTGTTCAGTAATAATTGTCATGGGCGGAGTTTATCAGGGGCTGGGGGACTTAAGCCTCCAGGGAGGACTAAAAAAGGTCATAATTTTTGCTGGAGAAATGGTATATTTTCACGAAATTTCAACCGAAAGGCTAAAAAAGTCATCAGAAATTTGGTCAAAGAAAATTTTAAAAATATTGTCGGCGCCGCTCGTTCTGGACAAGTCTCCGCCCCAAAGCCAAAGCTATTTTTAGCTCCTCAAGAAACGAAAACAAACTCCGCCCATGATAATTATTATTTCATTCGGTAGATGAATCGCATGCACTGCACGGTCTGTAAAGAAATTATAACAAATCAGTCAACAAGTTTCATTACATTCGCAAGGGGCGCCACGTGCACAAAAGATGAAAGCCGCGTTTTCGTTCAAACTAAAAGATAAAATTTGGCAGAGCCGCTTCGAATGTTGTGAATGTGTTAAAGATATTTTCATGATTATTTGAATAGTCGTAGAGCGCATATATATATAATCAACTGGATCTGGACAAACCTTACACATACAGACACTGGAGCTGAGGAGATTAATTATATTAGCCAACAGGAATGGGTGATATAATAATCAGACCAAATCTGGCTCTTAACTATAATACAGACGAATGCGGAGCAGGGCCGGATTAAGGCATGTTCAACATGTTCGGCTGAACAGGGGCCCCCACACTTTAGGGGTCCCCACACATGTCGCCCAAAAAATTTCCCGAAAATTTGTTGAATTTCGACACCAAACGACTAAAAAAGGTCATCAACTTCTTTTTGGGAGGGGTGTAATCGGTGCATTCTAGAAAATTTTCGACCAAAAAATTTCTCCGAACAGGCCCCCCCCATTTCTTTATCCGGCCCTGATGCGGAGTTTGAAAGAGGGACCATCTCACAAAGATGGACCATCTCACAAACAGGGACCATCTCAACAGACGGTAGTGTCTTCATCCTCCAGTTGTTCGGCGGCGCTGTCCACGTCGTTCGCGGTCGTAGCGGACAGAAAGCGCGGACTGACCCCCTCCGCGTGACCGTGGTCATCGTCCCCTTGGGCGTGGACCAAGGCACGAGTCTGCATCGCCGCATCGTCCATCTCTCTCCGCGTCTTCCCTCGACTAAACCCGTTGCACTTGGACGGCTTCTTTCCCGCCGACAGCGCCAACGCCGCATTCGCCAGATGTCGCGGCTGCTGCTGATGACCGCCGGCCGCTGATTGGCCATTGCGACCGTTTCGGTGGACGCCATTGGTCGACGCGTCCTGCCCGTCAACGCCCCCGCCGTGCGTCGTCGTTGGCTCCTCCTCCTCCAGCGGCGCGTACGGTGCCGACTTCCCGAAGACGACGCAGCCCGGCGCCGCGCCGCCGCTCCCCACGGAAGAGGTCGCGCTCTCACCCGCTCCCACCCCGTTGCAGGAGACGATACCGCGCGACGACCGACTCTGGCGAAAGCAGAGCACAAGAATAACGACACCAGCGATCGCCAGGAGGCCGAAGAGCAGCCCACACAGGACACCGTACTTCCAGTAGCAGTCGAAGGTGCTCAGACCCAGCTGGAAGATGTTCTTGCCGGCCATGGACTCGGGAGCCGCGCAGGTGTAATCGTCCTGCATCGCCAGCGCCCACCCGCTGCCCAGTAGCCATTTCGACAGGTCGTGGGTGGTGCACGTGCAGTAGTAGGGGTTGTACGAGAGGTCAACGGTGCGGAGACCGTGCAGTCCGCGAAAGCACGCCTCGGATGGATCGACGAGGTTGTTGTACGAGAGGTCAAGGACCTCGAGCTGGGCCAGACCGGCGGAGGTCGTCGTCGCCAGGGGGCGGCAGTCTGTCAGGCGGTTGCCGTCCAGGTAGAGACGACGCAGGTGGAAGCTGTTCGATAGAAGACCGACGGGGATCGCCGTGAGGTCGTTCTCGCCAAGGTCAAGGGACCGGAGACTCGACTTCTTGAGGACGAGCTGATTTAAGAACAGATGAACAGTGCACGTAGTTTGGAATTAACGTTGTTCCTCTGTATTAGTTAGTTTTTTCGTTCGTTTATTCAACTGATTGATTGATTGATTGATTGATTGAACAGTTGATTGCAACGATCGATTGATTGATTCAAAGTCAGGAGGATCAGAAATAACACGAACGACTTACTGACTGACTGACTGACTGAAGGGTTGGCTGTATATTATGCTGAAGAGTTCATGAGGAGAGGTGTTTTCCTGTGAGTTCTCTGCTTCGCCACCTGAACTGTCAACCGACTGAGTTGACCTGAGCTGCAGAATATAGTACCACGAAATTCGCCAGAGGCGCCACACGCATTGAACAGCGGTCTATAATTAAACCACTGCAAACATCACTGGGTCGAGACTCTGCATGTCGCCATCTCCGTAAACACACCGCGTCATTAAGCACTCACTGACTAACTAATTAACCACACTATAGGCTAAAGTTAAACTGGAGACATTTTCTGGTGATACCAGTCAAAAGCCTCGATAAATTAGGAGGCCATTACTATTGCATTACCTCACCATGTACTAAATACTAATTACAAGGCTTAGTTAAACACATTGAGGTGTATTATATAATGAATATATCACTAGAGGGAGTATCAAGTCTCTATATTGAAGTCGACGTCTAAATTCGTGCCGACCAATCACATCATATCTGTCTAAATTTGTGCCGACCAATCATAGGCGATTTCTCATACCGACCAATCACAGTCTTACAACATCGATCAGGAAAACAATTAAAATAATATCAACATCTTTAAAATGATTCGAACATGTCGATGTTTTCTTGTGAATATTGCAGTTTTCTTGCAATATTCATAAGTTAACATCGACATGTTCGAATTATACAAATGTTGATTTTATTTTAGCTGTTTTTCTAGATCGAAGTTGTAAGACTGTGATTGGTCGGTACGAGAAATCGCATATGATTGGTCGTTTCGAATTAGATCGACGTTAATTTTAATAATTTATGACTTCACATCTGATTGCAGGGCAGATAGACCTACGTCATACTCTCTCTAGCGTGTATATTATATATATCATGCATCTCAATGGTTAAACAGAAACACGCAGGAGGCAGTGGATTGCAGCATTCAAGTCGTCAAATTGCACGCTAGAGGATCGGGTGACATGAATTGACATCAGCTAAAGCATGTAATTTAAGCGTTCGTGCATGAATAAGCTGGTGCCATATTACGCTTGGCTTTCGAGTAGCGCTTTAGAAATTTCGAGATTACGGTCAGCCTACGATTACGATTTCGGTGCGAAGTCCGATAATCGTTTAAGTGTGGTTAGATCGCTGTTGTCGAATGTGTGTGCCTCAGTCGAGATCACGACCGTCAACCAAGCAAGTCGTCAAAGATTTATGTCGATAGCTTTTAACTGACCACTAGACACAGTTCTTCATAGGCCCACAGTCAATAAATCTTGGTGACGTCTGGCTGTTTGCTATTGACCAAGACATGTTCAATTTATTGTTCATTGCTGCAGAGACCAGGATACAACAATGGCCAAGAGCACAACAACGGTCGAAACACAACAATGAACGATTTCGTGATTTAAACGGTGCAAAGGAATTATCGACAAATCGTGCCACGTATGTGGTGGACGCTTCCATGTCAGTGTGAGAATTGTGGAAAAATAACGGGGATGGGGTGTTGGACTATGATCCACTTGGAATTGGGTTGTGAAAAACAGACTTTAGTACTTTACTACGTGGCTTTAAGAAAGACTGGGGACTTGAAACCCCAACCCCGGCAATTCTCACTCTATTCCAATAGGTCGAAAAAGGAACAACTGAAACCACATGATCCAGTAGCCAGCTATCGTACCACAGCACTCTAGTGAGGCAAAGCATAGCGCTATATTAACTGCCTTGACTCATACATACTTACTCGCATGCATGCACACGTCTGGACACCCAAGACCTAACAAACACACACATAAGCACGCACACGCACACAAACACACACACAAACAAACACATACACAAACACACACACACAAACACGCAAACACAAGCACACACAAACAAACGCACAAACACGCAGATACACACAAACACACACAAACAAACACACACACACACAAACACACACACACAAACACACATACATGAAGATAAACACACATAAATACACACAAATACACACATACAAGCACACACAGATATACACAGACATATACACACAGACACACACTGACACACACACAGACACACAACAAACACCCACACATCAGATCCCCAATACCTTCTGCAACGCTACGACACTTCAAGCATTACCTTAGCAATGGCGTCAGAGTTTTGCCCGAGACGATTGTTCCTGAGGCGCAGGTCCTCGAGATGGGACAGATGGATGAAGGTCCCGTGATGGATGTGGGCCAGCCGAGCGTTCCGGATGCTCAGCGAGGTGAGCTGGACGAGGCCCTTGAAGTCGTCCTGCCTCAGACGGGTCAGCTGGACACATCCGTCGAGCTTGAGATGCGTCAGGGACTCAAGCATCGAGAACGCCTCGTCCTCGAACTCCTCGAGAGGGTTCTCAGACAGATCGAGGTGCGTCAGCTTCTTGAGGCCGCCGAACATCCCGGCTGGGATCGTCCTCAGAAGGTTCTTGCGCAGGACCAGGGACCCGAGGACCGGATAGTTGGCGCCGTCGAAGTGGACCGTGTTCTCCGACTCCGAGATCCGGTTGTCGGACAGGTCGAGGGATTCCAGGTGACGCATCGCGTGGTCCGGACCGAGGAAGGCACAGTCCGATCCGTGCACGCATGACAACAGGTTCCGTCTCATCGTCACCGTCTATCGAAACAAAGAACCATTAAATTTGTTTTTTGTTTGTATGTGCACTTGTTATAGCGCCCCTTCAAGCACTCTAATCAGACGCGCTACCGACTGAAGAGCGGACACTGCATCGGAGTTTCACGCCGGAGCGCTGAGCGGTGGTATTTGCAGTTTAACGTCACTGTGTGGTAACAAAGACCATTAGCGACGCCCTCCTCCTTTATCCAGGTTTGGGACTGGCACTGGCAGAGTGAGACCAGTGGCGGAGTTCAAAGCGCTGAGCAATTGCGAGTGAAGGACTTGTCGAAGGTCCCTACGCGGCAACTTGAGGTGAATTCGAACCTCGAACCTTCCGACTTCAAGGCAACGACGCCACCACTAGACCACCGCGCCCCACAAAATGACCGTGACCTTGACCTTGACCCTTTTATCTTGACCTTTGACCTTGACCTTTGACCTAGACTGTCCTCATAACGGCACTTAGCCTACTACTGCAACACTTCAATCGACTGAACTATAACTAGTTATCTACCATTCTATAGATTATAGACAATAGATCAGATCAGGATTAGACCTTTGGAAGGATTAGATATGGAATAAATTCAAATAAACGAGATTAATTAATTATAAGGTATTGTATTGTATTGTATTGTATCTATAAATTTATAAAGCGCCTCTCACAGTGCACACCAATCAGAGGCGCTCCCAGTACGTTAGACCAAGAGAGAGAAAAGTAGTCTTGAGACACCGAAAAGAGGCCCACCAGTTAATATGGAGGAACGGATAAGGGTGTAAACAACACTGTCGGGCGCGGTGGTGTAGAGGGCATGTTCGTCGCCTTGCAGCCGGATGGGTGTAGGTTCGAATCCACCTCAAGTCGCCGCGTAGGGACCTTGAACAAGTCCTTCACTCGCAATTGCTCAGCGCTTCGGCAAAAGAAACTACGATGCAGTGTCCGCGCTGCAGTCGGGAGCGCCTCTGAGTAGCAGTAGAGATGTTGAAGGGGCGCTATGACAAGTGCACAATGCACATACAAAAAACACTGCAGGAGACGTCTCCATAGCAACTGACATCAGATCACAGATAGACCCTATAAGATTATGTAATCTATATTGGATAAATTAGATTAGTAAGACATTGCGACGCGCATGATTTCAATCACGTCCCGCAGGTCATCGAACTGTGTATTGAAGAATCGAATGAGGGTAAAGTTATACAATGCAATAAAAAAATAGAACGACTGCATATGATATATATATATATATTATGCCCTCATTCCTTCCAGGGCCAGAGACGCACATACAACCAGTGCAACCATTATATATACACGTCAGAATATCGAGGCTCCAAGCAATTATTGTCAGTCCATGAAAGGTTTCTTTAAGGCACACAATCCCGGCTGATTGGAGACACGAACCCGTACCCTCTGGACAATTACAGACTAAGTGCTGAGCCCCTTTGACTCTCATGACCTATTATATAAGGCAGTATATATATATATATATATATTTACTTACTTTATATATATATAATTATTATATATAATGCTCCACCCTTCATCGACCCGCGAGCTGATTCTAAGTGACACGCCTAAGCTATTCAGTGCATGATTATTTCGCAAATTTCGGTAAAAATTAAATGTAAACAATGTCACAGACCTCTTGTTGTACAGCTATTTATTCAGTTCGTAACTGGCTTATTATTTGACAATGAGAACAACAAAAATCCATTTTGGACGACTCATCCTTTATGTTTATTCCATGCTAAGTTGAAATACCGTTAATAATTTTCCAAAAAATTATCATTGCTTCTGGTTCATTTCTGGTGCGGCCCTCGGCTTCACGAATGCGTTCTTCGGGGGCCTGTATTGTAAAACTGGTTGGACAGCGCTCTATACTGAACTTCTTCTTTAGGTTCTCTGCCCTTCGGCAGGTTCCAACCTCCAATGACGCCACTGACGATACTGAAGTATAACAATAATATTAATGACGACAATGACAATTTCTATGGCGCGGCAACATAACCGACGTCGTTACAAGGGCGCCTCGTGAGCAACTAACCGCAGAATAGATTTCGCAAAATGAATACATCTATATAAATAAAGAGAAGATTCTGTCTGTCTGTCTGTCTGTTTAACCGGAATGCATTTCCACAGTTTTGGACCTTTTCACTCCAAACCTTCACTACTGTGTCCGTCTTGGCATCGGACGCGTAACAGAGGGGTTCGCGAATCTCTGCCACCATTGGGGCCAGAGTGGGGGGCCAAAAAACCCTCATTTTTCCTGTTGGACTCTGCCCTTTCAAGCTTATAACAGCACTTTTCATTCGGGTCTCGTACATAATACGTATAAAAGCAGCCGTTCGACAGCGTTTAGAAAACAGCGCCTTTGCAAGTTTCACGGGTCGGGTACCGGTGGAGGTCAGTGGTAGGGGTGGGGGTGGAAGTGGAGGGTGGAGTTGGGTGAATGGGTGGGTGGGGGAGTGGGGGTGGGGTGGTGAGTGGAGGGTCAGGGTGGAGGGTCGGGTTTTGGGGGAAATTTTTCCCCCCGAAAACCAAAATTTCGTGGGTGACGTACCAGTGGAAATCGAAGTTAGTGGTCGCGTGTTGGGGGGGAAAGAGGGGGAAATTTGGGGGAGGGGTGAAAGAGAGGTGGAGAGAAATTTTGGGGGTTAAATTTCCCCCCCAAAATTTCCCGAAAACCAAATTTCACGGGTGACGCACCGGTGGAAATCGGAGTTAGTGTTTGCGTGTTGTGGGGAGGGGCTGAAAGAGGGGTGGAGATAATTTTGTGGGAAAATTCCCCCCATAAAATTTACCGAAAACCAAAATTTTACGATTGGCGTACCGGTTGAGATCAGAGTTAGTGGTGGCGTGTTGTGAAGGGGGAGAGGTGTAGGGGGAAAATTTGGGGAGGAATTCCCCCCCTATATTTTCCAAAAAACTAAAATTTCACGAGTGGCATACCGGTGAAAATCGGAGTTAGTGTTCGCGTGTTGTGGAGGGGGGGGTGAAAGAGGGGTGGGTGGGAAATGTTTGTGGTAAAATTTCCCCCCAAATTTCTCGAAAACCAAATTTCACGGGTGGCGTACCGGTTGAAATCGGAGTTAGTGGTCGCGTGTTGTGGGAGGGGTGAAAAAGGGGTGGGGAAAAATTTGGGGGGTTAAATTTCCCCCCCCCCAAATTTCCCTAAAACCGAATTTCACGGGTGGAAATCGGAGTTAGTAATCGCGTGTTGTGGGGGAGGGTAAAGAGTGGTGTGGAAAATTTTGGGGGTAAAATTTTCCCCCAACAAATTTTCCGAAAACCAAAATTTCACGGGTGGCGCGCCGGTGGAAATCGGAGTTATTAGTCGCGTGTTGTGGGTCAAAAAGGTGGGAGAGGAATTTTGGGGGAAATTTCTCCCCAAAGAATTTTCCGAATGGCAAAATTTCACGTGTGGCGTACTGGTGGAGGTCGAAGTTAGTGGTGGCGTGCTGTGAGGCGGTGATGGGGGTAGGGAAATTTGGGGGGTTCTCCCGAAAAACAAAATTTCTCAGGTGGTGTACCGGTGGAGGTCGGACTGTGGTGGGGTGTGGTGTGGTGGGGTTGTGGCCGCAACGGGTCGAATCCTAAATTTCCCGGGCAACGCCGGGTACCCCAGCTAGTAAAATAGAAATACAATACATAAATAAAACGTAAATCTATATAAATAAAGAGAAGATTATTTGTGTTTAACCGGAATGCACTTTAACAGTTTTTGAGCTTCTCACTCCAAACCTTCACTACTGTGTCCGTCTCGGCATCGGACGCGTAGTCGAGGGGTCCGCGAATCTCTGCAACCATGGGGCCAGTGTGGGGGGGGGCAAAAACCCTCATTTTTCCTGTTGGCCTTTGCCCTCACAGGCGTATGACAGCACTTTTATTCGGGTCCAATACATGTACGTATAAAAGCAGCGGTTGATACGGTTTTAGAGGTGTGTAAGGCCAGTGCTTTTACCAGTCCGGATTTTACGGGCCGCGTACCGGTGGAAGTCAGGGTGGAGGTGGTGGGGTGGAGGGTGGTTGGGGTGGAGTGGAGCAACGCCGGGTACCCCAGTCAGTAATACATAAAATACGTAAATAAGTAAATAAAAGGTAAGGCTTGGTTCGGGTATACGCCGAGGTATGCCGTCTCTTACCTTGAGTTCATGCAATCCGTGGAAGGTGTCGCGATGGACTGAAACCAGATCGCAGTCGTCCAGATGTAGCTTCCGGAGGCTCTTGAGCGGATGGAAGAGCTTCGACGGAATCCTTCCACGGAGTCCGACGTAGTTTCCGGCGAAGTTCAGCTCGCGGACCTTGGAGTCCTTGAGATGGCGGAAGAGATCGTGCTGGACCGGGTAGTCGTCGTAGGTGAAGACCCCCTGGAGGTTGACCTTCTCCAGAGAGCTGTTCGCCAGACCGTAGAAGATGTTGGAACAGGTCTTCGAGTCCATCATCACGTTCGACAGGTCGAGACTCTGAAGGCGTTCCAGCGGCCTGAACGCCTCCTCGTCGACATTCTTGATGACGCTTACGGACAGGTCAAGGGTACGAAGGTCAACGTCGGCCAGCGGTTGGAAGAACTCCGACGTCAGGTTCAGATTGGAGAGCTTCCGCATCGATAGATCCTCGAGGGAGGTTAGGGACGCGAAGGCCGGTGGAAGGCGAAGGCTGGACGAAACGACGGACGTGGAACTGACGTCAAGCTCCTTCAGGGATGGACCTAGTTGACGGAGGAATTCCCAGTCCGAGTCCCCGGCAGCTCCGATGGGATTCGACGCCACGGAGAGATAGCGCAGTTCGGAGAGGGGATAAAAAGCCGCCGCCCCGACGCTGCTTAGTTTGTTCTCACGAAACGTCAGTTCCTGCAGACTGGTAAGATTCGACGATCCGAAGGAGTCGTTGTTTAGAACGGAGATGAGGTTCCAGTCCAGGATCAGGATCCGCACGGAGGCCCGTAACCTTTCAAGGTCAGGCACCCGGTCAAGATCCGCCTGCGTGCAGTTCACGGTCGAACGATCCGTACTGCAGGTGCATTCCTTAGGACAGGAAGCTTCTCCCTCTCCTCCCGCAGCGGATGAAGAGGAGGTGGATGGATGCGGTGAAGAGGAGTAATTAGAAGATGCGGAGATGATTGTTGGCACGTGCAGTTGGAAGAGGCAGAGTAGAACCAGCAGCAGCTGCAGCATCAACCGACGCCAACCGATGGCCAACAAGTGGTTTCTCTGGCGACCGGAAGCGGTATTAAGTGATGACGTCATCGTCGTTTGATCAGACTGTAATCGATCTGAAAGCAGAAAGAGACAATCTAAACCTATAGCTGGCTATTTAATTGAAACTACATCCCTATAGCGTCTGTTGCGTTTATGGCCCCAACAGCTGTAGCCTAACAGGATGCTCAAGTCACAACAAACACCACTTAAAATTCGACACTCAATAAAATTTAACTTTTTTTAAATCAGTCCTGATTCAGTGTCAGAGCCAAACAAAAATCATCTATGCAAATATGACGTAAATCATGCCAAATCAAATGCTAAATTCAATGCCAAAACGGAAGCCAATTTAATATGCATGCAGAATCAAATCATGCTCTATCAAACGCCAAATTGGATGCCAGATACAATATACAATCCAATGCCAAAATCCATTGACAAATCCAATACAAACTTTCAATGGTGAATCAACTATACCAAAATACAATAGCTATAATTAAACTCCACGTTGAATGCCAACATTGGATGTCAAATGCCATACCAAAAATCAACTCCCAATCCATATCCAACTCCCAATCCATATCCAACTCCCAATCCATATCCAACCCCCAATCCATATCCAAGGCGCCGAGCCCTTGAAGAGTTCAAGGGCCCGGCGCCTTCAACGGGAACTATGGTCCCGGTCAACTGCATATAGGCCTATAGGCCTACAAAATTTGCCATTAATGCCCTTTTAAATATAATATTACTGACACCAAACTACAGTCGGTTCAAACTTTAAATTAACCCCCCCCAAAAAAAATCGTAATTGTATATTCGAATATTGCAGTGCATAATAATGTCGTGCACACACACTTTTATCATTTCAATTAATTTTGTTTAACATAAAATTTATCATTAAGCCCAGGGCTTTTTAACGTGCAATTCTACACAAAATGTCTAGTTCTAAATGGATTCGTGCAGTTGTAGAAGCACTTCCGTCACGTTCCGTGAAGTTAAAACCAGTAAAAAAATAGGCCATTTTCCTCAGATTTGGAGTAATTTACCATGCAGGACGAGAAAGGAGAGAAGAGGATGTGCAGTTCTAAAAATTCCTTTAAAACAACCCTGATTAAGCCTTAGGATTGTTTAGCGGCCCGTGTCTTCTCTTCCTATGTATGTATGCGCACTTGTTATAGCGCCCCTTCAAGCTCTCTACTCAGAGGCGCTCCCGACTACAGAGCGGACACTGCATCGGAGTTTCACGCCGAAGCGCTGAGCAATTGTGTGAAGGACTTGCCCACGGTCCCTACGCGGCGACTTAAGGTGGATTCGAACCTCGAACCTTCCGGCTTCAAGGCGACGACGCCACCACTACACCACCGCGCCCCACAATAGGGCCCATTTATATAATCAGACAAATGTCCAGAGAACAAAATTAAACGCATTCGATATAGCACCGTGGAGATGCAGTCCATATAGAATAAGGCATTAAGCAATACGAACTATTACAAAGAAGCAGATAAACGTATTAAGATGAGAACGGCATGACATAACAAGAGAATGAGAAGAGCCAGTAGCTCCTACAAATCTGCGATGGATCAACTGCGGGTCCATTGCCGAACCTGCAGTATAATGACCAATCTACGACGGATAAATCTTCCACTGACAAATTGGATGTCAAAGCCATCCTCCACATCTGCATCAGCTCCTGCAGCATTTGCATCAGCAGCCGTCGTGTATGCTGCCGTGTCATTGTCCTACTTTGCATCCCTCAAATGTCACACCTCGAGTTGCGTCCACAACGACGACAGATGACAAGACGATGATGATGACGATGATGATGATGACGACGACGACGACCAAAGGAAACAATCATTTGTAGTCGAATTCAATTAGCCATAGACGATCACTTCCAACACGAAACACGACATCCATCCACCCATAGATCTAGCGGTTCATCCATCCGCCCATTGGCCTATTGGCCCATTGGTCCGTCCGTCCGTCCGTCCGTTCCTCCGTCCGTCCGTCCGTTCGTACATCCACCCGTCCGTTCATCTGCCAGTTCGAGTCCGCCCGGGCATCCATCCGTGCATTCAGTCCTCCATCCCTATATCCCACCGCCCATCCATCCATGTGCGTTCATCATCCGTGCACCCATACATCCATCTGTATGTCTGTCCATCCATCCATTCATCTATATAACCATCCATCCATAAATCCATCCATTCCTTCATCCATCCATACATCCATTCCTCCATCCATCCATCTATCCATCCATCTATCAATCCATTCATCTATCAATCCATCCATAAATCCATCCGTTCCCTCCCTCCCTCCGTCCACCCATCCATTCATTTGCATTCAACATCCGTCCAACCATACGTCCATCCGTCCAATGACTTTGGCAGCAAATACCCAACGGCGTTGCTGATTGCCCAATAAAACCTCAGAGTCCACTCTTCTTCTTCCTCAACTTCCTCCTGCTCCTCCTCCTCCTCTTCCTCTTCCTCCTCTTCCTCCTCCTCTTTCTCCTCTTCCTCCTCTTCCTCCTCTTCCTTCTCTTCCTCTTCCTCTTTCTCTTCCTCTTGATCTCCCCTTCCTCTTCTTCCACTCCTGTAAACTCCTTCTCTCGACTTCCTTCTTATTTCGCATTTCTTCATCACCGTCACTTCCTTAGTAAGTGAGTAAGTGGGTGAGCGAGGCAGCATGCAAACGAGTGACGAGCCTTGGTCAGCAAGTCCATCACACTTCATGGAAATCGTAACCTAAACTGGAATGTCTCAAACACCACTTAGGCGTACAGCTCAGTGAGTCAGTGAGTCAGTGAGTCTGCCTGCCTGTCTGTCTGTCTGTCTGCCTGCCTGCCTGCCTGTCTGTCTGCCTGCCTGACTGTCTGTCTGTCTGTCTGCCTGCCTGTCTGTCTGTCGGTCTGCCTGTCTGTCTGTCAGTCTGTCTGCCTGTCTGCCTGCCTGTTTGCCTGTCTACCTGTCTGTCTGTCTGTCTGCCTGTCTGTCTGTCAGTCTGTCTGCCTGTCTGCCTGTCTGCCTGTCTGCCTGTCTCCCTGTCTGCGTGTCTTCCTGTCTGTCTGTCTGCCTGCCTGTCTGTCTGTCTGTCTGTCTGCCTGCCTGCCTGTCTGTCTGCCTGCCTGCCTGTCTGTCTGTCTGTCTGTCTGCCTGCCTGTCTGTCTACCTGCCTGTCTGTCTGTCTGCCTGTCTGTCTGTCTGCCTGTCTGTCTGTTTGTCTGTCTGCTCATCATTCTGCTCATCTGTCTTGAAACTGACCTCTGCTCATCGTCCCTGGCACGCTCCTCATATTCTCTCCACGCTCAGATGACTTATAACACGCATTTGCAATTGTTCTCCCAATCCGTCTTCAATGAACATCTGCGCCTTTGTCCCAGTCCCGGCTGCACTATACGCACATTATATATTATAATCGAAACGCATAGATATGTAATCATATAATATACATAAATACATTTATATTATAACCATATATATGTACGGTTTGCATGCATATATACATAGACCTACAATACATACTCTTTTTCGTTGCAAAAACCATACACACAAATCTGGTTATAACCGAATGACTGCACGTATTGATGTATATACATTACACAAGCATTTGCAATATATATAATTATATATGTATAATTATATATAGGCCCTATATACATTGCATATACACAAGCACGAATATATAGAGTACACGTTCTATGTATAGTTGCAAACTTATTTATCATTTATATAGCCCTCTCAAGTATATATATTATATATATATCTATACATATATTGACATTACATAAAGTATATCTTTATAGTGCATCGATCGAAATTCTGAAAGCAAATTAGGAAGAAGGAAAGATGGAAGGCGTTGGGAAGGAAGCGGAGGTTGCGATCGAAGACCACGGAGGATGGAGGATGGAATGGAGAATGGAGAATGGAATGGAGGAGGATGGAATGGAGGATGGAGAATGGAGAATGGAGGATGGAGAATGGAGAATGGAGGATGGCACGGACCGACCATGGATGGATGGCAGCAGCTGAATCAAAACAATACATCCGAACACAATGCCTATTTTATATAGAGTCACAATGTCATGCAGACGAGATAAGATGACTATTATAAGTGCCATGATGCGACATAAACATACAAGCACACACACACACGCTCGCACGCATATACATACACAAATATGCGCACACATACATATTACATACCCACAACAAACACGTATACAACACACACAACACACACATACATACATTACATACACACATACATAAATTACATACACACATACAAACATACAAACATACATACATACATACATACATTACATACACAGATATATATATATACATACATACATACAGGGTGGGCCAGCAGGAATGCAACAACTTTGACGCCTTATAACTTGAACAATTTTTATTTGCGCGTCTTGTCCAATATATCAGATTGAACATAATTATCCATTTTATCATTCTGCAAAATATGTAAGAGATACTATTACGACCTTTTGAGATAATGCGATTAATATTCGAAGTCCCATTTTTTGCCATAAAACTGCAAGAAAAAAGTCTGAAACTGAATAATTATGTCAATTCTAAGCAATCACTTAGTACTAACAATTAATAACAATTAATATCTTGAGTGGATTTGCCATTAGTTTAACAAAATACTCAATATGTCCACCACGTGCTTTAATGACTGCATCAACACGAGACGACCACTGATCGATGACTGAGTCCACCCGTGCTTGCAATGGGTTATTTCATCCAAGCAGCAAGAAATCACTTCTTTCAAACGTTCAACGTCACATACCGGTTCACGATAGACCAGTTGCTGAAGACAACTCCAGATACAATAGTCAACCGGGTTTAAATCCGAACTGTTAGGTGACCAGTTATCAGGTTCAATAAACTCTGGCACGTTTGCGTTCAGATAGGCAACCGTATGACGTGAACGATGCGCCAGCGCTCCATCTTGCTGAAAGATGTAACCATCAACTCCAGACAGTTGGCGAATATCACGTAGCAGTCCTCTTGCGAGTACTTCGTCACAGTAATAACCGTTGTTCACCTAGTCTTTGGAGTAACAAAGAATGGTTCCGTCTTCCCTAGCTTTGAAACAGCCAACAATACCATCACACTTTGTGAAAAGTGCTTCCTGCCCTTCAGAAGCCGAGCAGACGCAGCCACACGCTTAAAGCCAACAAATGACTCAAGAAGTGAATGACAGATGAAAAGATCGACAGAACATAGTTCACAGACGAGAAGATCTTCACGGTTCAGACGCCAACAAACACTCAGAACGACCGTGCGTATGCAAAATTAGCTTATTGACATATTATTCAGTTTCAGACTTTTTTCCTGCAGTTTTATGGCAAAAAACGGGACATCGAATATTAATAGCATTATCTCAAAACGTCGTAATAGTACATTTTAGATATTTTGCAGAATGATAAAATGGATAATTATGTTCAATCTGATATATTGGACAAGATGCTCAGATAAAAATTGTTCAAGTTATAAGGCGTCAAAGTTGTTGCATTCCTGCTGGCCCACCCTGTACATACATAAATACATACATGAATATATACAGTATACCCGTACCGTACCGTACCGTACAAAACATATATATATATATTATATATATAATGTATACATAGGGCGCATTCGTGTATACTGTATACATATACAGTATTTACAGACATACTTATTCGCGAAAAGGCAGCAAGCAAGCAAATCAAATCAACGTGACAAAGTGATCCAAATGTGGCAATAGGAAACGAAGCAATACTATACAAGGCAATGGAGGCAAGGGAGGTAAGGGATGTAATGGAGACAAGGGCAATGTGAAAAAGAGGCGAGATAGAACAGGGCAACGAGACTTCAGGAAACCGGATTAGCGTGGCAAGTTGAAGCGAGGGATTGGAGGCAAGGGAGGAAGGGCAATCGCCGCTCGGGCATTGCAAGAATATATAGGAGGAGAGGCAAGGCGTGGTGGCGAGACATGGCGAGGCGATCAAAGGCAAGCTAACGGCGAGGAACACGATGCAGGCAATTAACCAAGACCACAATCGCAAAAACCATTTTTTACCGAACAATCCTCGTCTTTCTCTTTCATCTCTCTCTCTCTCTCTCTCTCTCTCTCTCTCTCTCTCTCTCTCTCTGTGTGTCTCTCTGTGTCTCTCTGTCTCTGTCTCTGTCTCTGTCTCTGTCTCTGTCTCTGTCTCTGTCTCTGTCTCTGTCTCTGTCTCTGTCTCTGTCTCTGTCTCTGTCTCTGTCTCTCTCTCTCTCTCTCTCTCTCTCTCTCTCTCTCTCTCTCTCTCTCTCTCTCTCTTTCATTTCTCTCTCTCTCTGTGTCTCTCTGTCTCTGTCTCTCTCTCTCTTTTTCTCTCTTTCTCTCTTTCTCTCTCTGTCTCTGTCTCTGTCTTTCTCTCTGTCTCTGTCTCTGTCTCTCTCTCTCCTGCTTTCTTTTCTCTCGTTCTTCCTACTCCTGCATACATCTGCTATCCTCTTTCATACCTCCTCTTCCAGGTCTTACTCCTCCTCCTATTTCCAGTTGCTTCTGCTTCCTCTTCAGTATTCCGATTTCCTTCCCTTCCCCCAAATCGTTCCCTTCCTTCCTTCTCCGTTCTTTTCTGTACATTCTAACAATATTTCTCCTCTTCCTGTTCTCTCCCCGTGCATAGTCTTCTCCACTTCATTCTCCTCTTTTCCTCCACTCCTCGTATTCTCCCATAAATACCTTTTAATTTTCCTCTCTCCCATTTCTTTCTACCTCATCCCTTTCACTTCCACCCTTTCAACCACCTCTACTTCTTCTCCTCGTCTAAACCCCTCTGCCTTTTCCCTCTCTTCTTCTTTCCCCTTGTCCTTCCTATAATATACCGTAACCCAAAGCTTCCTCTTCCGCCTTCCATAAACATGTGTCTGCCTTCTTCTCTTCTTCCTTCCCAGCCTTCACGGCTTCCCTGCTTCCTCTCCTCCTTCCCATATTCTTCCTCCTTTTCGCTTTCTTCTTCCCCTGCCTTCCTGGATGCCTTGTCTTCTCACTGCGCCTCCCCCCAACTTCCACTGTCCTTCAACAAACTACTCTTTTTCCTTTTTCGTCCTCTTCCTCCTTCTGCACTTTTCTTCCTCCTCTTCCTCCTCCTCCTCCTCTTCCTCCTCTTCCTCCCCCTCTTATTCTCTGCTTTACCTATTCTTCTCCTCCTCTTCCCCATTTTCTCTTTCCTTCTCTTTCTCTTCTTTCTACTCCCCTTCCTCCTCTTCCTCTTCTTCCTCCTCCTCCACTTCTTCCTCCTCTTCCCCCTCTTCTTCCTCTTCTTCCTTCTCCTCTTCCTCCTCTTCTTCCTCTTCCTCCTCTTCCTCCTCTTCTTCCTCTTCTTCGACTTCCTCCTCTTCTTCCTCTTCCTCCTCTTCTTCCTCTTCTTCCACTTCCTCTTCTTCCTCCTCTTCCTCTTCTTCCTCCTCTTCCTCTTCTTCCTCCTTCTTTTCGTCCTCCTCTTCCTCCTCTTCTTCCTCTTCATCCTCTTCTTCCTCCTCTTCTTCCTCTTCTTCCTCTTCCTCCTCTTCTTCCGTCTCCTCTTCTTCCTCCTTTTCCCCTCTTCTTCCTTCTCCTCGTCCTCCTCTTCCTCTTCCTCTTCTCCTTCTCTCTGCCATCATCGATTTCCAATTGTGTTATCGCAGCCGGCCAGACTGCATGGCGACGGCCAAAGCATCATCATCACCACCACATCACCATCATCATCATCACGAGGCGCATCATCAGCTGCATCTGCAACAGCAGCAGCAGCAGCAGCCCACAGCCAGCCATCATCGGAAGACGAGAGCCAATCCAATCAAAGACTCTCTTCCTACATCTACATGTATGCCCATTCCATTCGACATGCTATAGAGCAGAGACCTTTCTCCTCTACTCACATCTACACGTACATCAACCCAGGCACGCAAATATATATACACACAATATTACATGCACCACGCATATATATATACACATATATATATATGCCTACCCACAAATAGATATATACCTATATATATATATATATGCCTACACACAAATGGATATGTAACACCTATATTATAGTGTATATATATATGAGTGCATGTGTAATATATATATAGCCTATTCACAAAATAGATATATATACCTACATAGACTATAATATATATATATATATATATATATATATATATATATATGTGCGCGCAAGTCTTTCTACTTTTTATTTGTAACATTTATCACAATTAATTCTTGATGTCTTGTTCGTGGTGCACATGCTTCATGGCATGCAACCTGCACACGACAGTGCAGCCTATATATAATCATATATGCTATGGCTATGTATATATGTCCATAGTAGGCTATGTACGTATGCATGCATGCAAGTGTCAGTATGTATACAAGTACGTATAAAGCATCTGTCTTGATGTTTATAGCGCGACTCAAAGCTTGAGCTATAAAAGACGAACTTTTCATGGACTCCTTAATTTCCTCCCGAGAAAGACCATTCCGTGACTTCTCGGAAAGCCGGCATGACCCTTGGCCGGACTAACCCCCGAAATTTACTATGCATGAGGTTCATGGATATATGGTCGCAATCGTTGACTTTTATGCCTTGAACGTCTAATACTGTGGCGCTATAGAAGTTTTTGAAATAAAACAGTAATAATAATAATAATAGTAATAATAGTAATAATAGTAATAATAGCATTAGTAATAATAATAATTAGTGATAAACCAAACGGTAATATTTATGACAATTAGTTTATACTACAGACACTTGTTTGAGTTCGAGTGTGTGCGTGCGTGCGTGTGCGTGTGTGTGTGTGTGTGTGTGTGTGTGTGTGTGTGTGTGTGTGTGTGTGCGTGTGTGTGTGTGTGTGTGTGTGTGCATATCAATAGGCCTATATGTATTTTCATTAATATGATAATAATAGTAATAATCGGAACTATAACTACGATAATCATAATTTGTTTGGTTCCCCCCCATACATTTGGTATCGGTATCAATACCAGACTACCAGTATCAATATTAATATCACAATCACTATCACTATCACCACTAATAGTAATGATAGTGATTTATCTATATCACTAGCACTGTACTATCAATATCAATAGTAACATCAATAGCACTATACCTAAAACCATGATGAGTGTGTACATGTACTATCACCATCATATTATGATTATTATCATTTGGCTATTTTTACGGTCCTTACAGCAGCCTGCATGGGAGAGCTGCGGATTTGTTCTTTGAAAATACACTTGTATGAACATTGTTTTTTAAATAAGGCCTTTATGGTGGTCAATCAACAAACTGATATAGGCTACCTGGTACTGTAAATGGTGGCTGTAGAATGTAGATGTCAGACACGAGTCCTCGTCCGACAATTCGTTCAGTTCTTCTTTGAAGATTAGAAAGGTCACCTTGAGTTTCCAATTGCCAAACGTGACTATCACTGAATAATGTAAACAACCTGGAATGGGTTTTGCCTTTCATGGTGCGTATGCAGCTCACACCATTAATATATGATCCTTTCGAACTTAAAAACTGTCCTATTTAGCCGTGCACGGATGGACTGAGAGCGCTTCTGAGTAGTATTCCTTGGAGGTGCGCTATATAAAAACTCGATAATATAACACCGGATGAGGAATGAAGATATATGAAGATATATATGAAGATATATATGAAGATATATATGAAGATATATATGAATTTATACATGAAGATATATCGGCGCGAACAATCTGACAGGATAATCCGAGTCCAAATCAGGGCTGTACTCAAGGGTATACACGCGGATATACGGCGTGTATACTGTATGCTCACCTCCGGGAATAAATGACAGCGTATATTCACCTCGAAAAACGAGGGTGCACGCGGGTATACAGCGTATACCCACCTCAGTAAGACCAAGTGGGTGCACGCAGGCAAAAAACGCGAATTATACCAAGTGAAAAATCAAGAAGCCAGAGCGTTTAACGCTGTTTTTAAAGGTTTTCCGTGCGAAATATCACGGCCAAAAACTTCGATGACTAAAAAAAGGTCGGCAGAAATTTCGATGACTAAACAAAGTCGTCAATAATGTTTGGCCCAAAAAGTCGATTTTTTCGGCGGCAGCGTGTACTCACCTCAAGCGTTCTGAGTACAGCCCTGGCCCAAAATGGTTAAGAACTTAAGATTCAGCTCCATATGAGTAGTCATAGCTTGTGTGGTTAAATTGCAAATATAAACAACTTTGACCGCACGGGCTTAACACTGATCATGTTCAACGAATTGATAAAGTATGGTGAGGTCCTTCAATATATCGCAGCCTGCATGAATGGGTAGAACGGAATTCATTGTATGCATGAGCAATTGTTACAGCGCCCTTCAAGACTTCCACTCGGAGGCACTCCCGACTACAGCGCGGGCACTGAATTGGAGTTTTACGCTGAAGCGCTTGGGCAATAATTGCGAGCGAAGGACTTTCCCAAGGTCCCTAGTACTCCCTACGCGGCCGCTTGAGGTGGAGTCGAACCCGTATGCCTTCCGGTTCCAAAGCAACGAACATATCCACTACACCACCGCGCCCCACAATATGGGGAGCTTCTGTACGAACTAGGCTATATGATCCGAGATTTAAATCTCTACAATAAGTCACCGTGCTTCTGGAGTCGAAGCGCAGCCCTCACACGCATAGCCGCGTGGGACGCAGACACCACGCGCTATAACCGATGCAGACATAACTGGGTCAGTTTTTGCAGCATCTGATTGCAAAGCAATGGCGTTTGTCAAGCAGAGATGCAACGTGATATTGACGCATTTAGGGTTGATTAAGCGTGATGCATGCAATGGCATTCTGTCTGTAGAACGGACTGCTATTATTGTTATGGCAGATTATATTATATACTGTAGCAACAACACTGCTACATTTGTCCAGTTGATTTGTTATGGCTGCAAGACTGTAATTTGAACGAAAAGCAGCTTATGTTTGTATGTGCACTTGTTATATCGCCGCTTCAAGCTCTCTATTCAGAGGCGCTCCCGACTACAGAGCGGACGGACACTGCATCGGAGTTTCACGCCGAAGCGCTGAGCAATTGCGAGTGAAGGACTTGCACAAGGTCCCTACGCGGCGGCTTGAGTGGATTCAAACCTGCAACCCTTCGGCTGCAAGGCGGTGAAGATATACCCACTACACCACCGCGCCCCATGTATATGTGTATATATAGGCCAGGGTATTATCAGTGATGTATAGTCGTGTCCACCTCAGCCGAGACCAAGTCAAGTCCGAGTCCATGTCGTAAGCGGAGTCCGGTCGAGTCCAAGTCTGTTATAAGTCGAGTCCGAGTCACATGCAGTCGGGTTCGAGTCAAAAGGTGTTCAAGTCCGAGTCCGAATCACTCGAAATCGAGACTTATAAGTCCGAGTCCGAGTCCATTAGCGCTAAAATCCACTGAAAAACACAGATTAATTGCATAGAAAAATATCGGTACTATTTGTGCAGACATAATTCTTAATCTAATTAATCCAAATTGCACTTTAAAGACAGTAAATAAGATCGAGCTCTGTTCGATTATTAATCTGGCGCAATGGCCTGAAGAAATAGAAATTCTAAATTCTTGCACTTCATAAAACAGTTTGAACAGGCAGTATAGGCACACGTTATATAATAGCCAGATACATGTATAATTGTATATCCTCTAAGATGTTGATTTAATTATAGGATATACATGTATACGCTACATGTAGGCTACTTGCGGCCAAAATTGCTGCCCATCAGGTTTCAACGTTTATTTTAGACGAATAATCAACTACCGTTTGTTACACTCGACAAGGTGCCCCCCATCACTAGCCAAAGTTGTTCTATTCATTCATTCATTCATTTTGAGAATTTATATAGCGCCTCTTCAACAAACCTATATATACTCAGATGCGCTCCCAGCCCACCCACAGCTAAAAAAAGTAGGATTTGAGCGATTTATAAAAAGCAGAGGAATTTGGCCTATATATAGACACGAGTCACAAGGCTAATGTGAGGCCATTCCGGATAGCGGGACCCACAATAGAAAAGGCTCGGTGCTGTCTGATAGAAGTTCGAGCTCGCGGAACAAAAAGCTATAGGCTATGCATAGGGTCTGTCACTTCAGTGTCATGTGTGAGAAACTTTTTAACTCAGGCGGTGATGCTGTCAGCAAAACACGCTGCTCACTATTGTGGGGCGCGGTGGTGTAGTGGTAGCGTCGTTGCCTTGAAGCAAGGTTCGAGGTTCGGATCCGCCTCCCCGCGTAGGGACCTTGGGCAAGTTCTTCACTCGCAATTGCTCAGTGCTTCGACGTGAAACTCCTATGCAGTGTCCGCTCTGCATTCGGGAGCGCCTCTGAGTAGGAAGAGCTTGAAGGGGCGCTATAACAAGTACACAACTGCACATACAAACAAAAACAAACAAACTATTATCTATAGTAGTGTCAACATGCTATTTTGCTGTATACGTGGTTCCATGGTCTCCCGTTGTCTTCAGTGTTCCCCAAGGGTTCAATCCCTGGAGTTCTCAATACTTCTCATACATAAGCACGCTCAACAAAGAGAAGACCTATATGACTAAACCCCGCCACGCCTCGTACCTTGGCAGTGCCAGTCCCGAGCCTGGTTAGAGGAGGAGGGCGACACCATAATCATCCTCGACAGGACAGAAGTGTCAATAAACGGTGACAAGCAGTACAATGACAACTCTATCTACCACTGCTCGTATACCTTGGCAGTGCCAGTCCCAAGCCTGGACAGAAGAGGAGGGTGACACTAATCATTCTTGATATATGAGACAAGCGTGGTTAAACAGTAACAAACAAAAACCTGACTCTTGTTATCACATGTCCTCCGATTGCGTGTCTAATACCATGCTTGTTATAACATGTTTATCGACACTGCCATATCAAAGATGATTATACATGTATATAGTGTCGCCCTCCTCCTTTATCCAGGCTTGGGACTGTTACTTATTAATGTATACGCCGCCCACATCCAGCTTTTTATTTGCTGTCGCCGCTCCGTGTGTGTCAGTCAGTGCTCACATCTGTATTTATAAGCGAATATCTCAGCTCCAAACTGTATCACCAGCCTATTACAGTGCATACTGGCTAATTTGCCACAATTCTCTTATAATAAAATATACAAGAACACACGGGTTTGATTAGCTGTTGACGAAAGATTCATATAAAAATATTGCTCCTGGTCGGCCATGTTAGTCAGCTCGGGGAACGGACATTAGCCCCCCTGGACATTATCCCCCCGGACATTATCCCCCCCGGACATTAGCCCCCCCGGACATTATCCCCCCCGGGGTAGGACATTATCCCCCCGTATATGATAGCATTACCTAAAAGTGATGCACAAAATGCAATAAATGGGCCTATGTTATATGAATATCTATACATTACACATTAGTTTAACATCCTGTAGGAATATGCTAAGTTAATTGAAGGTTTAATATGTATATTATAAGACATTTTAAGGGTCTGAAGCGACGCTAAGAAGTCTACGAAAATGACGTAAATGTCGTTAATAAACCTTCGGTGAAGTCATAACTGACACTAACAAGTAGGCCTACTTACTGTATACGATTCCCATTCGTTCATTTCTCTAATGTATTGAATCTAATTTTGAATTGAAGTGACACTAGTAAGTCTAGGAAGCTGAGACATTGCCTAACTGACGTTAACAAATCTTTGTTGTGAGACACTAAACAAATAGACTATATAGGCCCTAGGGCTAGGCCCTACATACGATTCCCATTCGTTCATTTCAAATCTAAGTCTAGGCCTAGGCCTATTGATACAATTAGGACCTAGATGATACTATAAGTAATTTCGTTTGCATGTGAATGCCAGTGACAAGTCTTATCGGTTACGGCATTATTCTGCGGTTTGCACATATGGGGGACTTTGTCCGGGGGGGCTAATGTCCTACGCAAAATCGGGGGGGAATATGTCCGGGGGGCTAATGTCCGGGGGGGACAATGGCCGGGGGATAATGTCCAGGGGGGCTAATGTCCTACAACCAGTCAGCTCCACCCGTATGTAAGCGACAGCTGGGCTGGGGGCGTTAAGCTCTTCGCCTGATTGTCTGTGGAGATCGTTGGGTCCTCTGTATCCTATCCATATACACCGCGGTATACGAGAGACTAGAGCCTATATCTCTCGCCTCGGTCTGTAAGAGTCGTTGTGTGAATATACGGGTTATTCTATTGACTTCTGATCAAAAAATTATACACTCTCACGTTTTTTAAAAGACCGCAGCTTGTTTCAATCTCTGGCATAATTATAGTTTCAAAGCAAGAACTTTTGACCCACGTACATGCAAAAACAAGAAAGTTACGATACTTCGGACATGTCATGAGACAGCAAGAGGACATCATGGAAAACAGCCTGATGACGGGACTGATGGAGGGAGAAAGAGGAAGAGGAAGACCTAGAAAGGCATGGATAGACAACATCTTGAAATGGACTGGACTTTCGCGGAGGAGGCTAATGAACATGGCAGGAGATAGACAACTGTGGAAAATGTTCATCCATTCGTGCAGCCAACCGTCGCAGAGCGACAATGGCAGAATGACATGGCATGAAAGTGTCGGTTAGTTTCAGGTTTAGTGGTCGTAAGGGTCGGTTATAGTCAGATTAGGCGTCGTGAGGGTCGGTTAGGCTTAGGGCTATAGTGTCGTCATTCGGTCCCGGATACTATAAGTTTGCCCTATCTCTTAGGGGTCATCCATAAATGACGTCACAAAATTTAGGATGATTATTGACCCCCTCCTTCCACTCGTCAGCACAAAATTCATATGATATCTAGTATGGACCATGATAAAATGTGTGACCCCCTTCCCTCGCCATTTATGGACGCTTCCTTAGCACAAGCCACGCTGATAAGTATTTCAAGAAATTCTCTATGTGCTCTATATTATCTCACGAATAAAACACTACCGCCTGCTGTACACGACACATACAAAAACCAATTTCTTGTGCCAAAAACCCATTGGAAGCACACTAAATAACAAGCAAAGTCTCCCACATCGTACATGTATAGGCCTATATACCATGCTCACACCAAGCAATATGCTACGTATATACAACATAAGACTCATAAAACACAAAAATACAAAGGAATTCCTATGTTCCACACCAGTTTAATTCAGTACTTTACGCCA
>OX457042.1:28816615-29226615 GCA_949752735.1 Lumbricus terrestris
ATCCATCTTATCCTATTCATATCCATCTTATCCTATTCATATCCATCTTATCCTATTCACATCCATCTTATCCTATTCATATCCATCTTATCCTATTCATATCCATCTTATCCTATTCATATCCATCTTATCCTATTCATATCCATCTTATCCTATTCATATCCATCTTATCCTATTCATATCCATCTTATCCTATTCATATCCATCTTATCCTATTCATATCCATCTTATCCTATTCATATCCATCTTATCCTATTCATATCCATCTTATCCTATTCATATCCATCTTATCCTATTCATATCCATCTTATCCTATTCATATCCATCTTATCCTATTCATATCCATCTTATCCTATTCATATCCATCTTATCCTATTCATATCCATCTTATCCTATTCATATCCATCTTATCCTATTCACATCCATCTTATCCTATTCACATCCATCTTATCCTATTCATATCCATCTTATCCTATTCATATCCATCTTATCCTATTCATATCCATCTTATCCTATTCATATCCATCTTATCCTATTCATATCCATCTTATCCTATTTATATATCCATCTTATCCTATTCATCTTCTTCTTACTGTGCTTTCATTTCTTCTCTGTCTTCATCCTTCACATCTTCCATCTTCTCCACCTCCTAGTGGTCTTCTCGTTCCCCCTTCCTTCTCTTTCCTCTCCATCTTCATGTAAATTATTCTCCACCTATCTTCCCCCGCCTCCGCCTACATACTCCTCGATATACCCCCACCCATACTATCTTACTTCTTATCTTCATCCCATCTTTTCTGTCCATCTCTTCTCCCCAAATTCCTCTTCTCCCTCCCTTCTCAAATCTTCTCACCCTTCACCCTTTCTTCCTTCTCCATCTCCCCTTTTCTTCCCCTTTTCTTCCCATTTTCTTCCTCTTTCATATCCTCTTTCTAAACTTATTCTTCTTCTTTCCATATTATATTCTTCCTCTTCCTTATCTCGTGCCTGGACTCATCTTCCATGGCAGAAGTCGACCGGAGAGCCATCACCACTCTCTCCCTCTCCAGGCTCTTCCTCTCCCTCTCCATCCCTCCCCATCTCCCTTTCCCTCTCCCCTTTTCCTCGGTTGGAACAACGGAACGCATTCTCAATCGCCGCACAGTCAATACCACAGCCGCACGCACACGCACTCACACGCACTCACTCGCCTATTCATCGTCGTCCATTATGGTAAACACGTACACTGCGGGTTATACACATTCACACACTTCACCTGACAGACACACGCATACATGCACACACATGTACACACGCACACACCCCAATACACACACCAATACACACACACACACACCAACACACAAACACACGCACAAACACACGCACAAACACACACAGACAACTTGTATTTTTATTTATATATATGCATATATAAAGTAGCATAATCAGTAGCTTATTCACAATAGGTCTTTATAGTTTATATATCAAATAGACAGACTTCTTACAATTTGAATTGACCATTATAATATAGAGTCTACTAGGAAGACATGCCATTTGAGTGACGGATTTTCAGATAAAAATATGTATATAAAATCATATATGAAGTATCACAAGTGCATGCAAGCCATGCATATATATATATATATATATATATATATATTATATAGAGATATGTGGCTGTAGATCGATAGTGCTCAGTGGCGGCGCCAGGATTTCAGTTTTGGGGGGGGGATAAAGGGGGTTAATCGTCAATTTCTTTTATTTTTACATGGGGAAAAAATGGATGACCTTTTTAGGGGGGCTTAGCCCCCTAGACCCCCCCCCCTAGCGCCGCCACTGATAGTGCTTCGGTTAATGATTGACGGTAGGCCATAAAAAGAGAACAAACTATAGGCCTACGTTAAGCTTACCCAGGCATGCCTGATAATTTATATGGTGTAGGACTCATTTGTCACATATAAGCCTATCCTAGATAGTAACTTTATTGCGCCTTTATAAATTCGAATGCTTACTTTACGAACCAGGAAGAGCTCAACCTGAAGAAGATGAAGGACTCGTAGGCATTAAGTATATCTTCAGCATCTCTGGATACCATCACTGCAGCAACCGCATCAGTACAACATCACCAGCTTCATCAACAGCCCCATCATTCGTCTGAACGCCAACCTTCGGGCGCTTAAGAAACGGGTAAACAGCACTGCGTCCCGTACTCGATAAGGGTATAAAACATATGAACCACAATATGCATGGCAGCAAGGTATTATAGGTTACAGCACACTTTCGACTCCGATGTGATCAGAAAATGCAGCTCAACTCATATAATTATACGTAAACATAGCGTGAGAATTACTTTCACAACGTATTAAAGAACAAATCGTAAATATTGGGTTTAATATTTAATCTATAGGACTATAAAAATTATATGTAAGTGTTGAATATATATTCGAATGGATTTTCTGTCAACGGAGTAGCAAAGCTACAACTACTGAACACTATACAACGAAGCGAGTGTAGGCTATAGTTCTACTAAAAGCGACTATAAAGGAAAGCCCTGCTGGTCGTCGTAAAAACCGACTCATTCACTCATTCATTCATTCATTCATTCATTCATTTTAGACATTTATATAGCGCCTCTTCAAGAGTATCTACTCAGAAGAGCTCCCAACCCAACCACGGCTAAAGAGAGCAGACTCGCCACATGTTCTGAGGAATTACGAGTTAAATCTGACCCATAATCTTCACACCTGCGTATACATGCCTCGTGTATATAATAGGCCTAAATCATGCAGATGGTTTCTTTAAAAACAGGCGCCATCTATAAAAATGTGTATACCTGGAAAGTTAACGCGAGATCTTTTGGTGCTGGGTTTACTGCGGATGATCTCTGTCATGAAAACTGTGCTCAAAACGACCAACATAATAATTTCTTATTACCTTCTATACAGCGTTGATTCTGATTATACTCAGACTGTGCAGGTGACGGTGTCATAATATCTGCCCTATTATAGGCTAATTATCATGTTGTGTTCTGTCGGCAGACAGCGTTGATAAACCGAGTAGTTGGACGTGATGCATGGGCGCCTTGCATGGCTGCTGGCGGTTAAATTTAGATGCTGTAATAAATTGCGATCAACCGTTCATTGCTCATTGCAGGGCCTACTAATTCCAATTGTATTAATAATTAGTATTCATACTAATTAGCAACTATACTAATTAGTAATTATACTAATTAGTAATAATACTAATTAGTAATTATACTAATTAGTAATTATACTAATTAGTAATAATACTAATTAGTAATTACACTAATCTGTAATTATACTAATTGGTAGCTATAATAATTAGTAATCATACTAATTGTAGTAATCATACTAATCAGCAATTATACTAATTAGTAATTATACTTACTCCTAATAATTATATTCCTTTAGGCCTACTTATTTACAAGACTATACGCGTATACCTTCCAAACTGACCGGACTAGATGCCATTTTCCTTTAGCATAGCCTCCAACAGGGTAGGGGTTTATAGCATGAGTGCTTTTCCTATTATTTCTCCTGCTTTTCCTCGAGGTCTAATTGCGGTCATCAGACGAGAAATTAACCTTCGAGCTCCTTCGATCGAAGACTGCACGGTATACATGCATCATGAACGCCTGCCACGGGAAGATGAAGCAAGCGCGTTACGATGGACAACGGCAATCCACGGTATATATTATATATATTATATATATATTATATATATTATATATATCTATTATAATATATATATTATATATGTATATATATTATATATATTATATATATTATATATATTATATATATTATATATTATACATTATTATATATATTATATATATTATTATATTATATTATTATATATTATATTATATATTATATATATTATTATATATATTATATATATTATATATATTATATATATATATTATAATATATATATATTAATGTATATATATATTATATATATTATATATATTATATATATTATATATATATATATATATATTATATATTATACGCCCTCTTGTCATCCAACTCATCGCAATTTCTTATTTTTCGTCTTCCTCTTCCTCCTCCCTCTCCACGTCCTCATTTTCCACCCAAACCTCTTCATGCCGTTCTCGTATATGACTACTCCTGCTTCTGCAATGGCTTTTCCTCCAATTCTTCTTCCTTCTTCCTGCTCCTAGAATTATACTTCCACCGCCTGCGTTCTCCGCCTCCCAATCATGCATCTTCTCTTCCTCCTACTCCCACCACCCCACTAACACTCCACAACCCATTCTTATCTTCTTATCTTCTTCTTCTTCATTCGAATCCTCTCCCTATATACCTTCTTTCCTCACACTGTACACTTAACACTCTCATTTGCTCCTCTCATTTATCTTCATATCATCTCTTACTCATTCGACTTCAACCTACCTCGCTCTTTTCTCTAAATTTCGTCCATTGTCCATTACCCTTTCCTCCTGTGTACATCTTCCTTTTCGAATTACCCTACTCCGTTTTCTTCCTTTTCTTCCTCCTTCCCTTCTGCACCAGACTCCCCTTCTCTGCGATCTTCTCTTCATCCCACATTTATTCTTCTTTCTCATCCTCTGCATTACCAGCATCATTGGCAACAAAGAAAACGCTACTGTGAGCGAGTGTGCGAGCGAGCGAGCAGTTCATCAACTCATCTCAATTGATCAGTCAGTCAGTCAGTAAGTCAGTCAGTCAGTCAGCCAGTCAGTCAGTCAATAAGTCAGTCAATAAGTCAGTCAGTCAGTCAGTAAGTCAATAAGTCAGTCAGTCAATAAGTCAGTCAGTCAATAAGTCAGTCAGTCTGTCAGCGAGTCAGTCAGTCAGCGAGTCAGTCAGTCAGTCAGTCAGTCAGTCAGTCAGTCAGCCAGCCAGCCAGTCAGTCAGTCAGCCAGCCAGCCAGCCAGCCAGCAAGCAAGCAAGTCAGTCAGTCAGTCAGTCAGTCAGTCAGTCAGTCAGTAAGTCATTCATGCAGTCAACTCTTCAGTCGGTTGGACAGTCAGTCTTTCAGTGAATAATAGTCACATGAATGCTTCTTAAACTCCTCCATCAGCCAGCAGTCTCTTTGCCAGGCTGCCTTTCAGCGTGTCTTTCTGTCTGTCTGTCTGTCTGTCTGGCTGTCTGTCTGTCCGTCCGTCCGTCTACTTGCCTGTCGTGCGTCTATATGGCTGGCGATCTCAAGAGCGTATACTATAGGATCTCAATGCGATATCGACCTTTCCCTTAGCAAACATTCCACTCCTTATAGATACACGCAAACTCCGGCCATTAGGGTTTCCTAGTATCTTATCAGCGTCTCTCATATTATTATACGCATAATGAAAGCAATTTATTTACGAGTCTGATACACGCTTGATATATTACATAGCCACATATATATGGCCTATGCAAAGAAATATTGTCGAAATTACAAACGAGCAAAAGTAAATGATTTACCGATTGTTCATCAGCGTAGGCCCATAGTAGTTATCGTGCCATGGCCGACCAAACAACAGGTCTGGGTTTAAATTCTCGCCATGGGCAGAAATCGGGTTCGAGATTTATACTTCGTCTGAGCCCCCTATAACCAACCGTACTCTGCTGTTGGAGTTTATTTGTATGTGCACTTGTTATAGCGCCTCTTCAAACTCACTACTCAGAGGCGCTCCCGACTACAGCACGGACACTGAATCGGAGTTTTTTCACGCCGAAGCGCTGAGCAATTGCAAGTGAAGGACTTGACAAAGGTCCATACGCGACGACTTGAGGTGGATTCGAACCTACAACCTTCTGGCTGCAATGCAACGAACATACCCACTACACAACCGTTCCCCGCAGAGTGGAGAGGATGAGGAGGAGGCTTAGCCACCCGACTTCATATCCCGAGGCTAGGAAAATAAAGTCGCTAACACTTCATGAATAATAATATTATAATTAGGACTGCTTCTCAGACTATATATAGTTCAAGGGACGGACTGTATATTAGTTTAGATTGGAAGGTAGGCGACACCCACCAGCGAACTGTTGAAAAGTTCTTCACCTTAAGGCCACTGTTCGTCGAAGTATTCATAGAAGCCGTTTTATTACTTCGTGGATGTTGTATCAGCTCAGATCCTCAAGAGCAAGATAATATTGTCGAGATTGGTGTCGGTGTCCGGTCAAGCACAGATAAATCTGGACCGGGCAAATAACTTGGTGTTGAGAAAGTGCGAGTGTGTTTGACAATGAGTGAGTGAGCGTGAGAGCGAACATGCAAGCTCGAAAACAAATTGTCCAAAATGCTTTGGAGTTGCAAAGTTTTGATGTTAAAAAACTTTGAGACGGTGAGGACTAAAAAAAACACTGGAGGAAAGGAGCATATATGTGAAACCATGCAAAGTCGGAGTGGGACCGTTTTTGGGGTCACACCAATTACTTCATTCAATTTGCCCGCCAAGTTGGTCCAGAAAAAATACCGATACACGAAGCAATTTTTTATAGAAATAATGTGGATCTATACTATCCGGTGCGTAATCAAAAAATAATATAAATAATAATAATAACAAGACTACATTCGAATTTCGAAACACTGTTTGATTGAGAGTTCGATTATGGCGACATCTTTTTTAGGTAGTATAGTTAAATAATCGCATTTTAGGGAGTTTGCACATTTAGATTTTTAAAAATTAAAGTAGGCTATAGGCCTACACCGATTCATTTTTACCCTATGTCTCACGCAGCAAGAGGGTCCATGACAAACTGACATGCTCTAGCTGTCCGCCCTGCATGGGCGAGACCGGCTGAAACTGACCAAAATATTATTATAAATATATGCACAGGAGGCAGAGAAATGGGAACCGTTCTTTGCGTCAGCAGCAAAGGCGACACTTCTATAAGCAAGATGCATTGTTAAAAACAATTGACAGGAACAATAGGGCAGAAAATTCGTCAGCGCAATTGTTGTAAATTTGCGAGATGTTTGGATGACACGTGTGACGCGCATAATCGCTTTCAAGAAGAAGCTAAGAATTAAATATATTGGGTATATAAATTACGATAGGTCGGCCTGTTCCAGCGGTTCTACATGTACAACAGACTGCACACGTCTTCTGGACGACTCAAAACTAGACATGTTTATGTTAGGTCTCTCAAGGTGCAAAACCATCAAGTAAATCATGTGTGAAATTGAAAAGTTCATTAAATTTTAATCATTGGACTCCAGATATAGTTGAAAACGACTTTCCGAACTAAAATCTGCAGTGGCGGCGCCAGGATTTCAGGTTTTTTTTGGGGGGGGCTGAATCCTCGAGGAAATTTTCCATTTTTATCCGCCAAAATTTCCGACGAGGAGGGGCTTATCGTGGAAATATTTCAGCTTTACATGCCTTTTTTAGGGGGTTTAGCCGCTTGGTCCCTATACTAGCCCCCTAGCCTCCCCTGGGACCGCTACTGGAAGTCTGATATAAATAAAAGACCCTGTAGATTATTGCCCCGCAGAAATCTCACAGTATATATAGACTACTTATAGGCTAAATGGTCGTTCGAATCATACAACCAGAATCTATATCGAAAGCAAAACCAGTTTCCATAGGTAACAATCAAAGCTGACCCATTGAGAAGAAGCACGACATATTGATCTTGCATGCAAATATACTCGAACGATTTACTGTGATGTGCTTAAGCGATAATAAAAAAATCAATTGACGAACTCTTCGACGCAGACTTTGCCCAGGTGTTCAACGACGAGGCCGCGTTGCAAGCTGCACATGTAGTGAATCATAGCAGCACGTGCAATGCCGTGCATGCACGGCAGGATAATGGAATATAAATAATATTTAGGCCTAATCGTTGCGATCGACAGATGTCTCCATCAGCCTTCGATTTGAAGAGAGAAAAAAACAGAAAAGAGAAAGGAGAAAAGAGAAAAGGGAAAAAAGACAGGGCTTTTTTAACGTGCAGTTGTACACAAAATGTGCAGTTCTAAATGTATTTGTGCAGTTGTAGAAGCACTTATGTACAGGGAAAACTAGCAAAAAAGGTCATTGTTCCTCTGATTGGAAGTAATTTGCCATGGAGGATGGGAAGGGAAAGAAGAAGTTGTGCAGTTCTAAAATTTCCTTAAAAACAGCCCTGAAAAGGGAAAAGAGAAGAGAGAAGAGAGAAAAAGAGAAAAGAGAAAAAGAGAAAAGAGAAAAAGAGAAAAGAGAAAAGAGAGCGAGCTTTCTTTGCACCGACTGCAAAAGTCATCGTATATTACCATAATACGACCCATGCAAAGCGTGTGGCTTGTGGTGTTTGCGTGAAGAAGAGAACGCAGTCCTTTGTTTATAGACAGTCGTAGATATGAAGGGCTGGTAACTTCACTCTCTAAATATATATTCACACATGGAGGGGTGGGTGGGTGAAGGGGTTCAGGTCCCAGTGTGAGAATTGTGGAAAAATAACTGGGGGGTTGGCCTATGATAAACTTGGAATTGGGGTGTGAAAAACAGAGTTTACTATGGGGCACTAAGAAAGACTGGGGGGGTTGAAACCCCCCAACCCCCCGGCAATTCTCACCCTGTCAGGTCCTCTTGACCCAGTATGAAAATTGTAGAAAAATAACTGGGGGTCAAACGTTGATTTATGTGGACTTGCCATGGGGTGTATAATGAGACCTTTGCTATGGGGTCCTAAGAAAGACTGGGGTGAACGCCACAACCCCAGCAATTCTCATCCTGCTTGCCCCATAGTTTTCCAACTGATAGTGTACGGTCATAATGCCCACTTACAACTGGGAGGAGTAAATGGAGTGAACCTATTGAATCCGCCTGCAGACGGAAGTTTGAATCGCTTCGTTTAAAATCCAGCACACTATATAAAAAGCAAATCCCTACCCTAAAGTTTGCTAGTCGCCTAAGCTATGTGTGCTATCGAATGATATGCCCGCCACATGTAAAACCTATCCTTGATGATGCTTGTGCTCGTTACGAGTCGTTAGTTCGGCCTATAGGCCTAACTTCTTTCTTCTTCACGTTCTCTGCCCCACGGCAAGTTCGAACTTCTGATGGCGCCACTCCTCCCGGTGTTGAGCCTCTTCTTTCAGTTTCCTATAATCTTCAACCAACATCCAGTCCAGTAGTTTCTGTCTTTGTCTTCCTCTTTTTCTTTCCCCCCTGTTCTTTCTTCAATGATCACTTTCAGAAGGGATTCTCCTCTCAGGATGTGTCCTATCCATTTCTTTTGTCTCATCTTTACTGTATCCAACATTGCTCTTTCCTTGTCTACTCGCTGTATAGCACCTCCTCGTTTGATGCATGTTCAATCCAACTAATCCTCTCCATCTTCCTCCATAACCACATTTCAAAAGCCTCTATAGTCTTCTAGAGGCTTTTAAAGGCCTATAACTGATTAGGTATAAATAACAAAGCATAGAGAGTAGGGTCTTTCCAGACTTTATATTAGGTCGTTAGTGAAGTCCCTGAGGGATCCTGTGTACCTCGGGGCATTAAAAACCCAAAGAATAGCAATGTACCTTTGTCAGTCAATTTACCTATTGCTTGATCTTATAGACCTATAGACGCGAAATTATTAGCCTGGACTAAAAGATTAAAAGCAAATACATTTTATGAGCTATAGTTACATTGACCTTTACTTTACATATTGAAGCAATGATGAAGACCTAATTCTTCCAGTATACAGGTGGTCAAGGTCTTATATAATTGGTCGGTGGTTTTAACCCGATACACATCGGCCTACATGTAGACCTACATTCATACGCACACATGTGTATGCACATAATAGCATACATTCTTCATTAGCAACCAATATCGACAAAAAAGGCATTTGCGTTACGCACATATCACACGTAAGCATATACATGCATATGCGTATGCGAATTATATACAGGTGATTGTGAAGCTCAGTAACGCAATGTAAAAATAGATAATATAAACACATAGGCATAGGCGTACGGGAGATTTCGGCAGTGGGGAGGGGGCAAAGATTTAACTTCTGCCCGAGAAATAAATCCTGAAATTTCGTTGAAAATACAACTTTTCCCAGAAAAAATTGACGACCTTTTTTGAAGCCATTTCCCAGTCTGCTTGCCCGAAAACCAGTTTTGCCCGAAATTTGGGGAGGGGGCATTTGCCCCTCTGGACCCCCTCGTACGCCTATGCACATAGGCCAACGCATACATGCACATATAGCCATCCACCCACAAGTACCAGCGCATGAACACTTACATTCGCATACAGCGGTTATCCGGCATAAATATGCGATTAAGATCCAAGGTACACAGTACATTCGTTTTGAACAAACAACAATAATGACTGATTACCAACGTTCTCAAAAGACGAATTATTTCTGCTCTTGAACAGGCAATTACTGCTTCCGAATAATTACTGCAGATAATAATTAACGCGGCACTTGCTGCACGGACATCCACCCGGATCTCTTGTGTACGCACTTGCTAAAGAACCAATTTTCTTATGCATGGTCTCCGATGGAATGCTCTTGGAATTTTGGACCTCCCCCGCCCACCTGTGTGTGTCTCGGGTTCGAATTCCGTTGCATGTGAAATCGACAACCGGTTGTAGCGTCCATGAGGAAGGTTGTCCCGTTGTTTAATTGGTGTTGTCACGTGTGCAACGCACTTAAGCTGAAAGATCGTTCAACTCTTTTTCCACGTCTCTCAAAACTGCTAATGATAAAGAGACGTGAAACTATCTTGCGTTACTCTGCCTTACATTGCCTTACATTGCCATGTCATGCCTTCCCATATACCTTGCCTTACCCTGCCTTGCATTGCTGTGTCTTATCTTACCTTACCGGTACCTCACATCGCCATGTCTGACCTTGAATTACCTGTCTTACATTGCCATGCATGTCTTACCATATACCCAATTTACCCATGCCTTATACCTTACATTGCCTTACCCTGTCTTACCTTAATTGCCATGTCTCACCTTACCTTAAATGTCTTACCTTGTCATGTCTCACCTGACCTAACCTTGCGCCTCTGATTGGTGTGCACTGTGAGAGGCGCTTTATAAATTTATAAATACAATACAATACAATAACCTTACATTACCATGTCTTACCTTGTCATGTCTCACCTTGCCTTACGTTGCCACATCTTATACCTTACCTTGCCTTCCCTTATCTCACCGTATACATTACCTGAAAACTTACAATGTCATGTCATGCATTAGTACTCTAAGCTTACCTATATATATATACATATATATATATTTATATATATATATGCCTCATCTTGGGAAGACAAAGAGAAGCACTGAGACAAATTCAGCCATATATACGTGACCGGGAAAGTGGCAGACATATGTAGACAGACAGAGACAGAAAGAGACAGACATATACAGACAGAGATAGAACGAGACAGACAGAGATAGAAAGAGACAGGCAGAGACAGAAAGAGACAGACAGAGACAGATACACCAACACGGCAATAAAAATAATAAACAGGCGTACTGAACGGACAGACAGAGCGACAACTATATAGGACCAACGAGAGAGAAACAAAAGGACAGAGAGAGAAACAGACAGTGGTGCATATATATAGACAGATACAGGCACAGAGAGCGAGACAAACAGAACCAGAACATGAGTTATGCATGCGCACGGCAAGAGAGACAAAGAGACAAAGAAACAGACAGATAAGGACAGAATCAGCAGCAGAAACAACGACCAGATTAAACAGACAGGCAGACCCGCATGCAGAGAGCTACACAGACATACGGACAGGCAGACAGAGATACAGACAGATAGACAGACATATAGACAGGTAGACAGACATGCAAACAGGTACACAGACGTACAGACAGGTAGACAGACATACTGATAGAAATTAAGTCAATCAATCAGGCAGTTATGCACACGCTCAATCGGACGGTTAAGCAGACAGATAAAAGACGGTGAAAGATTTGTCCAGTTTCACAAAAAGTCTTGAGAAGAGTGTTTTGGTCTAAAGCCTCTAAAGGAAATCAATGGAGGATGTAATTGCAAATGGTGTAGCAAATCTATAGGCAGGTGCGCGTTGTGTGCGCGTGTGTGTGAGAGAGAGACACACACACACATAAGCAGACAGAGACAGAGAGGCAGAGAGACAAATAGACAGAGAGACAGAGACACAGAGAGAGACAGAGAGCAAGAAAGACACACAGAGAGAAAGAGAGAAAGATAGAAAGAGGGAAAGAGAGCAATGGAGACAGGCATGGAGACAGATAGACAGAGATACAGAGACACAGAGAGAGACAGAGAGCAAGAAAGACACACAGAGAGAAACAGAGAAAGATAGAAAGAGGGAAAGAGAGCAAGAGAGAGAGAGATGAGAGAGAAAGAGGGAAAGAGAGCAAGAGAGAGCGATGAGAGAGAGAGAGAGAGAGAGAGAGAGAGAGAGAGAGAGAGAGAGAGAGAGAGAGAGAGAGAGAGAGAGAGAGACGGGCGGACGGACGAAGAGACATACGAACAGACATAAGGAGAGAGGAGAAACAAGCAGACAGAGACAAATAAGCATACAGAGAGACAGACAGACGGACAGACCAACAGAGACACGCAGCCACACACAGAGAGACATAGAAACACAGTCACAGACAGACTACTAGACTAACTAGAGGTAATCGATATGCTAAAAGCTTCGGCAGGTGCAAGTGCACGAGGCATGGCGGATGCAACAAGTCTGCAACTGGGTCAGAACTTGCATTCGGATCGATGGCATATATATATATAGGGCCTACATGCTTATTTTCATATATACTATATATGTATATATGTAATATATTTATATGCATATATATTATATATGTATATATGTAATTTTATGTATCTATATGCAATTTTATGTATATATAATAAATATATAACAGACAGGCAGCGGAACATAGCAAGAAGCAACAGGTTGTTTAAAAGGCGCAAGAGAACTTTGCACTTCTACGCATCATCTGACATATATACCTAATTATGGTCTCACCTTACCTCACCTCATCTCACAAGACAACAGGCAGGCGGACGAGAGGATAGAGATAGAGAGAGAGAGAGAGAGAGAGAGAGAGAGAGAGAGAGAGAGAGAGAGAGAGAGAGAGAGAGAGAGAGAGAGAGAGAGAGAGAGAGAGAGAGAGAGAGAGAGAGAGAGAGAGAGAGAGAGAGAGAGAGAGAGAGAGAGAGAGAGACAAACAGACAGAGAAAGACAGGTATGCAGACACACAGAGAGACGGACGGACGGGCTGACAGACAGTCGCGCAGGAAAACAGACAGAGAGGCGAACAAGCGAACGGACAAGCGCGCAGGATGGCAAGCAGGAAGGCAGACAGGCACCTGGGCACGCAGACAGACAGACAGATAGACTGACAGACAGACAGATATAGACAGACAGTTGTAGGCTGACAGGCAGGCAAGAATACGGACGGATGGTCAGACAGACAGACCGGCACTCGGAAAGGTAGGTAGACACGCAGGCAGACAGACAGGCAGACATGTTGTATATATACATATATACAACAGGCAGACAGGCAGAGAGAGACAGAGACAGACAGTTATGTAAAACATACGAACACACAGACATAGAGACGAACAGACAGACAGACAGACAGGTTGGCAGACAGACATTCAGACAGACAGGCAGGCAGACATACAGGCAGACAGACAAGACAGACACTTACCGGTGTTGTTGAACTGCCTTTCAGCAGGCAGCAGTCGTATTAACGAAGCGTGTGTATTTCTTCGATCTGTCTAATTATTCTGCGCTTGTGTTAATCCTCCTCCTTCCTTCCTTACTTACTTAATCAGTCTTGTATATGTTTTCGTCAACACATCCTCCGACATATCGTCCATGCAGCGGTGGCGGCGGCGCATTCGCTCCTCAGCGCCGCCCGACCCTAACGATTGAAATCCCCGATCGATCGCCGAAAGACGTTGTCGTCGTCGTCGTCGTGGTTGTCTCTTCGTAAGACTACGGTAGCAGTAAGCAACTCCTCGTCGAGCAGACAACTCGCGTTGAATGCAGCGAATGGAGGACGGCAGTTGCTGCTGTATAGGATCACCGCAACGTCGTGTGTTCTCGCGATACAACCGACACGGGTTTCTCTTCCCTTCCTCCTCCTCGCACTTCTTCTTCTAGGCCAGTTCCTCGAACGACACAGAGAGACACACAGCCTACGTCCGTCTTTAGCCGCTTCGTCCGTACTCGTCCGCAGGGGAGTGCGGGGGTCTCAGCCGCGGCGCTGGCGGTGGTGCAACGACGGCGACGACGGCGGCGTCAAGCGACAGAGCTAAGTCCTTCCGACGACCTGTAAACGACGTTAGCAGAGAAGGCGCCTTCGACCGTCCGTCCGTCCGTTCGTCCGTCGGCCGAGCAAGCAGTTATCGACGGGCAGACGGCTCTCAGCCGGCGCGGCCCATCCCTTGCACGGGCCCGTCGGCTGTCCGCCTATCTACGTCTGTCGGTCTGTCCGCTTGTTTGCCTGCATGCACCTCTCTGTTTCTCTCTCTCGCTGCGCGCCGTCGGTATGGAAAACCGTTGGCCGTCATGGTTAATTATCTGTCTGTGTGTTTGTCCGTCTATGTGTGTGTTTATGTATGTGTGTGTGTTTGCGTGCCTGTCTGTATGGATGTCTGACTGTGTGAGTGTATGTCTGTTGGTTTGTATGTTTGTGTATGCCTTCCTCGCCGTTGATAGAGCGTGCGGTCGGAGCAATGTATGGAAAGCCGTTGGTCGAAATGTGGCGCCTTGACTCTTGCATAGCGTATATCCGCAGCATGAGATATGGCAAGGGTTTGGTTGGATTGGACTGAAGTGCTATCAGTCTCCGATCTGTCTGTCTTTATCGCAGAGTAAATAAGTTTGCATTGAACTTGAAGAAAACGAGTTTGTATTTATAAATTGCGTCTATATTGTATTATTGTATTGACATGCATCTATAAATTTATAAAGCGCCTCTCACAGCAATCAGAATTGTATTAAATACTCAAATAAATCAAATAAATTAAATAAATTTTATTCTGTTCGCATTCTGTTCACTTCAAAAATCCATTGCGATCACAAGTGTCTGTTTATACAGACAATCCCATACCATACGTAGACTATTAGCGTCATAAGCTTCATGGTGAGGCGCTATAGAAATGCGGAAATAAATGAATAGATGAATAAATGAAAAAATGAATAAATGAATGAATGAATAAATGAATAAATGAATAAATGAATAAATGAATGATTAAATGAATAAGTGAATAAATGAAAACCCTCAGTAAAATTCTTGACTAATTTTTAAATATAGGAAGATACAAATTAAAAATATTTCGAAAACTTGCCTAAAGTCTGAGAGTCTTGACATGGGAGTCTTGACATGGGAGTCTTGACATGGGAGTCTTGACATGGGAGTCTTGACATGGGATTCTTGACATGGGATTCTTGACATGGGAGTCTATCTCTACCTTTAGTATTTGTATCACATGCATATCGATTGTAATTATTACACTGCTCTGGAATACATGAAGCAATAGGACTGTTGAATGGTAATGATTGTGGCCATACATGTCATACATACATACATATATGTATGCATGCATGCATGCATGCATGCATACATACATACGTACGTATGTACGTACATGCATGCATACATACATACATGCATGTATGCATACATACATACGTACGTATGTACGTACATGCATACATACATACATACATACATACATACATACATACATACATACATACATACATACATACATACGTACGTACGTACGTACGTACGTACGTACGTGCGTGCGTGTGTGCGTGCGTGCGTACGTACGTACATACATACATACATACATACTTACACACATGTGGGAGGGCAAGGTGGTATAGTGGGCATGTTCGATGTCTTGCAACCGGAAGGGTTACAATTAAGTTCGAATCCACCTCAAGTCGCCGCGTAGGGACCTTGGGCAAGTCCTTCACTCGCAATTGCTCAGCGCTTCGGCGTGAAACTCCGATTCAGTGTCGGCGCTGTAGTCGGGAGCGCTTCTGAGTGCGCTTCTGAGTAGAAATCTTGAAGTGGCGCTATAACAATTGCACATGCAAACAAGCATACATACACAAATAAATACAAACAATTCTCCTTCCTTCATCCGTCCGTCTGCGTGTCTGTCTGTCTCTCTAGCTGTCTGTCTGTCTGTCTGTCGGCCACCCTGCATATTGCCATGACTATAGCGAGAGACCTATGGCAAACCGTTGGTTCGATCATCCGCATCGATTGCCAGCCACAGTGGCGCCATCTATGTTCTGGGCGAAGCGGAAAATGCGTGTAATGAAATTTGCATTCTGAGAGTTGCTGCGATGAGTCGACGTAACGAGGCGAGAGAGAGAGAGAGAGAGAGAGAGAGAGAGAGAGAGAGAGAGAGAGAGAGAGAGAGAGAGAGAGAGAGAAAGAGAGAGAGAGAGAGAGAGAGAGAGAGAGAGAGAGAGAGAGAGAGAAAGAGAGAGAGAGAGAGAAAGAGAGAGACAGAGAGACAGAGAGGCAGACAGACAGACAAGCAAAAAGACCGACAGAGTCCTACAAACAGAAAAGACCGAAAGACAGACAGACAGAAAGACAGAGAAAGAGAGAGACAGAGACATACAGACAGAGACAGACAGGCAGACAGACAAACAAGCAGACAGACAGAGAGAGGGAAACATATATAGAGAGACAATGAGACAGAGGCAGACAGACAGACAGACAGAAACACCATTCGGAAAGAGACGAGATCTAAACATGTCCAGACCGGTCCAGAAGAACATCGACTCTAACGAGACCACCGTCGACCTACACGTCCTCCCTTACAAAATCACGTCTGCTCAGATCAGACACTATCGTATACGTATACAGACACACTAATTCTACAGTATTAAACATGGGTAACATGGATAATTATTTTATATAAGATGATGTTTTAGTTGTTCGCTCAAACGGCCAAGGGCAGTGAAAGATTTTCGTCCGATCCATTTATTTGAAAATTAGCAGCATTATGGTCAGCATTGGGGTCATATAAGGTAGCTATATAAATTATAATAAAGCTATGTATAGGTCTATATATAGATGTTTCCGAGGATTCTGTACACCAGAGATTCTCAATCGGATCGGTTCAGTCCATCTCCATGGTGATGCCACACGTGACGCTTCCAAAATTGGTCAACAATATATAATTATTTGGCACGATGTTACTTACTGTCAGTGAGCAATTATAGAGCATGCAATGAACAGTGTTTTATCTATAATATTATATCTCCATATGCTTTGGGGGGAGTGTGAATTTTTTATATACGCCGATGTGATCACGATATGTAGTGCGATGCGGAAGTGTCTGCTTGAATTAAATTAATAACGTTTTTTGGTCTTCTCAAACGATCTAGCCTACTTGTGCAATAATTATATGCGTACGTACACCTAGTAGTGTCACCTACATGTACAGTATGTACTATGTAGGCCTACAGTAAACGCGATGTAGCTAAACACGTCTGCTTAAAGGCTCTGTAGCGCGCGATTTCACTTCACCCTCACTCCGGGCCCCCACCAACACACACACTTGATATTGCTGCTTAGCGACGAACCCTCCCTCTTTTTCCAGGCCTGGGACTGGCACAGTCAAAGTAAGGGCAGTGGCGAACAGTAGCGGGGCTAGGGGGCTAGGGGGCTAAGTCCCCCAAAAGTCGATCCATTTTTATTCTCATGTAAAAATGAAAAATTGCACGATTTACCCCCTGAAAATAGTTGCGTTGACCTTATAATTTGGGTAAGAATCAATTGTAATTTTTTTTGAACCGACGCTGTTTCATTTCCGAGCCTTTTCTGTTACGAAGAGTCAAAATACATCCATACAAAAATATGGAAGGACAAACTTTCGGACTTATAATATAAGATACATGTATGTATGTATATGAACATTCATATAGCGCCTTACAATAACCTCACGAAGGCGCTTCAACTGTGCATGTCCACGGACACGAACGTGTGTCTATGCAGACGTAGTCAGTCTTACACACGCAGTGTTATGTTACAGTAGTCTCGGAAGTGCAGGTAGCCTACACTATTAGGCCTATACACTATAGCGCACAGAATATATCTAATGAATCATGCATTGAATTCCGAATGAGAGCGTACATGCATTGTGGGCCAACTAGGCGCTTCTCTCTCAGTATTAATTATCAGTTAAAGGTTTACAGGACGGTCGGAGTCTGTCCGTCTGTCTGTTTGTCTGTCTGTCTGTCTGTTTGTCTCACTCACTAGGTCTGCGTCTGTCTGGCTTTGTATCTGTCCATTTGGCCTTATCGCTGCCTACCTCAGTGACTATCTGTATTCGATATTCAGAATCGCGGCCTCAATACATTCTAAACGGCTGCCTCCGATTGGTCAAACGATTGGTCGATATGGAACGCCTTTGGACTCATAATATTCTCCTAAATTCGCCAGGTCATCATTGCACATTGCTCACTGCTTTCCTCGCTTCAACTTTTTTACTGGTGTTCGCAGTGCTGAAAGTGTGGAAAAATAAGTACTTGGACGCTCCTTGCCTCTCCAAAAGAAGTGCCTGGATGTCCCTTATCTTTTCAGGCTGTGCTGGCCAATAAGTGGCAGCTAGGACGGTGTTCATATTTTAAAATAAGTGCATGGACGCCGTCCATGACCGTCCAGCCACACTTTAAGCCTTGGGTGTTCGAGACCTATAGGTGTCACCCTAGATAGTTCTCTAACCTTTATCGAACACATTGACAAACTTACCCGCCCTTCCTACTTCTGAAGTTAAGGCGTCTCAGGGCTATTCGTAAACCTGTCTCATCATCGATCTTTACCTCTATTGTTCACGTCTTCATCTGTTCTCGGATGGACTACTGCAATTCTGCCCTTGTTGGCCTCTCAGGCCCTCTCTAAGGTTCGGCTAGCTCCTCTACAGTCTGTACTCAATGCTGCTGCTAGGCTCATTGCCCGTCTTCCTCGATTCTCCCACATTTCTACATTCATGACTGAACAACTTCACTGGCCTCCACTCTCTGCGCGCATACAATTTAAAGTCTTTATTTTGATTTTCAAATCTCAATTGGGTCTAGCCCCGAAGTATCTTTGTGATATTATACTTCGTCCTATTTCTGCAACTTCGCTGCGTCCTCTTAGGTCCTCTGATCACCTTGACCTCTTAGTTCCCCTCGTCAGCACCGCTATGGCTCAATCCAGATCATTTACCTGCATTGACACCTCCTTATGGAATGGACTTCTTCTCCCATGTCAGTTCGCTCTGCCATCCTTTCTGGTAGTCTTTCGTCATATTTCTCTCGTCTCAAAACAAATGCCTTTTCTCTCGGGTTGCACTCACTGGGAGCGCTTCTGAAAGGCTCCTGCTGCAAGAAGCGCTTAATAAGTTGTCAGATACAATGCAATACAATACAATACACTGCACCATAGCCCTGATTGCGCTGTTAGCGCCAAGCCTGGATGAACGCCAGCCTGCTTTGCCCAAACCCTTTGAAAACAGATTTCCCGGTTCCTCGTTTGCTGACTTTGAGCAAACTAACCCCATCCTTTCCAGTGTTAAACAGATAGGCCTACGGTCTCTCTTTCTTCTCCTGTTCGCAATATTTGAGTGACCTTCAATGAAAAATAACTCACCTTTGCGACCACACCACCCAATAATATACCCACTACACCACCCCGCCCCACTTACCACAAACCACTTCATTGGCTAAAGTTCTTGGGGGGCATCCAATGAAAAATTTGTATCTCTTACCTGCAATAAAAAACCCTCTTCAAACTTTTCAACCCTTTTACATTCGTCAACTATTCACCGTCCGGGTCTACTTGCTCATCATCGTATACTTTTCTCTATCTCGATCCCAAAATCTCATTCTCTCTGATGCGCTGCAACAGCTCCTTAGTGAAGGCTTAGTCTATCATGCTGCACCAGTTCTTTGGAACCGACTCCCAAAACACGTCAAAGCCAGTTTTCAATCCTCCTCCTTTCTCGCCTCCTATGATCGGAGTCCTACATGCATCTAGCCTTTCCTCCGCTTGCACTCTCCTCTGCTACATTTCAATAATCACTTAAACCAAACTCGTCAATTAAGCCACCATCGTAATCGCAAACTTATATAACGCCGCTCGAAAGAATAGCACAGGGCACCAGCTTATTCACGAGCGCTGCATATCCTGATTCTTTCCCGCGCCACCACACGACCACCATCGTAAACGAATTACCACCGTAACACCATGATGTGTCATCGGCTTGACCTCCCGAATTCTGACCTGGCACTGGAGCGGACAAAGCAACATCATCATCATGGCTATTGCTGATTTGACTACATGTAGCGCCAGAAAGTAAGCAGGTTTCTCTGACGCGGCTTATGTGTGGCTTTGTGAAATCTCGATGATTCACATTTACATTTTGCGCACGATGTGTCCTACGTAATTATTCATGACGGCGATGCAAATAAACTTCATGAATATTCATCACGTCACAGATTTACTTGAGAGTCAGATATAGCGCCTGCAGGTTTCGCATTAGACGAAGACACGAAATATTATTTTAAAGATTATTTTCATTCCACATGACAGTTTCATGAAAAACACGAATGAAAGTGCACGTGCACTGCTGCACTTGACTGACAACAGGCAATAAGTAAGTTAAACAGACTGAACAACTCGGTAACGGCATGCAGGTGCACGCACTCCAGCGCTTGACAAAGACACTAAAGGTCTAGTGCAGACGCACTTCAAAAGCTTCACTAAAACACAAGTGTAGGTGCACGCCTACTGCACTATTTAACACTGACATCATCACACAAATTAACCACTCAAGTCAAGAGGAAAACATGACGAAAGATTAGGTGACAAACGGGACCGGGTGCGATTTGTGGGTGGGGGAAGACCCTGGGGTAACTACGTCTCTTCGGGGAGAGACAATTTGCAACACTAGGCCAAACAAAATTCATAAGCAGGATCGAAATGTACGGGGGGGTCAGACGTATCTTCTACGGAAGATGGTCTGAACAGCAATGGAGGAAACTATAGGAACTTCCCATTTGCCCGCAAATCGCACCTTTACACAAAGCATGAGGCGGTATAACATCGCCAGCAGAGGGATTTAACAATCACGAAATGTCAAGTTCAGCAGTTATTCAACTATATCAGTCTCTACTCTACTCAGTATACACCGGCAACACTGCTAATCCTTCCAAACCTGATTAAATTATTGAAAAAAATAGACTCACACCAAACCATGCAAAAAAGCTGCAGTTAATGTGATGTAGGCATATAGGCTGTGTAGTAATGTGGGCATATTTCACAGTCATGAGCCATTTCGTAAAGTCATAATGCAGCCTCGTAGCCTATAGAACGTGTATGAAAACCTTCATTTTTTTGCATGAAAATGAAGCTATTTGAACATGTAATTGTTCATACATCCGTTAACATGTTTTTAAATACCATTGCTGCATATCTTAGTGTGTAAACATTTAAGAGTACTATTTCCGAGAAAATCGTAATTGCCAAAAATGGACAAGATAAGTTTGGACAAATTACAAGAAATAATTACCTTATTAACTACAGCCAGGCACAAGTGTATAATTAATCCAACAGAAATTGGTCACTAATCGGCTGGTACAGCAGACTGTTTGGACAAGATCAAGTACTCTCCAAATAACAGCAGAGAACTAGGGTTCAGCAGCTAGGCCTAGCTATAGACCCGTCAACAATGCCCTAGATATTCGAACTCGGAACTCCCAATGTGGAACCAGTATAAGTGAGACGTGGAACCAATCTCGGGTGAAACACGCCTTTATGGCGAGGCGCAAACAAGATGATATTGTGACACATGAACCAGACTGAAACGTGAAACCAAGCTGATGGAAGCAGTATGACTGAAACATGGCAGTTGTTTTCGCGAGATCGACAACCAATCTGCATGCAGCCTGGAACCAGTCTACTCTACGTGGACAAAAAATACTAGAAAGTCTTTGAAACGTATGAAACATCACTGAACCACATCTAACTAAGTTCCCAATCCAGTGCTTAGGCATAATTACATGCCAACTGAATGCAGTGAACCAGTCTTTAAGAAGCGGACACAGAACCAGTCTAATCCTTAGCGTCAATGGCGGCAAAGCAGTCTCATCGTTTTGATGTTATATAGGTGCAGATGCTGGTGAGACTATGAGATGTTAATGACGATGCCGATGAAGAACTGATTGCAGCCGAAGAACTGTTCAAGATTCCACGAAGAAACGACGACGATGACGAACTCGCGTCGTTCTTCACTTCACGGTTTCTTCTGCAAAATCAGACAATTAGAATCAACAAATCAATCGAAATTTATATAGCGCCCCTCCTAGAGTTCCACACATTTTCCCGACCCAGGCGAAGCGGGATGAATGGATGGATCCGATTTGACCAGGGTCTATGACAACAGAGGTCGTCACCCTGGAGAGAGCTTTCTTCTTTCGAAGTTTTTTGGATTTGATGTGGGAAGGACATGGACTCCATTGGTAGCTAATCTTCAAAAAAGGTGTTCAATTTCTTTCTCCAATCGATGGATGGATCCGATTTGACCAGGGTCTATGACAACAGAGGCCGTCACCCTGGTCCCTGGACAGAAATTTGCTCGGCATATTACAGCACTTAAGAGCTTTCCTCTTTCGAAGTTTTTTTTCGAACATAAGTGGATGTCCTCTTCGCTCTTCAGAGCGTCACGACCCTCTTCTATATATACAACGGTCCTGGACTGTCACAGCAAATCATTGTTTATATAAGATGCTTCTACTGGTCCTCTCTATATCTCTGCCTCTCTCTGTCACTAGCTCTCTCTCCGGCTCTGTCTGTCTGTCTCTCTCTCCACTCTGAATGACGTTCCTGCATGCAATAGGCCTAACTCGTGCTCAGATATTAACTATAGGGAGTCTAGGGGAAGTAGTATAACTATATTGTTTCTACCAGTTCTTCTTCTTCAAGGGGGGGGTCTTCGCACTGGGAGCGCCTCTTATGGAGTTCTTCTGTGAAAGTCGTTTTAAAAATCCGTAAATAGAACAAAATTTAAAAAAACTGAAAGAATGAACGAATTAACGGGATGGCATTTAGAGTTCATATAATCTATAATACTATGATCGGGCGATTGAGGTAAAGAGGCGAAGGTTCGGGGTAGATAGGTGAAAGAGCAGTGCCCACAGTTTCAGTGGGAGATATATAGCAGGAGGTGCATGGAGTCTGGCAAGTTCGTAGAATGTAACACAGTATTTTTTGTCGCGAGGAGTTAATTTATCACGTGGAGAAAGTAATCACGGAACGACCACACTGACGAATTTTGAACCCTGGACCTCTAAGTTCCCGGATGCTAATAACTTTTATTAATTTTTTTTCACCCGAGGTATCTCCGATCCCTCGGGATTTCAAAAAATTATCCGGAGACGTAAAAATTGCATTCTGGAACGGCTAGAACTCGTCAAGATCAGGCGACACGAAATCCGTGTGTGCTTCACTCGCCTCAGTGCTTTAAGTTTAAACCTATAACAGCAGCACGAGATCGACATTTTGAACGCGGAAGATGGTGGCCTGCCATCATGACATAGCAAAAGACCACGTATACTGTGTGCCCGTCTGTCTCTGTCTGTAGGTCTGTCTGTCACTGTCTGTAGGTCTGTCTCTGTCTGTCTCTGTCTGTAGGTCTGTCTCTGTCTCTGTCTGTCTCTGTCTGTCTGTCTCTGTCTGTAGGTCTGTCTCTGTCTGTAGGTCTGTCTCTGTCTGTCTCTGTAAGTCTTTCTCTGTCTCTCTCTCTCTGTCTCTGTGTCTATGTCTGTCTGTCTCTGTCTCTCTCTCTCTCTCTCTGTGTCTCTGTCTGTCTGTCTCTGTCTGTAGGTCTGTCTCTGTCTGTAGGTCTGTCTGTCTCTGTGTCTCTGTCTGTCTGTCTGTCTCTCTTTCCCCCCCTCTACTCTGTCATCAGCCGCAGCTGATAACGTCGTATCATCCGCGTTTTTAAGAAGTCTGATTAATGCGGGTTTACTGTAATAAGCGCGGATATTATCACAAGTTTGCGCAGCCGTCTAAGTCTGTCTGTCTGTCTGTCTGTCTGTCTGTCTGCATTTCTGTATTTATGCGTCATCGTCCGCTTTCTTCGATCTTCGTCTGTCTCTTTCAGTCTGTCCGTCTGGATTGCTGTCTGCCTGTCTGTCAAAAAACATTCTGTTTATTCATCTGTAAGTCTGTCTGTCTCTATCTCTTTATCTCTCTCTGTGTCTCTCCTTTCATCGACAAAACATTTTAGAACAGACATTTCATCATTAGGACACTATACGATGCAAAAACATGCAAAGGACAATTAATTAATTAATTCATTCATTCATTCATTTTGGCATTTGAAAGAGCTATAATACAGCAATGACCTATCTCTTAAGAGTACATCTTAAGTGGCGCTATATAAAGATACCATAACGGTTTCCATATATACAGCATCTTTTATATTATATATACATCTTATATATATATGTTATATATATATGTATATATATATATATATACTCCCCTAGATTTTGCCGAGCAGCCTACTGTGCAACCGGCCAATCTATTGCACAGCGCCTTCATGCAAAAATCGTTATCCAACGCGAATCACAACACAGCCCTTGACTTTCCGAGCAGATCGTCGATTAATAACGCGCTGTGTTTGGTGATCATGGCGCTATACAAATCACTGTATTTTTATGCGATATATTTAGATAATACTGACCTTGCGATTCGAAAACGAGAGCGCCTGAGCAAGTGCTCCGCCGTCGGAAAAGTATTCCATTGTAATGAATTTGCTAAGCATTGAGGATATATCCACAAGATGTTGTACAACGCCAGGCTGAGCATTGTCATCTGCAAGTTGTTGTACAATGCCAGGCTGAGCATTGTCCTCTGAATCTGGTCGTGTATTGCTCGTTTCGTCGTCGTTATTACCGTCCTCCTCGTCACGTGGCCTTGTATCGTTGGCCCCTAAATCACTTCCTGTCTTATCTGGTGGTCGAGTATCGATATTATGTTGACCGTCTTCTTGAGCTGTTGTTCTTGTATTGCTGGTCTCAACGTTGTGATTGTCCTTCGCACATGGCCTTGTGTCATTGACCTCTACATGCGTACCGTCCTTATCGATAAGCCTAGCATTGGCAGAGAGATTGTCCTCTGCATATGCCGTTGTTTCATATGCCATTGTTTCATATGCCATTGTTTCATATGGCATTGTTTCACTGTGTTCATCTTCTGTTGTTGGTCTTATCTCGTCATTGACCGTTTCTTTTGACTGTGTAACAGAAGGAGTATAGTCCTCTTGAATTGTCCTTGCACTGACGCTGTTCTTCTCCTCAAGTATCGTAATAACCTGAGTAATGTCCTCTTCAATTGTCTTCAAGTCGACATTGTCATCTTCAATTGTCTTCAAGTCGACATTGTCATCTTCAATTGTTTTCAAGCCGACATTGTCATCTTCAATTGTCTTCAAGTCGACATTGTCATCTTCAATTGTCTTCAAGTCGACATTGTCATCTTCAATTGTCTTCAAGTCGACATTGTCATTTTCAGTTGGCAGCAGCAATTCACGACAGGCCTCTTCAGAATTGCGATTTCTGTTGACAAATGATTCCTGTCTAAGCATCAATTGTTCTTCTTCTGGCAAATACATCGCGATGTCGGATGGAGGAGAGGAGACGTCCTCCGACTCCGAGAAGTCACAGATGACCTCGCCTCTCGTCACTTCCAGCAGAGAAGTCTCGCATTCGATCTGAGAAGCACCAATGGACTTTGAAGAAGTCGAGAAGTCTTCTTCCACCTCTCCAATGTCACACGTGACCTCGTCACGTGCTATCTCCAGCAGCGAAGCCTCGCACGCGATCCGAGCGTCTTGTTCCAGATTTTCCGAGGGAAGATTTTCTTCAGAAGAACTCGAGAGTTTCTGTTCGCTGGTGACCTCTCCTCTTGCAACTTCTAACGCTGATGTTTCTTCATATTCGATGCGAGAATCTTTTTCCAGTATCGGATAATCGAGAATAACTTCTCCGGATGAGCTGGAGATTTCTTGGTCATCGTAGTCGCAGACGGCTTGACGTCTAGCAACTTCTAAGAGTGATGTCTCACTTTCAGTCTCATGAGATTCTGGTTCCGGTTTTGAGTAATGTTCATTTGATCCTGACGAACTTGAGACTTCCTGATTACAAGTAGCCTCATCTCTAATTTCCCAGACAGAAGTATCACACTCTGTTGGAAAACCTTGTTCCCGTTTCAAATAGTTTTGATTTGCTCCAGAAGAGCTTGAGACATCTTGATTACAAGTAACCTCGCTTCGCACTTCCAAGACAGAAGTATCACATTCAATCTGAGAATCTCGTTCAAACTTTGAAAAATCTTCAATTGCATCAGAGCTTGAAATTTCTATATTACAAGTGTCCTCCCCTCCCAATTCCAAGAAAGACGCTTCATACTGAGTCTGAGGAACAAGTTCCAGTTTCAAACAGTTTTCACGCGCTTCAGAAGAACTTGACACCTCTTGATTGCAAGTGACCTTTTCTTTCACCTCCAAGAAAGAAGTTCCACACTTAATCTTTGAATCCGGTTCCAATTTCAAATAATCTTGATCTGTTTCAGAAGAACTTGGAATTTCTTGTTCACATGGGGCATCATCTCTTACAACAGTCAACAGCAAAGTCCGACAATACAACTCTGTTCCAGATGAACTCAAAATCTGAACCTCTGCGGGCAAGCAGGTGCAGTTTTCAAGTGGAACTGCAACGTCGGCATCTTTATTGAAGGTGCTGTCAAGGTGATCTGCCACCTCTTCCTGTGTGATTTGATTGGTAGCCTGATTACGATCACAGTCTGTTAATCGATCTGTGTTATGATCACGATCTGAAGCTCTATTGATCTGAGCAATATTCAGATCCTCATATGAATCTTTTTTGATCTGGTCCTGATCTTGATCATAATCATCTGTAACGCTATTGATATGTTCATTATTAGAATTTGCATCGTCTGCTTTGTTATCTGCAACTTGATCGTGATCATTGCTTGAGATTACTGTGATTTGATCAACGACTTGATAATCATTAGTATCCCCTACGACATGGTCCATGCTTTGATCACAAATGATGTCTGATTCTTGAATAGTTTGGTCATAATCATTATCTCTATTAGTTACCATTTGATCATCGTTTTGATCATGATAATCAAAAGTATCTTTGGAGTCTTGATCTTCATCTGAATCTTCTGTTATTTGATCAGTGTCTTGATCATAAGTTTCGTCCGTATCTTCTGCGATCTCATCTGTTTCGTAATCACTCTCAGTTTGTTCCTTACCATCACCGTGAACATCATCGTCAGAAGTTTCTTCATTTGTCTTTATATCTTCATCAATTATTGCAACACGTTTCGCTGTATCATTGGTTCGATCATAATCACATAGGGTTTGAACTGTAGTTTCAGCTGTAACATGATGTGCGATTTGATGCGTAGTTTGATTTGTGGTATGATCTGTGGTTGAATCTGTGGTTTGATCTGTAGTTGGATCTGTAGCTGGATTTGTGGTTGGATCTGTGGTTGGATCTGTGGCTTGATCTGTGGTATGATCTGTAGTTGGATCTGTAGTTCGATCTGTGGTTGAATCTGTAGTTTGATCTGTAGTTGGATTTGTGGTTGGATCTGTAGTTCGATCTGTAGTTCGATCTGTGGTATGATCTGTGGTTGGATCTGTAGTTGGATCTGTAGTTTGATCTGTAGTTTGATTTGTGGTTGGATCTGTAGTGCAATCTGTAGTTCGATCTGTGGTTGGATCTGTAGTTGGATCTGTAGTTTGATCTGTAGTTGGATCTGTGGTTGGATCTGTAGTTCGATCTGTAGTTCGATCTGTGGTATGATCTGTGGTTGGATCTGTAGTTGGATCTGTAGTTTGATCTGTAGTTCGATATGTGGTATGATCTGTGGTTGGATCTGTAGTTGGATCTGTAGTTGGATCTGTAGTTTGATCTGTAGTTTGATTTGTGGTTGGATCTGTAGTGCGATCTGTAGTTCGATCTGTGGTATGATCTGTGGTTGGATCTGTAGTTGGATCTGTAGTTTGATCTGTAGTTCGATCTGTGGTATGATCTGTGGTTGGATCTGTAGTTTGATCTGTAGTTGGGTCTGTGGTTGGATCTGTAGTGCGATCTGTAGTTCGATCTGTGGTATGATCTGTGGTTGGATCTGTAGTGCGATCTGTAGTTCGATCTGTGGTATGATCTGTGGTTGGATCTGTAGTTGGATCTGTAGTTTGATCTGTAGTTCGATCTGTGGTATGATCTGTGGTTGGATCTGTAGTTTGATCTGTAGTTGGATCTGTGGTTGGATCTGTAGTGCGATCTGTAGTTCGATCTGTGGTATGATCTGTGGTTGGATCTGTAGTTGGATCTGTAGTTCGATCTGTGGTATGATCTGTGGTTGGATCTGTAGTTGGATCTGTAGTTGGATCTGTAGTTGGATCTGTAGTTTGATTTGTGGTTGGATCTGTGGTTGGACCAGTAGTTCGATCTGTGGTTTGATCTGTGGAGGTATGATCCGTGGTTCGATCTGTCCCTGGATCACGATCTTCAATCTGTAGTTTTGATTTCTCGTCCTCTGGCTTCACGTCTTAACAAACCAGATAAGAAAGAATTATAAGGAAGAGAAAATGACATAAACCATTTATTTATTTATTTACTTATTTACTTATTCACTTATTCACTTATTTATTAAATGACTGAATGTTGATTGACTGACTTAAAGACTTACTTTACTCGCTCATCAAATGAATTATTGAATTACTGATTGATCGAATAATTAATCGGTTTTGATCTTGATTGAAATCCCGTTTCAGTGATCAAATAACTAACTGACTGACTGACTGACTGACTGACTGACTGACTAACTGACTGACTGACTTGTTGATTGCATGATTGATTTCTTTAATTAAAAATTAGTTAAATGATTGATTGAATAACTTTCCATTGACTGACTTTCAAGGTGATTAACTATAGATAGTTGAGCGAATGATCAACAGACAATCACTGTCTGACTGAACAAATTGATTGACTGATTGATTGATCAAATTGATTGACTGATTGATCAAATTGATTGATTGATTGATTGATTAATTGATTGATAGAATGGTAGAATGGTTCATTGAATGATTTATTGAATGATTAATTAATTGATTGATTGATTGATCGATAGAATAGAAGGATTGATTGATTGATTGATTAGTTGATTGATTGATTGATAGATAGACTGATTGATTTGGGATGCTGATTGATTGATTGTTTGATTGACTGAATGATATAATGATAGGTCTCACCAGAGGCAATGGTCAATGTAGCTGAACAGGAAGTCCGGCCATTGTCGTTGATGGCCTCGATGCTGTAGACACCCTGGTCAATCAACTGGACACTGGCAATGGTCAGTGAATGCTGACCACCTACTTCCGATCCAAGGCCAGTGTTCGGCGACTCACTGACCAACTGACCATCTTTGTACCTATGCAAACGAAACGAACAGAAGATCTAGTGTGACAGTGTTTGGTAAAGATAAATTTATGTTGCGCTTAAATAAGATACATTGCAGTTGTCAGTTCTTCTGTATGTCTGTGTATATATATATAGAAATATCTCTGTGCGTATGAGTATTCGCGGTTGCTGCATACGCAATACGCATGCAATAATATTATTATATTGTTATCTGTATAAATGCATACTTTAAATATATTATGTCCATCTGCCTGTTTCTTCCTTGTGGATCTATCTTTTTCATCTATGCATCCATGCGTCGCTGTCTTTATCCATCCATCCGTCCGTCCGTCCGTCGGTCCCTCCGTCCATCCAGCCAGCCCCACACCCAGTCACCCTGCCAGGCAACCACCCAGCCATGCATCCATGCATGCATCCATAATTTTATATCCATGCATGCATGTGCATGCATTTAAAGAACTCCCAAAGGGCTGATAAAACTATAAGCAAGACAAGAGGAAGGCAGAGAGAGAGAGAAAGATAGAGAGGCAGACAGACAGACATACAGACAGACAGAGACAGAGACAGACAGACAAAAAACAGACAGAGAGACTAACAGACAGACATACAGACAAAGAAAAGGGAGAGAAGCAGCGTGCGCTGAGATAGTGGGTGAGGGATTCGGGGCGGGGGAGGGGTATAAGGGCGGGATGGGGGGGGGGGGGTGAGGTCGACGAACGAAGAGACGAAGATCTTTGGATGATTTGTAGTCAATCGAGATCGAACTGAAATCGCAAAATTGGTTTGCGAGAAATTAGATCGTCCGAATTGCAAAGAGACGAGTCAAGAGGAGGAGGAGGAGGAGGAGGAGGAGGAGGAGGAGGACGAGGAGGAGGAGGAGGACGAGGAGGAGGACGAGGAGGACGAGGAGGAGGACGAGGAGACCTGGAGACGGAGCATTTAGAAGAAGAGGAGGAAGGAGAAGAGGAGGAAAGAAGAGAAATTGGAGAAGACGAAGAGCTGGAGGGGTAAGAGGAGGAAGAAGAAATGGATGAAGATGGAAGAGATAAGGACGCGAAGAGGAGAAGCAAGAATAGAAGAGGGGAGGAAGAAAGAGAAGTGGAGAGACAAAGAGAGAGAGACACAGAGAGACACAGAGACAGAGGCAGACAGAGAGACAAGCAGAGAGACAGACAGAGAGACAGACAGACAGAGAGATAGGCAGAGACAGACAGAGACAGACAGACAGAGATGAAGATGAAGAGGAAGGGAAGCGTTGTTTAGACGAACTATGAGGAGTGAAAAGAGAGGAAGAGACTAAGCAGATGAAGAGGAAGAGGAGCTCAAAGAGTAAGAGGAGATGGAGGGAAAGAAGAGGAGAGACAACAAAACGACAACAAAAAGTGACGAAAGACAACGACTAAGGAAAAGATGAGAAAAAGGGTTCTAATCTAATCAAATCCAATCTAATCCAATCCATTCTAATCCAATCCATTCTAATCTAATCTAATCCAATCCACTATAATCTAATCTAATCCAACCCATTATAGGCTAACCTAATCCAATTCATTATAATATAATCTAATCTACATGTAATCCCTTCTGATCTAATCTAATCTAATTCTAATATAATCTATTCCAATCCCTTCCAATTCTAATATAGTCTAATATAATTCTAATCTAATCTAATAATAATAATCTAATCTTATAATACGCCGAAGTCATCAATCGTTGATGGCAAAACAAAAGGAGGAAACATAATGCGGATGAAATAGGATCACGAAACGATATATAAGGATGGAACGGAGTGAGGATAAAAAAGGAGGACGATAAAAAAGGAGAGAAGTAAGAAGCGGGGAACAGAATCGAAATGGATGGTAAACACGACACGAAGACGAAGAATATGAACCGAATTCGTGGAAATGAAATGAAGAGCATAAAAGATACTGACAAAGTGACAGCGGAAGAAGGATAAATGGCGGATGACCGGAAAGAGTCTAAAAGGAAAATGGCGGAACTGGAAGATAAAATCAGTGGAAGAAGCAGGAGAAGGAGGAGGAGGTGGAGGAGGTGGAGGAGTGGAAAGAGCCTGGAGGAGGAGGGGATGCGGTGGAAAATTGACCCATCAAATGCTTGACCGATTCGCCGGACTACGCGGGAAAAGCGACGGCGATGCTGGACGCAATCGAATGCAGATGAAGGCGCCAAGCAAATGAAGATGGACGGAAGATAAAAGGAATAAAAGCCGAACTCGACTCGAAAAGCATCGTGACAAAATCTAGATGACCCGTCACCATGGAAACGGTCGTCAAGGGCGACCCCGGTGCCATGGAGACGATTGTCGTCGTGGGTCTGGCAATTTGCAGGCGACCACCGCAGGCAAGAACAAACTTAATAAAGCGTAATTAGATGCGCGACGTCGTGATGCAGTCGGAGATTTATGGAGCGTCAGAGCACATTCCTGTTTCTAAGTCTATGTGTGGCGTTCGGGGAACTGGAATAACTGGGGCAGAACGTTTCAAATATTTATTTCAAATCAATGCGAGCGATTTCTTTCTTTGTTTCTTTTGTTTAATAGGCCTATAGGTCTTAGGCTACTATTAAAAAATGTGTAGCATATACATTGAGGCGCAGCTCGTTTTAGCCGGTGTTTTGGCTCGCATGCAGCCGATAATTGAGCGACGAATTGCTGCGATAATACTCAAATTCTTTCTTGCAACATTTGCAAAGAATATATCACTAGTTTTAAGTATGAACTTTCAGTTTAAAACGATTATTTTCTGCCTTTGACTACATTTTAATCGGATCTAATTAACGCGTGCGATTAATGCGTTAAAATGTGAATCGCAAATTTTTTTACGCATTAATCGCACGCGTTAATCGCGATAAATCAACAGCCCTAAAAACATAATAAGCTTGTTATTCGGTTGGGTCATATGTCCAACAATGAAACATCAGATCTCTTATCGGGCACGAGTTGAACAGCAGTGCTCGTGAATAAGCTGGTGCCCTGCAGCGCTTGGCTTTCGAGTGGCGCTCCAGAAATTTTGAGATTACGATTCCGATTACGATTACGAATTGAAGCGACATCTAGGGGGCAAGAGGGTGCAATCGGGCGCGCATTTAGTTCTGTTGAGATTCCGTGGAATCAATATAGCAATATTCGAGCGCCTCTGAGTAGGTACCTTGAAGGGGCGCTATATAAATGATCTGAATGAATGAATGAATATGTGGGCCTATACTGACCAAGTGATGTTGGCAACTGGTAGCCGACTGCTGGTGGTGGTGGTGATGGTTGTGGCTATGACGCAGTGGAACGTGGCCGAGCATCCGACGTGATCGACCACCTGGTCCTTCAGCTGCTCTGAGAAGATCGGAGGAGGAGATGGAGGGATGGATTGAGGAGAGACACCTGGTGCTAAAATGCAACGATGAGGATTGATGACATGAATTATCCAACAGGAGGAATAGAAAAGAGTAGGAATAGAATAGAAAAGAGTAGGAATAGAATAGGAAAGAGTAGGAACAGAATAGGAAAGAGTAGGAATAGAATAGAAAAGAGTAGGAATAGAATAGAAAAGAGTAGGAATAGAATAGAAAAGAGTAGGAACAGAATAGAAAAGAGTAGGAATAGAATAGAAAAGAGTAGGAATATTAACGAGTTAATGATTGAAACAATTAATAATTCTTCAAGAATGTATGAATATCGTTTACAGATTGACGGTCATGCTACTGCTCAGTCTAGAATTATTCTTGAAGTTAGGGAACAGTCTCCGGCCTTTTTCCTTCCTTGTTAAGGAACTTAGGAAGCGAATCCTGTCCATTGTACGTTTAGTTTTATATCACTTAATTGGGTCAGAAAGAATGGCTCTGAAACAATGGACAGTGCTTTATAAATGACCGACTGCGATAACTTATATGTGACTAGGTGAAAAAAATAATTGCAAGTGAATAAATAAGTACAAATGGTTAAAAAACAATTACAAGTGAATAAGTGAATAAAACACTCGCAAGTGAATAAGTGAATAAACAACTACATGTAAATAGGCAATTACAAGTGAATAAGTTAATAAACCATTACACATAAATAATGTGATTATAAGTTATTAAGTGTACAAATAGTTACAAGTGAATAAGTGAATAAGCAAGTACAAATTGGGAAAAACACGATTCAATTCAATTCAATTCAATTCAATTCATTTATTGTAACCAACCATCAACACACACACAATAGACATAGTATAACATGCTTCACATTATCGGATGGTAACAAGGAAGGCCCTAAGGGATGAATATCCCGCTAACAGGGACACCTAATTACATATGCAATTTTAACAGATGGCTAGACGGTTGACATAATGAATTGAACAATAGGCTAAAAGAACAGCATGAGATGACAATTAATGTAGTAAACTTAACTAAAGAACGCAAAACAAACACAACAAATAATAATAAAATAAAATCAGTGCCTACAAGGTTAAATATCTTTGCAGTCATTAACCAAGTAGTTGCGCAGTAATGTTTTTGCTCTTTGTAAACTGGAAGCTTGTTGAACATGACTAGGAAACGAGTTCCATATACCTGGTCCAGTATATTTAATATGGAATCTTCTTGAGTTTAAACGAGCGGATATGGCTCGATAATGAGAGGAGTTCCTGGTGGAATAGCAGTGAATTTCAGATCCTTTTTGGAAATACCCTGCAAAGTTAAGGGGAAGAAGATCATGGGTGAACCGATACATAAAGACTCCTATCTGGAAAGTCATTATTTGGTGAAACTTTAATAAATTAAATGATTGAAATAAAGGACTTGAGTGAATAAAAGGCTTAACTCCAGCTATGATACGTATTGCACGTTTTTGGAGAAGTACTAATTTATTGACCCTGGATTTATATGTAGATGCCCAAACTAAATTACAGTATGAGAGATAAGGATATATTAATGAGTAGTACAATTTAACACGGATAGTGGGGGGGAGTATATGGGAAGTTCGACGAAGGATACCAACACTTTTTGCAACCTTGGCAGAGATATATTTAATATGATCATTCCATGTGAGGTGTTGATCTATGTACACACCAAGAAATTTAGTGGAGCTAACCTGCGTTATGGAGGTATCATTGATAGACAGTTGCAATTCATTCTGGGGGCACATCTTTTTATTAGTTCGAAAGAGCATAAAGTTAGTTTTATCAATGTTTAAGGAGAGTCTATTAGCAGAGAACCATTCGGCTATGAAGATAAGTTCATTGTTTACTGTTTGCATTAGACTCTGGTAGGATTTATGAGAGTAGAAGACATTTGTATCATCAGCAAATTATAAGTGAATAAAGAATGAAACAATTACAAGTGAATAATTGAATAAACAATTACATGTAGATAGACAATCACACAAGTGAATAAGTGATTAAACACTTGCACACAGAAAAGTGAATAAGTGAACAAACAATCACAAGTGATTAGGTGAATAAACAATCACAAGTGATTAGGTGAATAAACAATCACAAGTGATTAGGTGAATAAACAATCACAAGTGATTAGGCGAACAAACAGTCACAAGTGATTAGGTGAATAAACAATCACAAATGATTAGGTGAATAAACAGTCACAAGTGATTAGGTGAATAAACAATCACAAATGATTAAGTGAATAAACAACTGAATGACCTTCATCTTTGCAATCTACAGTCTTTTCCTCTTCATCAACTCTCCCATCTTCTCCTTCCAGACATTTTTCTTCAGCAGCTGTCGTCCCTAGCACGGAATCCTCTGCAGCTGATGGCGACAATGGCTGATCTCCTTTGAACTCTTCCTGATCCACCGACTGACCCTTGGGTTCGGCTGCGTCCTGCTCTGGCTCCCTGAACCCCTTCAGTGACAGCGACCAATCACGGTCGAGCGATGACGTTAGTTGACTCTGGATGAACTTCTCTCGACGACCTGTGGACGTTGAGGAGGAGGCGGCACCACTGGCTTTGTTCTCTACAATTTACAATGCAAAATAAAGGCAATGTAATGTAACACAGATGGGTATCTATATCTATCACTAATTTGAGGAACGACTGTACTTAATACTACAAGCAAATACAGAGAGAGGTGATAGATAGACGGATAGATAGACATACAGACAGACATACAGACAGACAGAGAGCCATACAGACGGACGGACGGATAGACGGATGGACGAACAGATGATATAGACAGACAGATAGACAGACAGACAGACCGACAGACAGACAGAAGATGAACAGACAGACAGACAGACAGAGAGATAAATAGATATACGCAGACATATAATAGACCAACAGGCAGACACAAAAAGATGATAGAAGATGGTTTGAAGACATGATACAACAAGACCTGAAGCTGCTCAAGCTGAAGAAAGAAGACACTAGAAACAGAAACAAGTGAAGGAGAAGGATCCGAGAGGCTGACCCTCCCCTCGCCAGAGGGATTAATAATTCTAGCCTGAATGGAAAGAAGAAGGCAGACAAAGACAGACAGACAGACAGTCAGACAGTCAGACAGACAGACAGACAGACAGGCAGACAAACAGACATATGGACAGACAGACAGACAGGTAGACAGACAGACATATGGACAGACAGACATATGGACAGACAGACAGACAGACATATGGACAGACAGACAGACATAAGACAGGCTCATGACTTGCCTTCAACGTCCAGCGTGGCACTGCAGGACACTTGTCCCACCGTGTTGACCGCTCGAACAATGTACAGCCCAGCATCCTCAAGACGGATCTTGGAAAGCTCAAAGGAGCACAGGCCATAGTTATTCTACAAACACAAAAAACATCGACATCCACACTCATCTCATCTTATCCAATCTTTTAATTCCGTGTTCATCGCATTCAAAAAGCTCTGAAGCGACGAAACGGAAAAACATATTATGGTAAGAAATGCAGCTGAATTAATAAACTTAGTTTGACAATTGATGATTGTGATCACGTGTTCAATTTGATCTAATCTCAATAGGTTTGTCTAGCCTAACCACTAACCAGTGACCACATGCTCTGACCTAATCTAAACTGACTAGATACTGAATAATAAAATCACAAACAGACACCAACTATCAATATCCGAGCAAGCGGAACAGTCTACGCTGCAGGAGAACTAATGAACCAAGTTGGCAGAAATGCTAAAGATTCTTGCTGTGTTATAGTGCCAAATAAATTGACATCGTCGTCGTCATCATCGTCATCATCATCAACATCGTCGTCGCCGCAACCGCCGCCGCCACCGCCACCACCACCACCACAACCACCACCACCACCAACACCACCACCACCATCACCACCACCATCACCACAACCACCACCACCATCACCACCACCACACCACACCACCACCACCACACCACCTGCTTGATTGCTGCACAACATATTGACCGACTGATTGCAATTCTTACGGAAATGTGGATTCTTCCGGTACTGAGCAGCGTGGTTCCGTTTCCACGGCACCACGTGATGCTTGGTTCCGGAAGACCGGACACGGAGCAGTTGAAGCGTATCGTCTGTCCCTCGTGACATCGCTTCGGTCTGAGACGGGCCGTGAACTGAGGCGCCGTCGTCATCTGCTTCTTCTTGCGCTGCGATGTGGCCGACGCCCTCGTGTAGACTGACTCGAGATCGTCCGTCAAGGACGCTCGGTCGAAACTGGACGGCGCCGACAACATCGACTCACAGTCCATGCCTGGTTATTGCAGACAGATCAATCAATCAATCATTGATCAATCAATCAATCGGTCAATCAATCGATCGATCAATGGGATTTTATGTAATGCCTCTACAGATCTCTATTCAGAGTCCACGTCTAGTTGCAAGACCCACATCTGATCAATCAATAATTTGACGACGATCAATGAATACATCGATCATTCGAATTTAAATCAATAAATCGAATGTATATATATTTGGGTAATAGCCATAACACCTTTTAGAGACCTCACAAAAGTGCTGTCTGTTTCAGAATCAATGGGGACCACACATTCGCACACACACATTCACACACACACATCCACACACACACACACATCCACACACACACACATCCACACACACATGTGGAGATAGTATCCTGGAAGGCAGGGTGAGAATTGCCAAAAGTTTGGGGTTTCAATCCCCCAGTCTTTCTTAGTTTAGCCCCATAATAAAGTATTTTTTCACACCCCAATTCTAAGTGGATCATAGTCCAACCCCTGTTATTTTTCCACAATTCTCACACTGCTGGAAGCTCTCCAGCGTTGGATCCTCGTTCTGAAACAGGTTCCCTGCAATCTACATGTATAACAAAACCTTCAATCCTCTATTTTCAAAATCGGTTGAAGCCAATTTTATCCTACCGATCAGCCATTGGTGGTCTTGCGAACTTCTGCTTGCACCTATCATCACTTTTCCTAAATAGGCGCTATATAACAGCGCACTTATAATATTACAATTACATCCCATTGGAGGCTATTATTTCGGTGTCATTCTTACGTTCGACCGCTAGCCTGGCCTCCGATATCTGACTTCCAGCCGCGTTCTTGGCCAGGCAAGTGTACCATCCGGCGTGTTCTACATAGGTTGCGGGAATGTAAAGCGTATGGAATTCCATTTCTTCACTCGAAATCTGGTAGAACAGATCGTCCACGATCGGCCGTCTGTCTTTAAACCTACAGACGAGCAATGACAAACCATAGCAGCGCTCGTGAATAAGCTGGTGCTCTGCACTTGACTACTTACAAGTGGCGCTTTAAAAATTTGGATTGATGATTACGATTACAATAAATTGACGTTTACTCCAGAAAACAGATTATATTTGAATTAAATGTCGTCGCAGAACACCTTTTTTATTAATAAAGTTATTGCACAAATAAATTGTTCAACTATTGATAGATCTCGTCGAAAATCATCTTACATGTTGTAAACTGACTCATCTGAATCTAATCTAATCTAGAATCTGACGGAGAATAAATTTGATCTGACATACATGTAAGTAATCTAATCTATAATAAACAGTAAGTCTAATCTAATCTCACAGAAGCAGAAGAATGCTCTGACCTAATCAAATCAAATAGAAAATAAATCTAATCTTATATAATATGACTAATCTACCCTAATCCAGCCTATCAAGGTTTTGGTGCAATTGAGAATCTAAATGATCTAATCTAATCTTGGTATAATCTAATCTTGGTCTAATCCAGCGGTTCCCAACCCGTGGCCCACGGGCCAAAAGTGGCCCGCGGGCCAAAAGTGGCCCGCCTGGCCTACAAAAATGGCCCGCGGCATCTCAATGAATTAAGAAAAATATATGTAAAAATTGACAATTTGGACATGATAGAATATATAATTCTTTTCTTTTAGAAATTATTTTATTTGGACGTCAAAAAATCGCATCAAACGTTCTTTTTTGATTCAATTATAAGTTTATAACAATTTTATATGCTTTTAGTTAATTAAATTTTAGCCTTGTGGCCCTCTAATGTTCTTCAACTAAGAAAAAGTGGCCCTCGTGTCCTCAAACTTAGAAAAAGTGGCCCGACAGTCAAAAAGGTTGGGAACCACTGGTCTAATCTAATCTTGGTCTAATCTAATCTTGGTCTAATCTAATCTTGGTCTAATCTAATCTTGGTCTAATCTAATCTTGGTCTAATCTAATCTTGGTCTAATCTAATCTTGGTCTAATCTAATCTTGGTCTAATCTAATCTTGGTCTAATCTAATCTTGGTCTAATCTAATCTTGGTCTAATCTAATCTTGGTCTAATCTAATCTTGGTCTAATCTAATCTTGGTCTAATCTAATCTTGGTCTAATCTAATCTTGGTCTAATCTAATCTTGGTCTAATCTAATCTTGGTCTAATCTAATCTTGGTCTAATCTAATCTTGGTCTAATCTAATCTTGGTCTAATCTAATCTTGGTCTAATCTAATCTTGGTCTAATCTAATCTTGGTCTAATCTAATCTTGGTCTAATCTAATCTTGGTCTAATCTAATCTTGGTCTAATCTAATCTTGGTCTAATCTATACAATTCAATATATGTTAATCTAATCTAATGCAGGTCTAAACTGAAATCGTTTCTTTTTTGTGGCATTACCTCCACATGATTTTTAGTAGATCCCTTGGACTTGCGCCTGAATTGCGCATGCTTCTCAGAAACGCTCTCTGGCAAGTTCTATACTCTGTCTATATATTCAGTACAGAGAACAGACTGAAGTTCAATAGTATTGGACTTAACAATAATATTAAATCAAAATAGCCACTATAATTAAAACAGTCATTAATTGACAGTTATAGACATTAGTTAATTTACAAAGCTGAATGATGGATGCCAAGTTAACACTATTAGTTTACGGACCATTGTACTTCCGGATATGGTCGTCCCGTAATCTTGCACTCCAGCTTCGTTGGACCACCTTCAACAACGATCGTTTTCGTCAGACCCTGAGGAAACTCCGGTCTCTGGCTGCCATCCGGAATATCAACTGCACAAACAGTTTGCCATTCGTTTACAATAAGGATTAATTTACAGTAGGCTAGTCATCAATTATTTACATTGATAATTAATTTACAGGACACAGTAATTTACAATTATATATTATAATTAGTTTGCTGTATATAGTCATTGATATTCAGAAGGTATTAATTTACTAACATAATCACTGGACGAGATAGAACCATACCAGTTATGACGATGATGATGCTGATGCTGATGATGATAATGATGATGATGATGATGGTGGTGGTGGTGGTCGTGGTGGTGGTGGTGGTGGTGGTGGCGGTGGTGGTGGTGGTGGTGGTGGTGTAGGTAGTGTAGGTGATGTAGGTGGTGGTGGTGGTGATGAAGATGATGATGATGATGATGATGATGATGACGACGACGATTATGATGATGACGACGACGATGACGACGATGATGACGACGACGATGATGATGACGATGATGATGACGACGACGAAGACGACGACGATGCTGCTGCTGATGATGATGATGATGACGATGATGACGATGACGTCGACGACGACGACGATAATGACGATAACGACGATGCAGATGAAGACCGACACGAGAGAATAAAGAAACAAACCGAGGACGTCTATCTTCGCGAGGCACATGGATTGACCATAGGGGTTGACTGCCAGGCATCTCCATTCACCCTCATCGTCTGTCGTCACGCATGATATGACGAGGCAGAACATGGCACCATCCGTTTCCAGTTGATACCTGGATGATGGGATGATCTTCACCTGACCGTGGAACCACGTGACCTCCGTCTCTCGCTTACAACTCACTGTAATCGACAGCAATACAGGTGTGTAGGCCTATGCAGGTAAAAGAGCTGAAGATATTATAGAGTAGGTAAATTTCAACGGTTGAAGGCAGGAAAATAGAGATGATGAGGTATAATTATGTACAATGCAAAAGTTATCAGAAGAAAATGGAAGAATAAAGGTAGAGAGGCAATTTATAAGGTAAAGGTATAAGAGGGTTAAGGTCAAACACAGATGGCAATAAGTGAGGTAAAATAGGAATGTGTAATGCGAATGTAAAGTTTTAAAGCCAAAGGCCAAAGGGTAAAAACGTAAGACATCATGGGTAAAATGGTGTAGGCAAAATTCAGAGATAAGGTTAAAGGCAAAATGGTATTTAAGGCAAGATGTTATGGGTAAAATGGCGCAGGTATGCTGTAAAGGTAGTATAGCTTAAAGGGCAAAGGCAAACTGTAGAAGGAAAAGTAAAAGATAAAGGTAAGCAGAAATGACAAAGGTAATCCACACGGCAAAATGGCAAAAAGGTATAGGACAATAAGGTAAAACGATAAAGGTAAAATGTAGAGGGGAAAGGTCAAAGATATGTGTAAGCTGTAAAGGTAAAATGGTCAATCTGAAACACTGGTGGTAGTGGCATTTTCAGTTTAACGTCACTGTGTGGTAACAAAGACCATTAGCGACGCCCTCCTCCTTTATCCAGACTTGGGACTGGCACAGGCAGAGTGCAACCTGTTACGGAGTTAAACACTGGATTGGATTCGAGATTCAACAACATACGTAATGAGCTGAGAATGCATTTTCCTCCGGCTGGAACCGTCTGGTCGATGAGCGGAAGTGAGAACTGAGGAGCAATGCGAGCATTGTACGAGCTGTAACCGGAACTGTAGCTTTCGTTGATCGAGTCGCTCGTGCTCAGGCTCAGTGAGCGTTCCAGAGTCATCGGTCGGTCCATCATGCTCTGTGAGCTGCGCAGCTCCAGCGGAACACTGTCACGATCGTAACTCAAGCTGGAACAGGAACAGATCCAAAGTCATTAGAATTTTTTATCGAATCAATTCAGTTGATCCAGTAGTATATACCAAGCTTCAAATAATAATAATAATGAGCATATGATCAGATAAAAAAAGCAATGCATTGATTTGTATGAATTGCCAGCAATCTAAAGCAAGCGCATTTATTAGCTGATCTTTGCATTATTTAATAATATTATCCATTGCATTTTCTGCTAGGCCTATCTACCCAGTAACTTAGCCTGAAATAAAACTAAACAGGGATTAGCAAATTTTGAAATAATATAATGTTGCATTCATTAGCTAATAATTTATGCAGAAAGTATTAGGCATGGGGAGAGCAGAGCCAACCAAATCACCCACCCACCTTCGTCTTCTTTTGCCGAATTCACCGGATTTTCGCCAACCAGATTCTACCACAGAAAGTTTTCAGAAACAGGCATAATTATTTGTTGAAGTTTCTGAACAGTTAAAGTGTAAATTTATCATAAACGCTGGACACACAAGATAATTCGATAGCACAGAGGTATAGATGAATCCAGATTTTAAAGACAACGCATGGAACAGAGGCTGTTAATAACGTCACTATAAATCATGCTGAACATTTCATACCTTTCGTATGCAGTGGCGTAGACAAGGAGGGCTGCGGGGGTTAAACCCCACACCCCCATTGGCCTAGGAAAAACGTTTTTAAAGGTTATTTGTCCACTTAAATGAGAAAAACAAAACAATTGCTTGTAGTAGCAATTGCTTTTCTTACTTTATTTCCTTTGTTACTTTATTCCCTTTTTATTTACTGTAGGCCTAATACTGTTGGGTTGGTGTCAGAAAGGGCATCAGGCCAGGCCATAAACTTCCCCATCATAAATTCCTGGCTACGCCACTGTTCGTATGGCATAGTTAAATGACGGTGGTAGACACTGAATACTTTTGACCTCCCACTATACAGCGTCCAAACCACTTTCTGCCAAATCTCTAGCTGATAAATTTCAGGCTACAGTTAAACAAAGTCTTGACCGCATAAGTCATTCATACACTCATTCATTACGAAGATATTGTCATAGAGACCAATCCCCTTTACGCCACTATGGTCCAGCACCGACGGAAAAGATAGTTTTGAGTTGAGCGTAAACGCATGTCAATTTGAACTCTCTGAAACTAGCGAGTGCCAAAGGTGGTCCATTCCAGAACGAGGAGTAACCGGAACCTCCATTACAATTAATTCATTGTAAAAATGCAATCATGTGCATTTTAGTCGTTGAAATGACCTATCTTTTAATCTGCAAGCCCTAACATAGTTACATAGAATGCTATATACAACTTAACCAACAACAAAAACTACTCTCACTTGTCAGGTCTAGGCCTACTGGAAGCGCATCAGAGTAGTAGGCCTATTATAAGTATATATACATGTACATATATGTAAACTAGCGCTATATAAATGAGTTGAATGAATGAATGAATGAATGAACGAATGAATATGCAACCTTGGACGTTGAGCTCTCCGACCGTTGTGCATGTACCGAGTCGATTGGAAGCGACGCAGACGTATTGTCCTGAATCATCGATGTCCACATCGCTGACGTTGAGCATCGCCAGACCATGCTTGTACCAGAAGATGTACTTGCTGTCGCTCTCATCCAACTCTAACTCCTCATGCAACCTGTCATTCGCAATTTTATCTCATCTTAACATGATGATGATGATGATGATGATGATGATGATGATGATGATGATGATGATGATGATGATGATGATGATGATGATGATGGTGGTGATGATGATGATGGTGGTGATGATGATGATGGTGGTGATGATGATGATGATGTTGATGATGATGATGATGATGATGATGATGATGATGATGATGATGATGATGATGATGATGATGATGATGATGATGATGACGACGACGACGATTGTTGTTGATGATGATGATCATGATGACGACGACGACGATGGTGATAATGATACTTGTCTGCCATTTTGTATTCCAGTTTAATAGTTCTCTTTTTTATAAACTGTGCCATGTATTAATAATTAATTGATTCTAGGATAGTAATATAATGTAATACATGTAATGTAAATCATCAAGAATTTATCAGCACCCACAAAAGTCACGTCAGAGAGACCAGATTACTCATTGGCGCTATATCAAATCAAGTCCACAATAGCCAGAGCTGCCTTCGCTCCGGTGCCAGGTCAAAATCCGGGAGGTGAAGCCGGGGAGATGATGTAGTCCCAGGCCTACATTAAGGGAATGACAAACAGGTAGGATACACATACCCCAAACCCAAAACGAAAAAAAGAACGGTGTTTGGAATAAACCATGTTAAAAGTGCTACTGATTTAAATATGTAGAGAGACGCATACGGTTTAAAGAGCAATGTATGCATGACTCACCATTTGACTTGTGGTTCAGGTTGACCGTAGAAGCGGCATTTGAATCTCCCCACTGTGCCTTCATAGGCTTCTGTATTTGCCAACTCGATGACCACTTGCGGTGCTTGATCAGGCAGCTCTACAAGAATAATTATTTATCAAGGTAAGCCAGTGCCAAGTTGGTGCATGAAATAACTAACGTTACGGTAGGTTAGTAAACGACTGGTACACAAGTCAAAGCAAACAACTTAATAATAACACAAGAATCATGCAATAGTTTTATAACTTTACATATCCGCCGAATTTTCAACGCACCTTTGGGTGCTGGTATACTACTTAAATAAGTAAGTAAGTAAGTAAGTAAGTAAGTAAGTAAGTATGGTCTTTAATACACCATTTGCAAATGCACACAGGGAAAACAGCTCATAGAATGATAACGATAGAGCATTAGTGTAAAGAGTAGAGTAAAGTATTAAAGTAATAATATCAATAATAATAATAATAATGGTAATAATAATAATAATAGTAATAATAATAATTATGACAATTTATACAGCGTCGTAACACAAGGATTACTATCAATAATAGCAATGAGCAAGTAGTTATATATACTGTGAAGCATGAACTATTATTATTGACTGTGAAAGTTGGATTGGCTTAGATTATTATTTTGAGTTCAGTGTAAGGTCGTAATCGTAATCGTAAACTCGAAATTTCTAAAGCGCCACTCGAAAACCAAGCGTGGGGCACTAGCATATTCATGAGCGCTGGTATCATAAGGTATCATACCCATGATGAGTTCACGCTCCATGGCGATGCCCTCCTGTGATAACTTCATGAAGATGGCACCCTCCTGTGCCAGGAAACCAACTGGCAACTTGTTCTGATGGACCGTCTGTAACCGATAAAAACGTTATACATGATGGTACACTTCATATTGTAGCCTTTTTTGTAAATTCCCCCAAACAAAAACACTGAAAACAGTCAAATTTTAAAAGGCATCACAGTCAACATTCAAACAGCAGGTCATGTCCATTGACCTTCAAAACGATCACAATTTCTTTACTATACAGCATCTAACAAATAATGTAAAAGTTATTTCTATAGTATCTTTGTAAGGTTCTTACAAGACAGATGCAAAATACTATACATGGAAGAATGGCAGATGGAAGACTCACCCTCCACTTCTGTCTTTCCAGCATCCTACTGATGTTGTCCGTTGGCAGTGAAACGGGAAGCAGCTTTGACTCCGCCTCACCCTGTCACATCACAACACAAGGAAGACCTTACTTCTGTAGATGCTTATACCACAATATATTGTCACTTCCGCTTGCATATATAATTATAATTCATCCTATTCTATTTTTACGGACGCACAAAGCGTCTCTCACAGGACAAATTAATGCGTATTGTGAGCGGCGCTATATAAATTATATAGCTACTATACAATGCAATACAATCTAACTGATGGCTCTGCTCTTTACTGTGGTGGTGGATCTGATAGTTTAGGTGACGGATCTAAAAATCCGCCAACATCCAGCGGAGTTTATCCGCCCAATGTGACCATATTGGGCGCGATGGTGTAGTGGGTATACGTTCGTTGCCTTGTAGCCGGAGGGCTGCAGGTTCGAATCCACCTCAAGCCGCCTCGTAGTCCTTCACTCGCAAATGTGGGGCGCGGTGGTATAGTGGTGGCGTCGCTGCCTTGAAGCCGGAAGGTTCGAGGTTCGAATCCACCTCAAGTCGCCGCGTAGGGACCTTGGGCAAGTTCTTCACTCGCAATTGCTCAGCGCTTCAACGCGAAACTCCGATGCAGTGTCCGCTCTGCAGTCGGGAGCGCCTCTGAGTAGAGAGCTTGAAGGGCGCTATAACATGTGCACAAAACTGCACATATAAACAAACAAATTGCTCATGCGCTTCGGGGTGAAACTTCGATTCAGTGTATGTGCTGTAGTCGACAGCGCCTCTGAATAGGATTTGAAGCCTTAGTTGAAGGGGTGCAATAGCAAGTGCACATACTTAATAATCCATAATGATACATAATAATCAATACTGACGTTTAGCCATGGATGAGCGAGCGCTTCAGCGACCGTCATTCGCTGTTTCGAGTCCTTGACAAGCAACCGGTTGATCCAGTTCTTCGCGTAGTTGGAAATGCTCGTCCACACTTCAGTGGAAAAGTTGGCACCCTTGCCCTGCGTTATGTTCAGATAAGTTTCGTCTGTCGTTCTTCCGAGGAATGGAGAAACTCCGGACAGCCTGGAAATTTAAACGATCGCTAGAGTTTAATTGTCTTGGTTATATTGTTGCTGGTAATTATAATAATTAATATGATTTTTTTTCTTTTGTGTATGTTTTAGTTAAGTGTACTACATTAATTGTCATCTAATGCTGTTTGCTAGCCTACTGTTCAATTCATGATGTCAACCGTCTAGCCATCTGTTAAAATTGCACATGTAAATAGGTGTCCCTGTTAGCGGGATATTCATCCCTTAGGGCCTTCCTTGTTGCCATCCGATTATGTGACGCAAGTTATACTATATATCTATTGTTTATGGTTGATGGTTACAATAAATAAATAAATGAAATGAATTTAATTGAATTAAACCTTCAATTTGAAGCAAGCCATCAATTTGTGTCCATAGCATTGCACGACAAACACCAAAGCTCAGATAAGGTTAGGCCTATAGATTCGATAGAAACTCACAAGACGTAAGCCAGAACTCCGAGTGACCAGAGATCAGCGGCGAATGAGATGGGAGCGAACATGAGAATCTCCGGACAGCAGTATTCGATCGTGTTGAAGAGAACGCGAACTGTTCTGTTGGGATCAACGCGTTGGGCAATGCCAAAGCTGACGACCTTCACGTCGTTTCCATCCGACTTGGACGTCGTAAACATTATGTTCTCCGGCTGCAAAAAAGAAAACCGCAAACGTTATAAATGCCTTTGTGAGTCTTTTTCAAAAGAACGCTATAAAAACAGCGAGACGTATGCATACACAGTATTACACACACACACACACACACACACACACATATATATATATATACATATATGTGCATCGCTTATCAGTAACACATAGCTCCGCCACTGGTTGTTCTCTGCCAGTGCCAGTCCCAAGCCTGGATAAAGGAGGAGGGCGACACCAATCATCTTTGATATACGGCGGTGTCGTTAAACATGTAACAAGCTATGAGTAAACACACTTGAATTCATGGGCGTCCTATAAGTGGACCAACCGCAAGAGACCTTGTGCTTACGCAACATAAAGTCCTTTGATCGTTATGATTACCAGAAGCAGTGGCATCACCAGCAATACAATGTCAGAAGGTCGCCTCAAGGTCATGGGGAGATGTTCAGCAGAAGGCGACAGCCGTAGAAATTAAATGTTAAGAAGATAATTTGAAAATTCGAAATAATAATTTTGCCTTCATGCTCAAATGAATATTTATATAGCGCCTCGATCGGAACTAACCCTGAGGTCGAGGTGGATGATGTTGTTCTTGTGCATGTGAGACACACCCTGGCACACCTGTCGCATCCAGTTGATGCAGTCTGATTCCGTACGCACCTTGTGACAGTCGACCAGACCAGCCAAAAGATCCTGACCAGACACCCTGTTATAACACAGGCCATCATCATCATCATCATCATCATCATCATCATCATCATCATCATCATCATCATCATCATCATCATCATCATCATCATCGTCATCGTCGTCGTCGTCGTCGTCGTCGTCGTCGTCACCACCACCACCACCACCACCACCACCACCATCATCATCATCATCATCATCATCATCATCATCATCATCATCATCATCATCATCATCATCATCATCATAATCATCATCATCATCATTATCATCATCATCGTCGTCGTCATCATCGTCATCGTCGTCATCATCGTCAACGCCATCATCATCGTTATCATAGTCGACATCGTAGTCGTCGCCATCATCATCATTATCATAAGCAACAGTTACTGTTCTGCCTCCTGCTCTCTGGTCGCTCTGTGCAGCAGGACTCGGACCTCCACCATATAGCATCGATCTCAGATATGACGCAGCGCGCGTGAATACACTAGTGCCCCTTCGTTACATTAAATTCATAACGCAACATTAACCATCAATCTATATACGGATGACTCACATTTCGAGGATGAATGCCATCTCTCCCTGTGTCTCGAACGCCTCGTGCAGCTGCAGCAGCTTCGGATGTCTGAGGTCATTCATGATGTCCACCTCCTGCTTGACCATCGCTCGCTCGATCGTCGTACACATCACGAACTTCGCCACCCAGTTCTTTCCGCTTGACCTCTCAATTGCTCGATGGATCGCACCGTAGGGCCCTCTGTCGCATGAAAAAAGTGCTGATCAGCATATATACGGCCCAATCACTGAGCTTCTATATCACCATTATAATCTAAACTTAAACTTCGCCTATAGCGCGGGTGCCGCAATATATTTTTTTATTATTGCAGTGGAGGGGGAAACGTCTCATCAGTCATGGTTAATTTTTTAGCAAGAGTTTCACGATTAATGTGAAGCAGGAGGTTAAGAATAATTATGGGCATTAAAAAATTGGGCATTACATTTTCTCAGTTGCACTTTGTGTATACATCGTAAATTATCAGAAGTATTATTGGTGCCTTAGTTAAAAGAAATTTGTCCAAAACCAGAAATTAGCAGTTAAAATGTCAATTTTTCGCATGTCAAGTGGCCCCCCCTGTTTCCCCGATGTTCGGGCGCCTCTGTCACCAAGTTCAATTCGAAAAATATCACACAACCGCAGAAAGAGTCAAAGAAAACATTTCGCATTTCTTGCAACTTTAAATAAGGCCTCGTTTATCAAAGGAAATAGTCTCTTCACATTTCTTGCAGTGGCGGCGCCAGGATTTCAGTTTTGGGGGGCTGAATCATCGTGGAAATTTTCCATTTTCATCCGCCAAAACATTTCTGACGACCTTTTTTAGTCATCCGGTCTCTAGGCGTAGGAGGCGGGGGTCCAGAGGGGCAAATGCCCCCAAATTTCGGGCAAATGTGTTTTTTCGGGCAAAACAGGCACGGGCGGACGAACCTTTTTCCGGGCAAACAGGCAGAAGAGGATTTTTTCGGACACACAGGGGTAAAACAGCTATATTTTCTGAAGATTTGCACGAAATGACTAATCAGGTAGGCCTTTTTTCGGTGGAAAATCGAAATTACTAAAAAAGGTCATCAGAAAATTTAGTCGCTGAAAAAATATCGGCGACCCGCGGTCCGCCAAAATATTGAAAGTATACTTTTCGGGCAAAAGTAAAAATCTTTGCCCCTCACTGCCGAAATGTCCCCTACGCCTATGGCGCCACTACATCATCATGAGTTTTGTTGGGCTTTCTAAGACCATCGGCCTGAGTCGATTGGGTTAAAGCGCACCATTTCTTAACAGAAAAGTATCGGTCACTAAGACATAATTCTATTGGAAAAGATTTAAATCAAATTTGAACCAAAGTTTACGACTCGTGTTTCAGTCTGAAGATGAATTATAGTGATCAAAGTAGACCCAGTCCACGTTGCAATTCAATTTCTTTTATTGCAATATGATGGAATGCGCTATTCAGATAAGCCCATCAGTACAGAAGCGACATTAAAGTTGTCTCGTAATGAATTACTACACCCGCTGCGATTTGCCTCTTTTCCATTATAAGTCGGTTGACGTCACAATAATCCCGAATAGGCCTATGACGTCATCGCAGGATGACGCAATTTTCATTTGTTCATACGATTCATTTCAACCAACGAGATTTCAACCGAAGACTGTACAGAAGTAAACGCCGAAGACGACGAAATAATTATGTCGACGAAGATAAAACGACGATAAAGACGATGAAGTTGAGGGAGAAGATGGCGAACAACTCAATTATTGAACTGGGCGGCAGACGATCAACGAAGTGAAAAAGAAATTATTCGAATATCGTGTATGACAGAAATATCGTCAGAGCCGTCATTTCAAACAACGAAAATAATCGACAAGTAAGTTTCAACACGCGTTACTATAGCAACCAAAATGGCCGACAAGCGAAGCATAGTATCGGGGACCGACGTGTCGGTTAGGATCATGTTAGGTGTCGTGAGGACTGAGGGTCGGTTAGGGTTAGGGTTAGTGTCGTCACTCGGTCCCCGATACTATAGTTTCGCTGGCCGACGGTCAGACTGTAGAGAGAGACGAATTGAGGGCAAACGGAAAACAAGATATAGAGGGTCTAAGGCTCTAAGCAGGTAGTCGATACATAGACCAGAATGACGATTGGCCAATAGTTAGGCGGACTCTTCTGTTTCAAGGCTAAAAAGCGCAGCCAGCAAAATTGCGTCATGTCATAGAGGTTTATTTTGACATCCTAATTCCTAAATATTTCAAACCATAGGCTATAAGCTTATGCGTAGGCCTACGTCATTTTGTAAGGAATAATTAAAAGCATTATGGCGTATTTTGCCATTAAAAGACTTACTTGGTTCCGCAGAGTTATGTAGAGAGGACTGCTTTGTGACAATTCAGGCGTTGCTTATTTGTTATTTTATTTTATTTAGAAACCATTCTGAAGCAAGACGAAAAATATGTGAAGACGAACGAATGCCTGTTCTGAAGTCGCTTGAAGTGCACGAACGAATGCGCAAATGTAAGTGATTCAAAATTTATGTATGATTTATGGGTTGATTGATTCGTCTCAAAATTGTTACTTCAAGAGGCTTACAACTTTTGTAGATTGTGTTTGATCAATAATCACCTAACAAACGAGGCACACCAGTATATATAGGATAATGAAAAATAATTATTCATTACGGCCTAATTGCAGTATCAGGGACCAGTATATACAGTATACACTATACAGTATCTTTGGACAGTATCTAATGACACTAACTTTAACCCTAACGACACTCACGACGCCTTACCTGACCCTAAACAACTCTCACGGCGCCTAACCTGTGACCCTGACCGACACTTGGGTCCCCGATACTGTAATTGAATGTTAATAAATAGGCCTATCCATCCTGGCATCTATAATTAATCTTGGTGGATTTCTGTGTTGCTTCAGGAACCGCTACATTGCTGCATGAGGGCATGAGGGGAATGGCATGAGGGAGAATGCGATGAGTGACGTTGTGTGGCTCTGTGTTGTTGTTGTTGTTGTTGTTGTTGGTGGTGGTGGTGGTGTGTGTGTTGTAGTTTTATTTGTATTAGTACCTGCCGGGCCTCTGGCGTGGTTTAAAACCCCGTAAGCTCCTCGCAAAGGCAGGAGGGCCCCTGGCGCGGACGCTACGGCTAAAAATCCCGCAAGCCCATTATTATTAATTTTTAAATTTGTTATTTTATTTCTGTGTTGTGCGTTGTTGAGCCGAGGGGTGAGAAGGGAGAAATGAAGGGGTGGATTGATTAGAAAGAAGTGGTGGACGATGGAGCAGCCAGATCGCAGTGGCCAGCATCGAAACACGGCAGTCTCAAGAGAAAACAGACAACCTCAACTCGATCAATCGACAACGAGGCGGAAAACTCTTCGTTACAAGACTTATAAACAACTAGATTTGTTGCAAATAGAATCAATTAACAGTGTGGGAGTGGTAGCATCCCTCTCTCGATCAGTGGACTTTATAATAAATCAACAGTTATCTTTTCAATTCAATGTCTTTTCTGTGTCGTCGCTGTCGTGTCTTTCAGACTATTCTCGTCTTTAGCTGTCGCCCCTCCATCGTATAACTAGCTTATATAGCAAAGCTGGTAAGCAAGTATATAATTAGAAGAAGGAACCGAAATTCTAATAAACAGGCCTAGGCTACTGCTAGTCCTGATCTTTGACTAAATTCCGTAGCCTACTGAAAGTATCCTTACACTATAGGGAGGGTGAGAATTGCCGGGGGGTTGGGGGGTTTCAACCCCCCAGTCTTTCTTAGAGCCCCATGTTAAAGTATGTTTCTCACATCAAAATTCCATGTGGATCAAAGTCCAACCCCCCAGTTATTTTTCCACAATTCTCACACTGACTATAGGCCTATATACAGACAGTTACTGCAGTTCGAAGGTCGAACAAGTTACAATGTATGCAGTTTAAACAATTTACAAGAACACAAATAACAACTATATACTAAGAGAATAGACAGGGCTCCTGCAATACAGCGGCACTAACAGCAGCCTACAATTGAGTCGGTCGGTCATGAGGCATGTCCAATCTCTGCCTCTGCCACGGGCGAACAGGCCACAGTGCCACCACTCTCATCGAAGACTCATCCGGACTGCCACAGCGTATTGTATGGCGATGGCAGACAAGTTCCGGTCGAAAATCGCGTGGAAATATTTCAGTTTCACATGTAAAAAACCCGGTTGGCCCTTTTTAGGGGGCTTAGCTCCCGGGTTACCTTTTATATGGCGGGCTTAGCCCCCTAGTCCCCCTAGCGCCGCCATTGATTTCTTGCAACGTTAGGTAAGGCCTGGTTTATCAAAGGAAAGTAAATCCATTGTGCACAATGCTGCTTTGGCATTCTGGATATCTTAAAAATTCAAATAACCTTTAAAAATACTATTTCTTGTACTGTAATGCATGTTTCACAAAATCAACGATGACGTTAAACAGAGACAAAAATCTTATCTTATCTAAACTCGTGTGATCACGGAACTAACGTAACGGAAATCAGAAGAAAATCAAAGTAAACAAAATAATTATAGGCCTATTAGACAGGAAATAAATGAATAAAGATAATATACGGAAGAAAAAATCGAAAAAATACCAGACGAAAAACCCGAATATAACAAGATTACTGCAACAAAATAAGACCGAAAATCGGTTTAATAACTATAGCATTAAATATATAAGATTATAAATTATTAGATTAGAATGTAAGATGCGTGCAAAGTGTACCTTCCAAGTTCTTCACAGACGATGTATTTGTTTATAAGTTCCGCCTCTCCTTTCATCTTATTCACGTCCACTCGAATGTGACTGGTGGCCAGTTCCGACAGCACTGCAAAAACAAATAGCCAGCCAACCACATCAGTCAATCTGGCATTCACATGCAATAGCCAAATATCGAATATAAGCTTAGCCTACTACCCCAACCCATTATCCTGATTGATAACTGATCAGAAGTTTCGGCATCTAATCACTCAATAATTTTACTGATCACCATGATACATGCAATCAACAGATTAAACATTCATGGACATTGGCGTCAATGGGCAAAACCAAAGAAACATAATGGTTCCGCTAAACACGGTCACTCTATCGATTCATAACCTCGGTCGTTCTCGGCGGCTGGCAATGAACCCAAGCCCAGTTCCTCTGGCTATGAACCCAAGCCCAGTTCTTCTGGCTATGAATCCAAGTCCAGTTCTTCTGGCTATGAACCCAAGCCCGGTTCTTCTGGCTATGAATCCAAGCCCAGTCCTTCTGGCTATGAATCAAAACCCTGTTCTTCTGGCTATGAATCCAAGCCCAGTTCTTGCATTCTACAATATGTCCTTAAAATGTCATTTGGGGTCTAAACCTAAACCCCCTATTGAGTGGCGCTTTATAACTTTCTGGAATGAGCTGTCAGATTTCTGCTTCTTTGGAAAGTCAACCAAAATCGGTTTAGGCCAATGCGTTGGCGATACCAAATTAGTACTCTGTAGTCTGTACGGTTTTTAGATTAGGTAATATGCCACTCAGAACTCAAATAAATTCACGCGTTTCCATTGCTGCTTGACGTCCCATTAAATTTCGCTAACTTATCGGATATTGCTAAGGTTCCATTCAGCAATTATAAAAATGTTATTCATTGATGGATACTTTTTTAATGAGACTGAGTCAATGATCGATACTTTTACCAATAGAATTCATTCATGTACTGTTACTCCTCACAGTATAATTGATTCATTCGTTGATAGGCTACTATACAGACGTCATCATAGGCGGATACTTGGTCTGGAAGTTCGGGGGGACGAACGGGCGGCCGAAGGACGAACGCCGAGGCACGACATTTATTTTGGGCGGACGGCTGAGTGGCCGAAGACCGTTTCCATTTTCATCGATCAAATTTTATGACGACCTTTTTTAGTCATCTACTTGTAATGCCAGTATTAACCACGAATGCTCTAACACTTTCAAAAGTTACGCTGCTGTTTATTTCTTCAGTATTTGTGGGTTGGGGGGGGGGGGGCAAGTGCATGGACGGTCCCCCACCACAAACATTGGGGGAACCATCCCTCTGCCCCCCCACCTAATCTCCGCTGACGAACTTCATCAGCCTAGCTTAGTCAGGCCAGTTCAGGGCTGTTTTTAAGGAATTTTTAGAACTGCACATCCTCTTCTCTCCTTTCTCGTCCTCCATGGTATATTACTCCCAATCTGAGGAAAATGACCTATTTTTACTAGTTTTAACTGCACGGAACGAGACGGAAGTGCTTCTGCAACTGCACGAATCCATTTAGAACTGCACATTTTGTGTAGAACTGCACGTTAAAAAAAGCCCTGGGCCAGTTAAACTCAACTCGTTCACTTCTACATGGTCTGGCTTCATATTCCAAAACTGCACCCTTTACCCTCACCCTGCAACCCCTCCCCCACCAATCACTTACCAAGGCTGTCATAGTTGATATCCGTCTGCTGCTGCCGTACGGTGACGTCATCCGACTCCAGACCGACGTCACTCAGACCGACGCTGTTCTCGGCCAATACACGGAACCTGTAGACGACGTTTTCTCGCAGCCGAGACACAACAGCGTGCGTGAAACTACTCGTCGCTACGCGGCGCCACCGCGCGTCCTTCTTGTCCGACTCGCGTCTCTCTATGACGTAGGACGTGACGGTGCAACCTCCGTCATCCGTCGGCTGTTGCCACGTCAGGCGGCAGGAGTCGCCGCATAGGTCCGTCACTTCGGGCTTACCCTCCGGAGGCTGCGGACGGTCTGGAGGCCGGAGAAGAAACAGAATAGAAGGCTTATGTAGCGCATATTTAAGAGGAAACAGAATGATTTTATGAGTAGCAGTGGTAGTAATATAATTGCTATTACTATTACAGTACTATTGTGGGGCGCGGTGGTGTAGTGGTGGCGTGTTGCCTTGAAGCCGGACGGTTCGAGATTCGAATCCACCACAAGTCGCTGCGTAGGGACCTTGGGCAAGTCCTTCACTCGCAATTGCTCAGCGCTTCGGCGTGAAACTCCGATGCAGTGTCCGCTCTGCAGTCGGGAGCGCCTCTGAGTAGAGAGCTTGAAGGGGCGCTATAGCAAGTGCACATACAAACAAACAAACAAATAAACAAACAAACATTAGCTCGGTTTGTCCGTCTACTTGTATGTCTGCCTGTCTGTCTATTTGTCTGTCTTGCGGACACGCACACATACATGCAGGCGCACAAACTGAGCTCATAACGGTACTAACACTGCTGCTCGAATGCTCTGCGCTGTGCGCCTGTGGTAATGTATTTTAATGTAATGTAATTGTGTGAAGAAAGAGGAGGAATTTCTAAGATGGCGAGAGACATTGTTACAGAGGAAACGAGTTGGCTGTAGAAGATCGTAACAGATTTTTTGCTATAGTGTAACTTAACCCCCCAAATTAACCCCCTCCTCCCAACCCTCCCTCCCATTCACTTGTAGAAGAATTTAATATGCAGTACCCGCGTGTCCAGTGCCTAATGTGTGGAAAAATAAGTGCCTGGACGCCCTTTACCTCTCCAAAAGAAGTGCCTGGACGCCCCTTACCTTTCCAGTCTCTGCTCGCCAATAAGTGGCTGGACAGGGTTCAGATTTTAAAACAAGTGCATGGACGCCGTCCATGACCGGCCAGGCACACTTTAAGCCCTGCGCATGTCTAAGGTTACTAGCAGGTAAAGAAAGCACACGCCCAAAATTCTGTTTCACAACTTCTAATAATATGCTGACAACAATATGCTACCTCACCTAAGATACCTTACCATATCGCAAAAGACTTCTCTGGACAACTTCTCTCACTCAACGCAGCGCTCGTGAATAAGCTGGGGCCCTGCACTACGTACGCTTTAGAGCATCACTGCAGAAAGAAATTATGAGTTAACCATTACAATCATTACACACAGAATCTTACATCACCCGCCCACCAAACACTCTGACTTGGAGCGTCCACACGTACCAGTAACGTTGACTGCAAAGGTGGCCTCATCAACGCCGAGGTAGTTTTCGATACGGACCCCGTACTCTCCCCTGTCGGACCTCTGGCAGTCCGTGATGGAAAGAACGGTACAGAGGTCGTCCTGGGTCAAGGTCACACGCTCCATCTGGCGAAGGACTTCTCCGTTTTTCAACCAGATGACCTTTGGCTTCGGGTCACCGATGACTGGGACGCGGATCTTGGCCGTCTGACCTTTACTGAAGGACAGACCGTCGAAGATGCGAGGAGTCAGCTTCAGCTTTGCTGGTGCTGCAGCGTAAAATGACCGAGACTTACTGACTGAATGAATGAATGAATGTATGAATGAATGAATGAATTTATGAATGAATGAATGTATGAATGAATGAATATATGAATGAATGAATGAATGTATGAATGAATGAATGTACGAATGAATAAATGAATGAATGTATGTATGAATGAATGAATGTATGAATGAATGAATGAATGCATGAATGCATGAATGAATGAATGTATGAATGAATGTATGAATGAATGAATGCATGTATGAATGCATGAATGAATGAATGTATGAATGAATGAATGTATGAATGAATGAATGCATGTATGAATGTATGTATAAACGAATAAATGAATGTATGAATGAATGTATGAATGAATGAGTGAATGCATGAATGAATAAATGTATGAATTAATGATCTAATGTAGAAGTTTATTTATTTATTATTTTTTTATTATTTATTTCTTCATTTGCTGTAGCGCTCCTTCAGTCGCACTACTCAGAAGCGCCACCCACTACAGCGCGGACACCGAATCGATGTTTCACGCCGAAGTTCACGAGCAATTGCGAGTGAAGGACTTGCTTAAGGTCACTATATATATGAACCGGGAAATGCGCCACAAAAGTACGTAGTTAGAACAAGAAGAAGAGCAGTCCCCGTAAGGTAGCCCCGTAAGGCGACCAAGGGTATGAAGTTTTTGAGACTTTATTTTCTTAACCTCGGCATATGAGGGGGCGGGTGGCCAGTCGTCCCCCTCACCGTCTCATCCTCCCATCGACAGTGCATAGGGTCAGTTGGGGGTGCCTCTGAGTAGTCCCCTTGAAGAGGCGCTATATAAATGCATATAATGAATGAATATTATAATGAATAGGCCTACTCATTATATAGATGCGTTGGCTAGGGGTACAGATGGGGCAGGAATCCAAAACCAGATATCATCCCTGGTGGAGACTTGAACTATATAGAAGTCCCGCAGGGAAACCAGTACAGCATCGAGACTCACTCCATAATAATTATTTTTAAACTGCCGTTTCGTTCAAAGAAGCATATTCTTCAGCAGCACTAGTTGCCTGAAGAGTATTCAAATGCAGCGCTTCTTTTAAGAAATTCGTAAAGCAACCTCTTTCTGCGTTTCAATACACCATGGCAAATTTACTAAATTATTCTTCTTGATCGGAGGACATTAAACATTTTAAACTATTTTTAACTGCTCAGAATTTGCCGTTACAGCAGAAAGATATTCATTTATAACTGCAATCTGTGCAGAACTGCATGCACGCCAAAGAAAGCCTTGTTAAAAGGCGCTATAAAAAGCGTTCGTCACCCATCGGTAGGCCTATATCTCTGCGTATATACACGTACCGTGTATGGTAAGCTTGGCGCGTGAAGTGGCAACATCCGCTTTGTTGAATGCTCGACATTCCACTTCGCCCACATCGTCATGACCCACGCTGTTGATCGTCAACCGACAAACATCTCCATCCATCTGAACCTTGTGTTTGTAACCATCGAACACCTCACGCAAATTCTTGAACCTATTCCATCACAATATTATCATCTGTATTATCAATCAATCGTATAATTTATATAGCGCCCCTTCACGGTACCTACTCAGAGGCGCTCCCGGCCGAGATTTAGCATACTAGCGCATGTATGATCACTTGTATTAGCCTATACGAACTTCCTGTAGCCTATTATAGACCTACTCCAGCAGTCTGGTGTATTTGAAATAATTTCTAAATGGTATTTTTTTATTAAATACTGTGAATCACAGATATTGTTTTTTTTTCTTTTAGACACATTTCAATAATTCCTTGACGATTAGCACCATTCTTATCTAATCTAATCTAAGCCAATAAAATCGAATCTTCTAATCTAATCTAATCTAATCTAATGCAGTCTAATCTAACCTAACCTAATTTAATCCTTTACGCATTTACCCCGAGTATATCCGCTGAAAACGGGCTTAAAATTTAAAAATGAACGGGTACAGGGTTAATATAATATTCTAATCGGATCAAATGTCTTCTATAGCGCCTTTACAATAGCGAAAAAGGAATTAGTCATGCTCGAATTCCAACCGAAATCAACAAACGTATTATAATCCATCAGAATCACGCATGGGCGCCCGCAGAAATTTTTGCAGGGGGGGCAAAATTTTTTAAGTTGGTCACGGTTAAATTTCCTAGTTGCAAGAGCTTAAAAATTGCAAAGCTGGAAAGTGAGAATATGGGTATTTTTGGTGTAGACCTATATCATTTTCAATATGAATAGTTTTCTTAGAGCGAAGAAATTTATTAAAAATCAAAAGCAGAATGCTAAAAAGTAGATTTTTGAAGGGGTGCTATATAATGAATGAACGAATAAATGAACGAAAAACAGGTATCAGTTTTTAAGAGGCAAGTGCTCCATTAAGTTACATCCATATTTTAATCGTAATTGCTAAACTTCTAAAGTGTCACTTCAAAGTCAATTGTAGAGCACCAGCTTATTCAGAAACTCTGCATCGATCGAGTCATCAGGCTGTTCAAAAGGCTGTCAAGAAAGAGGTCAGAGTCCTGTATCCAGAGGGTCAGGTGTTATTGCAGATGTCGTTTAGGAAGGTGGAGGATCCCGAGGATCAGAAGAATGAGGTATCAACTCTTTTGAACAGAAGATTTGTTGGTTTGGGGAGAAAATCTCGAGGCGTGATAAAGAGAGCCAATTATCCAAGTTTCTCTACAGCTTGACCTACCTAAATTATGTACTAGAATGATGGCAGCTTGCAAAATGGACAAATTGCAGCCTGACATCAAGCAGACTTGATTCCATATATAACGCTGGTGATTATGTAGATCTCCATTACTTAATTTCAATGGGCTGCTGATAAATTTCAAATTTTTACATTAGGCCTAGTGTAATTTATTGATAATTAATTTTTGCGTAGTTGTGAAAAATTGCATTAGCCTACAGTGAGATTCCAGACAAGTAGGCCATAATCGATAGGAATACTATTTGTATGGGCACCCACGGGAGGGTTAAAAGACATTGTCACCGTTTTCAGCAAGAGCATGAAAAAATGCCAGTCATAAAAATAAGAGCTTTATTTCTAAAGAGATTTTATTACTTACATTTCTGACTTTCACTGAAGTGTATCATTCGTAACATTAGTATTTCAATGGGAAGAAATTTCATAAACCTCAAAAGTAGTAGTTAGAAAAATATGTTTCAGTTTTCCAGGGGGGGGCAAGTGCCCCCTCTTGCCCCTATGTGCGGGCGCCCATGGAATCACGTGGCATAGAAATCTTATGAATCATAGAAACGAATGAAGTGACTGACCATCTGACTTCCGGTGCTGGACTTCCTGCGATCGTGCATTCGAAGTTCGCTCGACCTCCCTCCTCAACGACTGCGTCGACGAGATCAACAACGAAACGCGGTGGATCGACGTCTACAGTACACACACCTCAGTGTAAGGCGTCTCCAAAGGTCAAGTTAAGGTGAGGGAGAATATTTTATGCACTCCGCACAGCTCAAAGTAGTATGTGACATGTATGTATGCATGCATGTATACATGTATGTTCGTCTATAATATTCCGTGTCTGCGCTGTAGTCGAGAGCGCCTCTGAGTAGAGAGTACATATAGACTCTATAGTGCATGCATATGTATGTACATGCATGCATATGTATGTACATGCATGCATATGTATGTACATACATGCATGCATGTACATGTATGAGCACTTGTTATATCACACCTTCAAGCTCTCTATATACTCAGAGGCGTTCCCTACTACAGCACGTACACTGCATCGGAGTTTCCCGCCGAGGCGCACGAGCAATTGCAAGTGCATGAATATCCTTGACTCAAGGTCCCTACGCGGCGGCGGCTTGAGATGGATTCAAACCCGTGACCATCCAGCTCCAAGGCACCAAACCCACCACTACACCACCGTGCCCCACAAATACCTCTAATACCACCCAAAAGAGGTAAGTCACCACTTACCACGCTCGGCACAGATGATCGACTTGGACGCTGGCGAAGGCTCGCTGGAACCGACTGCGTTCCGGGCAAACACCCTGAACTCGTACTCACTCCCGTCAACCAGTCCCGTTGCAGTGTAGGGTGGATCCGGAACAGCCGTCTTGTGAACCCGGACCCATCTCGGTCCACGCATCTCCCGCTTCTCGACGATGTAGTCGAGGATCTGTGAACTTCCGTCGGAGTCCGGAGCAGTCCAGGTGAGGACGGCCGCGTCCCCGTCGACCTTCAGGAATTCCGGGCATCCGGGTCTCGAAGGAACCTCTGGCGGCAAACAGGAAGTGACTTGAGTGAGTCAACCGCAAATAAGAATTCGCAAAGAAGAAACAGTGGATAACTGGATATCATATGAAAGCATATCAGTGTAACTGAAAGGAAAGGGAAAAAAGGGAGGTGAAGAGAGAAAGGTATGGGAATGACAAGGCAGAATGGGAAAGGTATGTAAGTAAGTACACAAATAACTAAGTAAGTAAATATCGACTTTAATTCTCAGTTGGAGATCGCATTCTGAGTTACAAACGACATTATAAAAGATTGCTTTCTTTGCAATCATAATTATAATAATAATTATAATCATAATCATAATTCATAATTATAATTACTATAGCCTAAATATCTTAAATGACATCCGTCCTTCAAAGCTGCGTTTATTGCAACTGGCCAATCAAACTATGTTTCAGAAATCTCTCAAGGTTTTCTCTTATACCGTGGTTTGGCTGGGAGCGCTCCTGAGTGGATTTCTTGTAGGGGCGCCATATGAGTTCACAGAATGAGTGACTGGCTGACTGACTGACTGAATGAATGTATGAATGAATGAATGAATGCATGACTACAATACATCAATAGGGTTGACAGCTACTTCAAATGAAACCATGTAGTCAGAGCAGGAACCAACAACTTTACCTGAATATAATGAAAGGTGCTTATCAATCAAGAACAAAGCACAATAATCCACAGCGGACTGACCCTTCTGCAGACCGCGAACCCGGATGGGTTCCTGAAGCTCGTGCGGCAGACTGACACCGAACTTGTTCTCGGCCCTGATGCGCAGGAAGTAGCCCTTCTCGGAGATCATGTTCTCCAGCTCACACTCGTTGATGTTGGGTGGAAGGCTCGTCAGGCATTCCCATTCCGCCTCTCCGGATTGACGCTTCTCGAGAATGTAGCGAGTCAGAGGGGATCCTCCGCAGTCGTACGGCTTCTCCCACTCTATGGTGGCACTCGTCACGCCCAGCTGGGTGACGCGCAGGCGCGTGGGAGCCAGTGGCTTCTCTGTATTCCACGCAAAAATCTCAAGGGATTAAGATGCGGCAATATACTACAGGGTGGGCCAATAATCGTCAAAAAACGGTGGGTGGCCTCACTAAAAGTGATATAACTTTTGTTCTGTTTGAAATATTTTGATGAAATCTGGCCATCATGTGCAAATGTGAATTGTCTTAAGGACTGTAAAATTTCATTTCGAAATTCTTACTTTTTGTCAAGATATTATACCTATTGTATATGAATATGCAACATTGAGTTATATTATTGTAATCTCATGCATAATGTTACACAGCATCCTATGGTATCACATACTTCCATATTCATGATTTCGATATAAGATATTAAATATAACATACTATTACTATTATTATTACAATTACAATTTAAATAACTTTATGATGTCAAAATATTGCACAGTATCACAATAATATAACACAAACTTATGTAGGCCTATTCAAAAACAACAATTTCAATAGGCTGCTACACATTTTCAATACATATTGTAGTTTTGGCAAAATATTATTGGTCAAAATTGCATAGTAAATTCAATACAAATAACAATGCATGCATGCTTTATCTCATCCACAAAAACACAGATTTTCAATAAGATCCCCCAAAAAGCAATACATAATCTCTGCACTGATACTTTGCTTGTTTGTTTGTATGCGCACTTGTTATAGCGCCCCTTCAAGCTCTCTGCCCAGAGGCACTCTCGACTACAGCGCGGACACTGCATCGGAGTTTCACGCCGAAGCGCTGAGCAATTGCGAGTGAAGGACTTGCCCAAGGTCCGTACGTGGCGACTTGAGGTGGATTCGAACCTGCAACCCTCCGGCTGCAAGGCAGTGGGCATGCCCACTACACTATTGCGCCCAACAATTCCTAACAAAGATTACATACCACGGTACTATAACCAGTGGTGTAGACAGGAATTTATGATGGGGGGGGGCTTTGGGAATTTTATGGCCTGGCCGGATGCCCTTCCTGACACCAACTCAACAGTATTACAGTAAATAAAAAGGGAATGAAGTAACAATTGGAATAAAGTAAGGAAAACCACAAGCAATTGTTTATCTTATTTAAGTGGATAAACAACCTTTAAAAGCTTCTTTCCTGGGCCAATGGGGGGGAGTTTAACCCCCGAAACCCCTTGTCTACGCCACTGACTATAGCATACGTACTTTACCAAAAGCCTTTGATTGAGACACCCACCTTGACGCGTTTGAGGCGATTTCCGTTCCACAGATATTTGCTGCACCCTTGGTCCAGAGGTTGGTTGATGTTCAGTGCTGCTGCCAACCTTGCAGTTCACCAGAATGTCCTCTCCACGTTGGATCTCCATCTTGGATGGAAGCGTCTGGACAAACCATGGTTTGCATCCGCTCCGTCCAGCACTGCAGTAGAGGGCAAACGATTGACCTTCGAGGATTTCCAGTCGCGATGGAAGCTTCCTCACAAACCACGGCTTGATTTTGGATGGCTCTGACAAAAGCGAGTTTTCATTTAAGATATTCAGCTTTTATTCATTGCCGAAAATATTTATACACATAATGGCACATAACAGTGTTCTGAATATATTTATGCAGTTGTTTTACTTTATATATCTCTCCATTTCTATAGCGCCTCTTTAAGCTCTATACTCGCAGAGTGCTCCCGAGAACAGCTTGGACCCTGCATTGGAGTTTCACGCCGAAGCGCATGAGCAATGGCAAGTGAAGGATTTGCTCAATGTCCCTACATGGCGGCTTGAGGTGGATTCGAACCTGCAACCCTCTGGCTCCAAGGCACCGAACCTACCACCACACCACCGCGCCCCACATAGTGTTGCTATACAATAATATATTATCTCATCTTATAATATAAATATTCGTACAGTACCACTTGCAGTATGGCAATTTGGAAGCGCTCTCAGCGTGACAAGCTTGTGCATATTATAAAGGTGTTTATGAACCAAGAGATGCAGTATGAAATCCCTCGAGAATCCTATTCCTGAGTGTCGGCAAAGGTCGTTTCATAATAAGGGATTCGCTACGGCAAGATGATTCTAAATGTTAATCCCACTTGTCCTTTATAACAAAGAGATATTAAATGAGTACACCAGTCATACCACGTTGGGCAGCAGGAAGAGGAGGTGGCAGAACTGGCCAACTGCTATGCCAAGTCTGAGTAACTTCATTAGCAGTTCACTTTCATAATTATTTTGCCTCATAGTTGAGCACAAAGGATTCGTTCCTCCACCTCCTTCTCCTCATCATACTCTTCTTTGTCTTCTTCTTCTTCCTCCTCCTCCCCTCTTTCTCTTCATCCCTTCTTCCTCCTTCTCAAACTTTTCCTTCTCTCCCTTCTTCTCTTCCTTCTCCTCGTCTTCCTCCTTCTTTTCTTCCTCCTGTTTCTTCTCCTCTTGCTGCTCTTCTTCCTCTTCTTCTTCATTCTCCAACTTTTCCTCTTATTCCTCCTCCTCCTCCTCCTCCTCCTCCTCCCCTTCCCCTGTAGAATTAGAAAGAAATGCATAGTAATGAAGAATTCCTCTGAATTCCTCTTCTTCATTCTTCTTTATTCTTCTTCTTCTTTAGTTTTCTTCTTCATCCTTGCCCCTCCCTCTTCTCCCATCATCCCCTGCCTAATGCCTAATCCAATCACCAACCTGGTTCCTTCAGCGTCACATCTTCCACGCTCTCCGCAAACTCTCCGATGCCGCACTGGTTCTCGGCAGCGACGCGAAACACGTAGACCATGGCACTCGAAAGTCCCTCAACCGTGGCCGAGCAGGATGATACGCTGCATGCAAACGTCCAGTTCCGCTTGACGTCACTGCTCTGCTCGACCATGTAACGGACGACTGGAGCACCGCCATCGTCAGTCGGTTTAGACCAGGCGAGAGAGACGGAGCTGTCGGATACGGCGTCCACCTGAAGGTTCTCTGGAGGACCTGGCTTGTCTGAAACAGAAACCACGAGCAGAGATAGGATCGCACGGGAGATCAGTTTGATTCTGTTTCTCTTACTTATTAGATTCCGAAAAGGGTTCGTCAAAGGGATAAGAATTTAAAAACGGTTTCGTTCAACTCAGCTATAACTAATTCACACCTATTTCTTATTCTATTTTATTTATTTATTTCTCCATTTCTACAGCGCCCCTTCGTGGGCTCTCTACTCTACTCAGAGGCGCTCCCAACTACAGCGCTGACACTGCATCGAAGTTTCACGCCGAGGCGCAAGAACAGTTGCGAATGAAGGATTTGCTCAGGGTCGCTACACGGCAGCTTGAGGAGGATTCGCACCCGCAACCCTCAGGCTGCAAGGCAACGAACGCATACCCACTACACCACCGCTCCCCACAATTTCTTCACACCCGTGAAGATTGAAGACCTAATTGTATGCCTATCACCGTGGTTGGACAGGGAGCGCCTCTCAGTGGGGCTTCTTGAAGGGACGCTATATAAATTCTTGAAATGACTGAATGAATGAATGGATGAGTGAATGAATGAATGAATGAATCGACGAATGACTGAATGAATGAATGAATGGATGGATGGATGGATGGATGGATGGATGGATGAATAAATGAATGGATGAACAGCGTCAGTGGAAAGGTCAGAAGGTGAGGGGAGGACTGGCCACCCGCCCTCATAAGCCGCAGCTATAAGAGAAATCAGGTTCCTGCATTGTATTATCCTTGCATTGTATCATCCTTGCATTGTATCATCCTTGCATTGTATCATCCTTGCATTGTATCATCCTTGCATTGTATTATCATTGCATTGAATTATCCTTGCATTGTATTATCCTTGCATTGTATTATCCTTGCATTGCATTATCTAGTCTTGCCATGCTTTACCTTGTCTTGCAAAGACTTGCATCATCTCATCTTACATTGCCTTGAAGGCTTGAATTACCATACCATTACCATGCATTATTGCCTTGCACTGTTAGGCCTACTTCTGTCCTTGCACAGCCTTGCCTTATTTTTTTTTATCTCATCGCTCAGGTTGTCTAGTGCTTGTTAATTATATTATGTTTAGCTAACTAGTTAAGTGTTAATGTACACTTATGTTTCATTATTATGTCTGCCATAATTTACTTCGTGTTACAGGTGCCCCACTAGCGGAACCCAGGTTCCTTAGGGTCATGTCCCTTTTGATCCCTTGAAGATAGTTTGTGTTCTACAGTGCTGTACTTGTGCTTTTTCGATGTCTCGGGTTTCAATAAAATTTATTGTTATGGTTATGGTTATATCACCTTTCCCTGCATTACGTTGCATAGCTTTGCACTATACAATGTATACATGCAGTCATACATTGCCTTCAATCACCTCGCTTGCCTTACATAACCTCGCCATGACTTGACCTGCCTATTATGGCAAGAATAAAAGTCTGAAGGTTATAAACTATATTCCATACCAAGGATTTTCACTGCGATATGAACGCTGCATTGTCCATAGTCGTTCTTCAAGGTGAGGCTGTATTCGCCTCCGTCCTTTCGCCCCACGTTGGCCAGCAGCAGCGACGTCTGGCCATCCGACGTTTCACTCCGGATATGTCCATCCTCCGGTAGACGACTCCCGTTCAGCGTCCAGGCGACTTCCGGTCTCGGATTGGAGCTGAAGGGGACCTTGATCACCGTCGAACCCCCGACGTCTAACGTCACCGAAGTCCGATCGGACATTTCCCGTCCAATGCTAGGTGGCGCTAGAGGGAGGAACAAAAGACATCGTTTACTAGGTGGCGCTAGAGGGAGGAGCAAAAGACAGCGTTTACTAGGTGGCGCTAGAGGAGCAAAAGACATCATTTACTAGGTGGCGCTAGAGGGAGAAGCAAAAGACATCGTTTACTAGGTGGCGCTAGAGGGAGGAGCAAAAGACAGCGTTTACTAGGTGGCGCTAGAGGAGCAAAAGACATCATTTACTAGGTGGCGCTAGAGGGAGAAGCAAAAGACATCGTTTACTAGGTGGCGCTAGAGGGATGAGCAAAAGACATTGTTTACTAGGTGGCGCTAGAGGGATGAGCAAAAGACATTGTTTACTAGGTGGCGCTAGAGGGATGAGCAAAAGACATTGTTTACTAGGTGGCGCTAGAGGGATGAGCAAAAGACATTGTTTACTAGGTGGCGCTAGCGTTTACGTGACGTAATGTCACGTGCATGTCAATGGAATTTATAGCATTAACGTGTAAACATGGCACAAAGCAAGGACAATAAAGGTTTTTTACACCATTCAGGGTATTTTAACGGGAGTTAAAAAATAATCTGGAAGTTTATATTTGCAAAGGCCAGCATGCATACATAGTATTACATACGAACAAGCGCACTTAATTGCTTACTACTAGTACATACAAGTTACAACATACAAACATACATTCTCACACATATACATACACAATATATACACAATTGAGCACATAGTATACATACATGATACATGCACACATTTTTACATACGTACATTCTTGTATACATACAAAATACGTAGTTATATACTAGCATATACAAACACAAATACTATTTTACACACATACATTCCTGCTTACGAACATACATAATTACACACTACTACATGCATGCATATTATATTGTATTGTATTGCATCTGAGCATTTAGGATGCTCCTGCAGCAAGGTGAACCGTTCAGAAGCGCTTCAGGTGAAAAAGGCGGCACATACGAGGAGAAGCAGGTTTGAAAAAGAGAAGGAAGAAGATAGACTGCCAGACAGAATTGTAAAGCGAACAGAAGGAGAAAGCACATTCCAGAGAGAGAAGGACCAATTGAGGCAAATGATTGAGACTGAACCAAAGCAGTTCCAGAGCCAACCAAGAGGTCAAGTCTGTTGGATGAACGAAGTGGACGGTGGGAAGAAGTTGAGTGAGGTCGAAGCCAGACATTTTGAGGCAGGACCAGCTGAGCCTTGACTTAGTTGACTATCAGAGTAAGAAATTGAGAATCCTAAATAGTATGCGAGCCCGGAAAGGAAGCCATAAACATAGAGGTAGAGATGCGAGAGTATCATGAGTAGTGGTAATACGATGTACCTGGCCCCTCCACGGTCACTGTTTCTGGCCCACCACTGTTTCTGGCCCACCACTGTTTCTGGCCCACCACTGTTTCTGGCCCACCACTGTTTCTGGCCCACCACTGTTTCTGGCCCACCACTGTTTCTGGCCCGTCACGTGACCGTATGACGTCATCTGTAATGTATACTCTCACTAAAGACCCATGTTTTTGGCCCAGTGCGTTATAAACCGTCACGCTTCACTGATCATGGTCTTTGATCCTTTCTTTTGATCTTTTGTTCTTTTGTATTGGACGCTGAAGGGACGGGGACGGGGAAGGGAAGGGGAAGGGCTGGGGAAGGCGATGCGGGCCCCTCCCCCTCCCCCTCCCCCTCCCCCTCCCCCTCCCCCTCCCCCTAACCCTAATCCTCTTTCGATTTTTTAAGAGCTTCATCAGCACATTTCAATTTAAGGCATGCAGTATTTTAAAATTATAAGAGCTGGATTTCGATTTTCAGCAGCTGCTTAGTCATTCTCAACTCAGTTCTTTTAAATAATCACAATTTATATGGCGCCACATGCACTATAAGATGCGTACTATTTTAAAACTATAAGAGCAATGTTTCGATTTTAAAATTCTGTACAAGGCTTTTTTCTGGTCATTTCTTTGACTTGTGAGCGATTCTCTTCTCATTTCTTTTAAAATGGTAGTTTGCTTTATAGGACATGCACTGTAAGACATGTTCGATTTTTAAGATTCTGTTTTGATTTGTAAGATATTTTCGACTCATTTCTTTTAAAACAGTAGTTTGCTTTATAGAACACGTACTATTTTAAAATTATAAGAGGCATCTTTCGATTTTTAAGACTCTGGCACTGTAAGACATGTACTATTTTAAAATTATAAGAGGCATGGGTCGATTTGTAAGGAATTCGCCAGACAATTCTTTTAAAACGGTGGATTGCTTTTACTATTTTAAAATTATAAGAGGCATGTTTCGATTTTTAAGTTTCTGTTTTGACTTGCGAGGAATTCGCGAATCAATTCTTTATACCCACACACACACACACACACACACACACACACACACACACACACACACACACACACACACACACACACACACACACACACGCACCCGCACACACACACACACACACAAACAAACAAGAAACTGCACAGACGGCTGCGACATGCGCGCCCAATTAGATCAAGCTTTGACCCGTGCAAGCTAAAGTCGAATACGCCCCGGCACAAATCTTTCAATAATTTCCATAACCCACAATACGCATGAGTCTTTAGCTTCATACGAGTCAAAGCACGATCGATTGGGAGCGCATGTCGCGGCCGTCGCCTCGCTGCTGGAGCCGAAGTCGCCCGTGAGGGTCGGGGCGCATCGCCGCAGCCGCCGCAGCGCACGAAGGGTGCCGCCGCGCAAATTTGCGCTGCAAAAATTTTGGAACTTAGCATTTTCGACTTGTCGAACGATGGTTTCGGCCAAGCGGCGCGTGTTCGCTACACCTAATTCAACTTGTAATATGGCGCTCGCAACCCTAAATTGCATTCTTCGCTCGCTATAATCGTACTTTGCTGAAATCGATGACTCATCGCATGTGAGTCACATCTTTTGTTTCTGCAAAATCTAAGCCTGCACACTCTCCCCCACCACACATTTCGCCAACTTAACACACTCAACCCTAAAAAGCCATGTAATACACTTCCTGCAAACCTAACTTTACCAAAATTGCTGTCATATTGCAAACAATGAAGATTTTGTTTCCACAAACTGAAGAATGTGCCCCTCTCCCCCACCCCACGCTTTGCATCTTACATCGTTCCCCATGCAATCTCTGCATTTCATACTTAGCGAATTTGCCTGTTTGAATTCGTATATTGGTAATGGCATGCGTCTGACTTTGAAATAATTCGAAAAATCCAAGTCCTATTCGCTCGCACAACTACCATACTTATCATTTTGCCTGTGCCAATGTTCAATTCCTGCACCTTTGCAACTATGAATTTCGAGCACTTGTCTTATACAGAGTGCATTCTTCGCTGTTTCATGTATCCTTACTACCTTAATTTAGAAAACTTGTACAAAGTATATATCTGTAACTTAGAAATTATAAGAGCTCATGTGTGTGTGGGTGCAAAAGATTGCCTGTGCATTACCTTGCAGTGGGAAATTTGACTATGTGTGAGTGAGTGTGCGTGTGTGTTAAAGATTGAGCGTGCATTATCTTGTAGTGCGAAAGTTGTTTGTGTGTGATAGATATTTGGACTTAGACTCGTAAGAAATGCTGTGTATGTGTGCGTGTGTGTGTGTTTGTGTGTATGATGTAGAAAGGTGGCCCTGTTGTCTCCGGCTGATAGCACTGCTAGCCGATACATCGATTTTTGTGTTTCTGTGTGCAAGGAATTGAGAAATGTTGCCATCTTGGACGTGAAAGGTTGAAGTATTTGTCGGTTTTTGAGTTTGTGTTCACAAGAAATTTAGAAATATCGCCATCTTGGGATTAGAAGGTTGAGGTATTCATCGGTTTTTGAGTTCGTGTGTGCAAGAAAGTTAGAAATATTACCATCTTGGGATTGGCAGGTTGAGGTATTCGTCGGTTTTTGAGTTCGTATGTGCAAGAAAGTTAGAAATATCGCCATCTTGGGATTGGAAGGTTGAGGCATACGTCGGTTTATGAGTTCGTGTGTGCAAGAAAGTTAGAAATAACGCCATCTTGGGATTGGAAGGTTGAGGTATTCATCGGTTTATGAGTTCGTGTGTGCAAGAAAGTTAGAAATATTGCCATCTTGGGATTGGCATGTTGAGGTATTCGTCGGTTTTTGAGTTCGTGTGTGCAAGAAAGTTAGAAATATCACCATCTTGGGATTGGAGGGTTGAGGTATTCGTCGGTTTATGAGTTCGTGTGTGCAAGAAAGTTAGAAATTTCGCCATATTGATAGTGAAATGTTGCAAGGTTCTTAAGTTTTTGAGTTTTTGTGTACAAGGAAATGGGAATGGAAGGATGAAGTATTCGTCGGTTTTTGAGTTCGTGTATGCAAGAAAGTTAGCAATGACCCCATATTCCGAAAGGAAGGCTGGGCGATTCGTCGGTTTTTGAGTTCGAGTGTGCAAGGAAGTAAGAAATGTTGCCATCTTCCAAAAGGCCTGTTGCAGGATTCGTTGGTTTTTGAGTTCGTGTGTGCAAGAAAGTTAGAAATATCGCCATCTTGGGATTGGAAGGTTGAGCGTTTCTTCGGTTTTTGGTTTTGTGCTTGCTTGAAATGTAAGAAATATAGAAGAAATATATATGAAAATGGCGCTTGTCTGCTATAGTTTGCTTAGTATTGTAACAAATTCTGAATAAATGTTATAATTTAGTATAATTTAATTGTATTTATTGCTGTTATATGTATATTTTCGAATAAAATAGTGAATATGTATGAATTATATTCTTCTGAGCGGGTCATGTTAAGGATTTAGCAGTTGCTAGTTGCTTAAATTTTATACATGTATGCCAAATTTGTGTGTGTGGAGTGAAGGCTTGGAGGTTTGGAGGGTGGGGTGGCGTGTGTGTAGGATTTCTCGCCTTCTGATTAGTCGCTCGCTAGGTTTCAAGCTTTCTGATTGGCCAGTTCTTGTGTGTAAAATGTATAATTGTGGGTGGGGAGGGGTGGAATGGAGGGTTGGAGGGTGAGGTTGAATGCTGTGGAGGCTGTGAGATGCCATGCCTATGGAATATTGCTTCCTGTTTGCGTCCTCTCTAAGTTTCTCGCTTCCATAATGTTCAGCTCATGTGTGTAAAATGAATAAATGTGCGTGGGGAGGGGTGGAATGGAGGGTTGGAGGGTGATGTTGAATGCTGTGGAGGCTGTGAGATGCCATGCCTATGGAATATAGCCTCCTGTTTGCGTCCTCTCTAAGTTTCTCGCTTCCATAATGTTCAGCTCTAGTGTGTAAAATGAATATTTGTGGGTGGGGAGGGGTGGAATGGAGGGTTGGATGATGAGGTTGAAGGGTGTGGAGGATGAGAGATGCCGTATATAGAGTTTCTAGGCTGCTGTTTGCTGCCTCTTTAAGTTTGTCGCTATCGTAATGTTCAGCTCTAGTGTGTAAAATGAATATTTGTGGGTGGGGAGGGGTGGAATGGAGGGTTGGATGATGAGGTTGAAGGGTGTGGATGGAGAGTCTGTGCAGTTTCTTGTTTGTTTGTGTGTGTGTGTGTGCGGGTGCGTGTGTGTGTGTGTGTGTGTGTGTGTGTGTGTGTGTGTGTGTGTGTGTGTGTGTGTGTGTGTGTGTGTGTGTGTGTGGTATAAAGAATTGATTCGCGAATTCCTCGCAAGTCAAAACAGAAACTTAAAAATCGAAACATGCCTCTTATAATTTTAAAATAGTAAAAGCAATCCACCGTTTTAAAAGAATTGTCTGGCGAATTCCTTACAAATCGACCCATGCCTCTTATAATTTTAAAATAGTACATGTCTTACAGTGCCAGAGTCTTAAAAATCGAAAGATGCCTCTTATAATTTTAAAATAGTACGTGTTCTATAAAGCAAACTACTGTTTTAAAAGAAATGAGTCGAAAATATCTTACAAATCAAAACAGAATCTTAAAAATCGAACATGTCTTACAGTGCATGTCCTATAAAGCAAACTACCATTTTAAAAGAAATGAGAAGAGAATCGCTCACAAGTCAAAGAAATGACCAGAAAAAAGCCTTGTACAGAATTTTAAAATCGAAACATTGCTCTTATAGTTTTAAAATAGTACGCATCTTATAGTGCATGTGGCGCCATATAAATTGTGATTATTTAAAAGAACTGAGTTGAGAATGACTAAGCAGCTGCTGAAAATCGAAATCCAGCTCTTATAATTTTAAAATACTGCATGCCTTAAATTGAAATGTGCTGATGAAGCTCTTAAAAAATCGAAAGAGGATTAGGGTTAGGGTTAGGGGGAGGGGGAGGGGGAGGGGGAGGGGCCCGCATCGCCTTCCCCAGCCCTTCCCCTTCCCTTCCCCGTCCCCGTCCCTTCAGCGTCCAATACAAAAGAACAAAAGATCAAAAGAAAGGATCAAAGACCATGATCAGTGAAGCGTGACGGTTTATAACCCACTGGGCCAAAAACATGGGTCTTTAGTGAGAGTATACATTACAGATGACGTCATACGGTCACGTGACGGGCCAGAAACAGTGGTGGGCCAGAAACAGTGGTGGGCCAGAAACAGTGGTGGGCCAGAAACAGTGGTGGGCCAGAAACAGTGGTGGGCCAGAAACAGTGGTGGGCCAGAAACAGTGACCGTGGAGGGGCCAGGTACATCGTATTACCACTACTATCATGGGAAGGCGGGTAATAAGTCTAAGCATACATTATAACATGAAAGCTTGTAAATTGCATGTTACATTACCTACATTTTTACATACATACATCTAAACATATAAAATGATCAGAATGATTTTGTTCATAGGCTATCAGAGATAAATTTATCTGACCAAAATTAATGAACTTTTCCAAAAAGTCCGATACAGCACGAATAGTCGAATACATGAAATGAGAATGACAATAGGCCTACATTGCAATACTCTTGTTATATGCATCGTTTACATAACAATATAACACAATACATCTGACCAGTTGCCTGCACGTGACCTTGTAACCTGTGACCTATGAGTCTATGACCTGATGATAGCAACGGAGGGGCGATGCTATATACTCCCTCCCGCCGCTCCCGTCAACCACCCTCTGCCATTCTATACCCAATCCTACCCATCGTGAAAAAACCACATCAACAACAAAAAGCCTCAAACCTCGATTCCTCGACCCAGGTAAACATAACTCATAGCATCCGTCTTGCTCAGTCGTCCGACCTGCCTCACAGGTATTCGAAAATGCCTCAACATCCGAAGCCGGCTGCAGCGCCAAATCCAGGGAACTAAAATTAGCATCACTCTCCCTCCCTCCTACGTGCTTCCTTCCCAGCCAGCGTAGCCCAGCATCAGCAGCAATAGCAGCATCGCGGCGTGCACCCATGCGCCAAGTTTGACGAATGAAAGCAGTTTGAGAAGGAGGGAATAGGCCAATAAGTAAGCAATTAAGGCAATCCAATGTTCATGCCTTCTATCAAAGAGTTCAAGTCAAACAATCTGATGGCTGGTTTACAGTGGTGCATGAGTCACACGCTCACACAGACCGTCAATTACACAGATATACGAAGACATAACCACTTTCGTGTGCCGAGGTAAAAAAAATGAAATCGCTAACAATGGCTGACTTATTTTCCTCTTTTGGTAAACTTATTCTTCTAGAATTGTTTTGATTAATATCTTCAGGCAAAAGTGAGGTAATCAGGATTCGATAAAGGATACAGACAGACAGACAGACAGACAGACAGACAGGCAGACAGACAGACAGACAGGCAGACAACCAGCCAGACAGACAGACAGACAGGCAGACAACCCGACAGACAGACAGGCAGACAACCAGACAGACAGACAGGCAGACAACCAGCCAGACAGACAAACAGACTGATTGATTGACTGACTGACCGACTGACTGACTGACTGACCAATTGATAAAGAGATGGGCATAAACTAGGTCAAAGAGGAGGGCAGGCAGACAGGCACGCAGGGGGCATGGCTGGTGGGCGAAAATTCTGCAGCTATACGCCAAGAAGGCGGTATTGAGTGGAAACATGGAACGGAAGTCTAAGGCTAACATCTACATGTATAGACCTACTAAACTTAAGGTTTCGGCAGATGTAGGTGATCAGGAAAATCGGATGCTACAGAGAGACTGCTGCTGTTGTCTGCATGGAACAACTGGGTCAGAACTTGTATTCGGATCGATGGCGTTTATAACATAACAGGTTGCTGAAAAGCTCACGCGAACTTTGTACGCTTGAGCGACTTAAGTTATCCTGTGGTTGGGCTGGGAGCGCCCTTGAGTAGGTCTCTCGTGAAAGAGCGCTAAATATGTCAATTGAATGAATGAATGATTGAATGATTGATTGATTGAAAGAATGAATGAACGAACGAACTAATGAATGAATGAATAAATGAATGATTGAATGAATGATTGAATAAATGAATGAATGAATGATTGATTGATTGAACGAATGAATGAATGATTGAATGAATTTTTGAATGATTGAATGAATGAATGAATGATTGAATGATTGAATGAACAAACGAACTAATGAATGAATGAATGAATGAATGAATGAATGAATGAATGAATGAATGATTGAATGAATAAATGAATGAATGAATGAATAAATGAATGAATATTACCTTGTGTTATTTTACCTATACTCTCACCTCACTTATTTCTTCTCACCTCCTAATTAAATTACACTCAGGTACATGCAAATGTGCTCACCTTGAATACACAGGCGAGCCTTCGACGTCAGATCTTTAACTCGAATGGAATACTCCGCCTCATCGCTAATCTGACAACCAAGAACGTCAAGTCTGCACGTCCCACCGCTGGTTGTGATGTCATACTTGTCGGACGCTGTGATTGGCTGTCCGTCTCGAAACCATTGAACCGGAACGCTGCCTACGTCAGTCGACAATTCGCATTGAAAAGTAGCCGTCGAACCGTGCAGGCTCTTCAGTATGACGTCATGCAGTTGCTTGACGATGACGATAGGTTTAACTGAAATTTGCAGAGACAAATTTCTAATTATATATTTGTAATTGTAACTGTAATCAATGACTTCTATAGTAACAGTGTTTAATGCACAAGGTATCGAGAGATGGCGCCTCTAAAACCAGTCGTAAATCAGGTCAATATATATATATATATATATATATATATATACAGAAGATCAATCTGTCACACAGAAGAGAGGTCCGTGGTGTAGAATCTGTACAGTGTACAGGCATAGGCAGTAGTAGAATTTGCAGAGGTATAGGAATGAATCAAGGGGAGTTGCTTCAGATAAAGCAAACATACATGTATAGCAGATTGAGGAGGTGGAGGATGAGGAAGAGGATGAATAGGAGGAAGAGGGAGAAGAGGAAGTGGAAGAGGACGCGGAGGAACAGGAAGAAGAAGAGGAGAAGAAGGAGGAGGAGAAGGAGGAGAAGGAGGAGAAGATGGTGAAGAAGAAGAAGAAGAAGAAGAAGAAGAAGAAGAATAAGAAGAAGAAGAAGAAGAAGAAGAAGAAGAGGAAGAAGGAGGAGAAGAAGAAGAAGAACAGAAGAAGAAGAGGAAGAAGAGGCAGATATACATGTATAGCACTTTACCAGACGAAGTGCCAGCTAATCTATAGCGTCCGGAAATATGCTGCAAATAGCGAGGAGCATATTATAACCTGATGTCTGCTTTTCCCTTGATCCAGATTTATCAAGCTGTCCACAAGGACCATCATGCCAACCAGAGAATTCGTCTGGAACTGATAAAGCATGGTAGGCTACAGGAAAGACTCGATATAGTGCAGATATTACATGCCTAGCCGCAATGTCTGAAGACATCAGACATTAACGTGTCTATGACACTCATGTCTGGCAATAAGGAACATTCGGTGTAGCCTATAGCTACAGCCTGAAGTAATCAGACAAAACTGTACTGCGACACGCAACAATGAATACGATTTCACAGCAGTTTAACTTTCAGCGGCTTTAAACTTCTTGTCACGCTAATGTCTGATCTGATTTTTAACCAAAACCATAACCACAGGTTTTTTTTAATTGCTTAAAGTGAAAGTAACTAACAAAACATTGATTGAGCGCTTGTGAATTAGCTGGTTTCCAAAGATTTAGCTCATTCTAGATAATTAAGAATAATTTCTACCCGGAGATAAAGATCATAGTCAACCGAAGAAGAAAATGTGAATTCTTTAGCGAACTCAGCGCAACAACAGTATGCCATGTTATAATGACGTTATAACAATGATATGCGGTGCTATAACGACGTGTTATAATGACGTGTTATAATGACGTTATAACAATAATATGACGTATTATAACGACGAGTTATAACGACGTGTTATAATGATGTGTTATGACGACGTGTTATAATGACGTGTTATAGTGGCGTGTTATAGTGACGTGTAATAATGACGTGCGCAAGAGCAACGATGTCTCACTGTTATCAGTAACAGAAGTCAAGAAGTCAGGTTCAGAAGAACAATGCTATAAAATTATTATGTAGGAATAAGTAGATTACGTCTACTGCTTTTATTTACATCATCACGATGGAAATTTTCAAAATAATAACGACAACAATTAAATGAATAACAAGAGCGTGGACAATGAGTTCGCGTTCTGCTGCCCACGAGGATATGAAAGTGCCTCGCTTCCGCACTGCAACTCAAGGTCATCACGTGGTGCACTACAACGCCCAACATTCCTTCGTCAAATCTACACGCAGTTTCCTTTGATTCTGCTTCACAAACATCACTAATCGCCCTTAAAACGCAATTGTGCAGACCAGTCAGATGCCCTTGAGCGCAAAGCATTTATGAGGCACTTTAATAAAGGCACTGTGTTAAGCCCTGCAGAGACAAGCATACATACAGGCGTACACAGAAATACATAACATTATACACAAGTGCACACACGCATTCATGTATGCACAGATGCACACGCAAATGTCGTATACATACAGTTCATACATCACATACATGCACTCATACATAAACATCACCTGGTCCAGTCCTAGTGACTCGCTAATTTTCCTGCGGAAAAGTCCGCAGTATGCACGGTATCGTTTTGATAGAGTTCCAAGTCGTTAAGGTTCCACGTCGATATGGTTCTATATATGACGACAGAGTTCCAGGTCGTTAGATAAGTCGAAGATGAGGTATACGATGATGATAATTAATATTTATGATTAAACGCCTGTGGGTGACGATGACGAAAACTAATATATTATATAGCTGGTGTCATATATATGTAAATAATTATATATTCGTTTAATGACAAAACCAAGTGACAATCCGCACATGGATAAAACAATACAACATACAGTTGTCACCACAATGTACAGACTAATGGCTTACCACATCTGACGACTTCCGACGCAGGTGACGGTTCACTGCTTCCGATTTCATTGTGAGCGATCAACCGGAACGAGTAATCCACGTCTGATTTCAAGTCATCAACCACGAATTCCCTCCCCTCGACAATTTCCCCTTGACGAGTGTTAATCCATTCGAAGCCCTCATCACCCGGGGAAGTCGTTACAATTCTCTGTTCCACCGTGAATCCGGTTACTGGGGTCCCTCCATCAAAGTCCGGTTGGCTCCACGAAATCCTTACGAACGTGGTACCAACGTCAAGTACCGTAGGAGCGCCAGGAGGTCCTGGAACGGTCAAAGGGTCCTTAGCGGTGAAGATGGAAGGTTCGGATGCTGGACTGGTCCCGATGGAGTTGATGGCGGTTATGCGGATGGCGTAGGTGGATCCGGGGAGCAGGGAATCGATGGATGCCTGGAGTTCAGTTGATGGATCACTTCCGGTGAGGACTCGGGTCCAGGTGCTGCTGTGGTCCTTACTGATCTCGATGACGTATCCGGTCACGGCTGATCCGCCGTCATGGTCCGGTGGCTGCCAGGTCACGTGGCACGACGATTTGGTTATGTTGTCGACGAGGATGTTTGTAGGTGGAAGAGGAGGACCTGGAAATGAATCAATTCAACGGCTTCTGATGTTAGGTTGTGTAATGGAATGCAATGCAGAGATGAATCGATTCATTTATGAATGGATGGAAGGGTGGAATGGATGGATGGATGGATGAATGAATGGACGGGTACGCCGGGTAGGTGGTTGAACGAATGGATGGATGGATAGGTGGAGTGAATGAATTGATTCATTTATGAATGGATGGAAGGGTGGAGTGGATAGATGGATAAATGAATGGATGGATGGATAGGTGGAGTGAATGAATTGATTCATTTATGAATGGATGGAAGGGTGGAGTGGATAGATGGATAAATGAATGGATGAATAGACGGATAGATGAATGAACGAATGGATGGATGAATGGATAGATGGATGAACGAATGGATGGATGAATGGATGGATGTATGTATGGATGGATGGATGGATGTATAGATGGATGGATGGATGGACGGATAGATGGATGAACGAATGGATGGATGGATGAATGGATGGATGTATGTATGGATGGGTGGATGGATGTATAGATGGATGGATGGATGGACGGATAGATGGATGAACGAATGGATGGATGGATGGAGTGGATGGATGGATGAATGAATGGATGAATGGATAGATGGATGAACGAATGGATGAATGGATGGATAAATGAATGAATGAATGGATGAATGGACGGATAGATGGAAGAACGAATGGATGGTTGAATTGATGAATGAATGAATGAATGAATGAATGAATGAATGAATGAATGAACGAATGAATGGGCGGAGAGTTGTATGAACGAATGGATGGATGGATGGAGTGGATGGATGGATGAATGAATGTATGAATTGACGGATAGATGGATGAACGAATGGATGTATGGATGGATGGATAAATGAATGAATGGATGAATGGATGGAGAGATGGATGAACAAATGGATGGATGGATGGATGGATGGAGGCGTGGATTCATTGTTCAATCTTTATTCATTACGAAAAATTTTTTTGCGCCTATATACCTATGGACAGAGGGATATATGCAGATGTATTTCGATTGTGGATGGATTGATGAATAGAATGGACGGGAAGAATAGTCGATTGACTGAATGGATTTTGTGGAATGTTTACCCAAAGACAGGCATGCTGTGCCATAAATAAATTTTTAAAAATAAGTTGTTATTTTAAAGAATCGATATTAAACCATATGAAAGTAAAAGCCAAACTCCACTCACAAAGGACGCTGACTTTCACTCCGATGACAGCCATTCCAAACGAGTTTTCCAGAACGACTCCGTACTTCCCAGAATCCTCGGATTTCGTTTCCTCAATCATGAACTGAACATTCTTCCCGACCACAGCGCATTTCACTCTTTCCCTGTTCAGTTGGGATTCAGTCTCCGACGTTAATTTCACGGATGGAGTTGGATACGCAAGAAACTCTGTCTCAACGGTGAGGGTTTCTCCAGCGGAAATCGTCCTTTCGAAAAAGGTGGAAGAATCCTTTGTGATGCAAGGACCAGCTGGAAATAATAATAGCAATCTCTTTTATTGAACAATCCTGTTGACAAACTGCAACCGGTTACACCGTTACAGCATGCAGTTATGCAATTGAGACATTTCACGAGAACACAAATCACAGAATAGCCTACTTAAGCCTAAATCTTACTAGGGAGCTAATAGCAGCCTACAAAGCATCATAATTGCACAGAATAATTAATTATAGTCAATGGATGGATAGACAAACAACACTTTACTTAAACGCTGACTTTGACACCGTTCTGAACAACCCCGCCCGAACCCGCCATTCTGAGTACCCCACCCCGCTCCCACCCGCCCCGGCGTATTCGCCACCCCTCTGGGTACCCCCTACAAATTTTAATACTCAATATTTTAATGTATAACGTTAGATTACTAAACGCATTTTTAGGCAATAACAACGTCTACCCTTCGAATAATTACTCCATCATATAGTCAGCAGATACCTTCAATGGTGAGTTGGCCTGCAGACGACAGCTTTTCCATGTCCAGTCTATACTCTCCAACATCCTCTCCTGAGATGACGTTGTCCACAACGAGAGAGTAGATGTTTCCATCGACTGTCGTCGTGTACTTATCACCAGGCGGCAGCACTTGTCCGTCCTTCGTCCAGCTAACCGGAAGTCCGGGCTTAGAGAGTTCGCAGACGAACGTCGCTCTTCCTGGCAGCAAGGTCACCTTCTGGTTCTCCACGTGACGCACGATCTCCACTGGCTTCTCTGTAAAACAACAAAGATTTACTACATGCGGTCTGATATGACTAGACATTACAGTTCTACAATGTACTAAGCGTCTTTTCATTTCTAGGTGTCCATTTTTGATGCCAAGATTACTATTTAAATTTTATGGAAGGTTAATTGTTTATTTAGGAAATGGAAGACCCTAGTTCAGCAGTAATTTAGCCCCAATCTTTTGAACACTCCAAACCTTTTGAACCAAAAACCTTTTTAACCTCAAACCTTTCGAACCCCAAACCTTTTTAACCCCAAACCTTTTGAACCCCAAACCTTTTGAACTCCAAACCTTTTGAACCACAAATCTTTTTAACCCCAAACCTTTTGAACCACAAACCTTTTGAACCACAAACCTTTTGAACCACAAACCTTTTGAACCCCAAACCTTTTGAACCCCAAACCTTTTTAACCCCAAACCTTTTTAACCCCAAACCTTTTGAACCCCAAACCTTTTGAACCCCAAACCTTTTGAACCACAAATCTTTTTAACCCCAAACCTTTTGAACCACAAACCTTTTGAACCACAAACCTTTTGAACCACAAACTTTTTGAACCACAAACCATTTGAACCGCCCAACCATCCGGTTAACTGTTCGACTATCACGAACCCCCTCCTCATCAGGACAACCCCAACAGTCTACAGGTGATGCATTAACCAACCCCAAGATTTCAATCGAACAGAACCCTAACCTTTGATCTTGAGTTGACACGATGACCTCAGTAATCCGTAGTCACCGTCATCCACTTCCGCCCCGTATCCTGTTCCGTCATCCAGCGTCACGTGACTAATCGTCAGATGATGGACGAGTCCATCCTTCTCGCAAGATATCCTCAGATGGTCATCCACTGGAGACTGACCACTGGTCAGCGTTTGGTCAGCTCTCTTCCAGGTGACTGACCTTGACTTGGATAGGCGGAGCGTTAGGGTGGTTGAGTCATCCTCTGTGATCTCCTTATCTTCCAGGGCTTCAACGATTTTACAAGGAGCTTCTGGAATAGAAAGGGAAGAGGAATTGAATGTAATTCCAGGGAAAAGAGGTTCTACAAACATGAAATCAAGTCATCAGGGTAGTCGAAAGATTGGAAGGCGGGTCATTTCGGGCTAGCAATTCATTTCTGGTCTTTGGGTGGTCATTTCTGGCTCGTGGGTCATTTATGGCTTCTGGGCCATTTCTGGCTCATGGGTCATTTCTGGCTTGTGGGTCATTTCTGGCTCATGGGGTCATTTCTGGTTAGCGGTCATTTTTGGTTCGCCGACAATGCTTTTCTGGTCTGCGAAGCCTTGCCTAAAGATCAAAGAACACTCACATTACGTATTATGCGTTTCTTGTGTTTTCAAATAAATTCTTCAGATTTCATAAGAAATCGCACAATAATTAAAGAGATTCTCATGTCTATAGGAACATAACATCGCTCTCTACTTGTGGTCCATCAGGCTGGGCTACAGGTCTCTCAAGTCTTTTTCTTTGTTCGTGGCTGTGCTGGGAGCGCTTCTGAGTGGTTTCTTGAAGGGGCGCTATATAAATGCTCTGAATGAATGAATGAGTAATAGTTGACCTTTTATGACGACTTTGCAAGTAGCCGTCATGATTCCATAAAGATTATCGTTAACATTGGCCGCATATTCGCCACCGTCCTCCATAGTCACGACGGATACGGTAAGGGTATGCTCTGTTCCCGTGCTATCAGCGGTTGCCTGGCAACGGTCGTCAACGGCAACCGGATCAGCTCCCTTCATCCACACAACGTTTCTTGGCTTCGAGAGAAGGATTCGGAGTGTGATAGCATCTCCCTCGGTTGCAGTGACGTCCGTCAGGTTCTGCAGCAGCTCACATTTGGCCTCTGAAGAAGTGTGTGTAACAAAGTCAATGTGAGTATCTGGTCACATGAACATATTGCAAGGGTGCCATTCTGTAATTGCTGTTTGTTTGTCTTGTCTGTATGCGTCCTTGTTATAGCGCCTCTTCAAGCTATCTATTCAGAGGCGCTCCCGACTACAACGCGGACACTGCATCGGAGTTTCACGCCAAAGCGCTGAGCAATTGTTAGTGAAGGACTTGCCCTAGGTTCCTACGCGGCGACTTGAGGTGGATTCGAACCTGCAACCTTCCGGCTGCAAGGCAGCGAATATACCCACTGCACCACCGAGCCCCACTGATTAGGTACAATATTGAGCATCTGCACAGCGTCGCTCAAAGAACAAAACACACTAGCGGTGATTTCTCATTAATTTATTCAAGTATTTATATTATACCATCTCCTCAAGAGAAAACTACTCAGAAATCGCTATAAATTATTGGATCATGAACTGCAAATTGAAGGCATTGTAGCTAAAGATAGAGTCGGACACAAGCAAGACCGACTGACTGGCTGTCTGACTGGCTGTCTGACTGGCTGGCTGTCTGACTGACTGACTGACTAACTGACTGACTGACTGACTGACTGACCGTCTGACTGACTGTCTGACTGTCTGACTGACTGCTGACTGACTGTCTGACTGACTGCTGACTGACTGACTGACCGACCCACCGACTGACTGACTGGCAGATAAATAGCACTCGAGAATAAGCGAGTGCCCTGCGCTTGGATTTCGAGTGACACTTTGGAAATCTGGAGATTACAATAACGATTCTACGAAATAAACAATCATACACAATAGCTAACACAAAGCTAACAGACAGTAAGAAGGACGGACTTGCAAAAGAAATAAATTTTCTCACAAATTTAAGGTAATAATGAATTAATTATTGTTACATGTACAAGCTTATGTATCGCATAATCCGGCCATCGTTGTAGCGTAACGCGGTGTTATGAAATGCAAAGCAATAGTTTAACCCAATGTGGTGTAAAGTAACAACAGTCATACCTGTAACAGTAAGCATAGAGGCAGAGCTGACAGTCCCATATTCCCCATCATCCACCTGAGCCGTGAACTCTCCATTGTCCTCCAGTGAGATGCTGGTTATGGTCAAGCGATGCTCCAGTCCATCCTTCTCAAGGGATGTCGTATAATTTCCAGTTTCCGATGGAAGTGGCTCCTTGCCTTTCATCCATGTTACCTTTCTGGGCTTGGAAAGGACCAGGGATAACGACGCCGAATCCTTTTCCAGGACTTCCATGTTCTCCAGTGGTACAACCACCACACATGGTAGCTCTGTACAGTTTAAAAAAATAATAAGTTATGTCAAGTACATGTTTTTGACAACTATTGCAAGAGAACTGTTACAAATTCTAAGATTTTGTAGATATGTAGACCCTACTCAAGATAGAAGGACTATTAACTACATCTAAGCCTTGATAAGACTAAATACATGTAAAACAGAACATAAAGGAACAAAACAATCGAAAATACTTGAATTTAGCACCAGATTAAAATTAATATACAATAGATTCATCATTCAGACTGGGCAAGTTTAGACCATGTGAGACTAGATTATTATGTATTATGGCCTATAGCTGACATGAAAATAAACCTATCTAACCTAGATTATAGTTCTACCTAATTACCTCATAAATGACTATATTAGACTTTATCATATCGCATGCGACGAGATTATGCTATAAGGTGCCTATACAGATGAAGTAATAAACCTATGAGTAGTCTTTAAGGGCGCTATATAAATTTCGGCTAACTGATTGAACATCCACTGACTAAATACCTTTAACGTTGACGGAACAAGATGAGCTGATGGTGCCATATTCAAGGTCATCGATGCTCGCGGTAAAGACACTGCCATTGTCTGCCAGGGATGATGAAGCTAAGGTCAGCGTATGCTCCAGTTGACTATCGCTTGTGGAAGCCACCAGTCTATTGTCGTCTGCTGGAATGGCTTCCGTTCCCTTCATCCACTGGACCAGTCTGGGTTTCGAGAGGGTGAGTCTCAACGAGATGGACTCATTCTCTGTTGTCGCAACGTCCTTCAACGCACTGGTTATCTCACACGGCAGTTCTAAACAAGTGGAAAGAAGAAATGAGACTAAAACAAATTATTGAGAACCAATTGACGCTGCTATAAACAGCAAGCAATGTCAAGGAAATCAAATCTAGGTGAAGATGATCAGCTGATTTTAGTTTTGATCGCTTTAGTATATTTTAGTGCTACTACCAATTAACAATTAAAGTACTAACACAATATTTTTCTTTATGTCTGCGCCGTTTTGTTACCGCACCGTTTTGTTGCCGCGCCGTTTTGTCGGCGCCGTTTTGTCCTGCGCCGTTTTGTCAGCGCACCGAATGCAAGTATATCGCTTTTTAGCCCCTCCAACCCTTGAGCCAGGTATTGTCCTTATGGAAGACTTTTTGCCACACAGGCGCTAATAGAAATTACGATCTCTAGATTAAAATAATCAAATCAATTGCATTAGTTTAATTAACTACACTGGATACTAAAGAATCAGACATGCTTAGATGAGATTAGATTAGATTTGATTATAATAGACTGGACTTGATTAAAGCACAGAAATAGGGATATGAAAGACAGGAAGCTGAGCAAACCCGCATGTTAAGATAATGTATACAGACATGACCTGTCAATCAATGAAAAATTCTTCGCACCTTTGACAGTAATTCTTGAAGATGAAGTGATGGTTTTGTATTCCTTATCATCCACCTCAGCTGTGAAGATTCCACTGTCCTCAGTCGAGATGCTAGTGATTGTTAGCGTGTGTTCCAATCCATTGTCATTAACAGATGCTCTGAATCTCTCATCATCAACTGCGATTGATTCACTTCTTTTCATCCACTTCAATTGTCTCTGTTTTGATAGAACGATCTTCAGGGAAGCAGTTTCCTTTTCCAGCACTTCAAGATCTTGCAGTGGAGTAACTATTGAACAGGGTTGTTCTGAAAAATAAATGCAAAACATACGACGTAGTGCAAAAAATATAGAGTAATGTCATTAAACGCAGTTTGGACTTCATTGTGCGTACTTAATTCACGGCTCAAACTGACTTCTTACCTGGCTAATAATCTAACAGCTGGTCTCTGTTCTCTACCTCTGTCCAGAGAGATTGATATAAGTATCCGATAATTATCTTTCTTCATAGCAACTACATATATATGTATGAGAGTAACCAGAGCTGTTACATTACTGATAAATTTTCAGGCGAGTACACGCTGACCGAGAGAGAAATCGACTTTTTAGGTGCGAAATTTCTGGTGACTTTTTAGTCATCCGCCCAAAACTTTTCCCATTTTCCCGTCCGAAAAATCTGATGATCTTTTTTTAGTCATCCACCCAAAAATTTACCCATTTTCGTGTCCGTATTTCGTGAAAAATACACCTAAATATCCTTTGCCTTTTTTGTGCGTATACCCACACGCTCTTTGTGAGGTGAGTACGCTGTATACCCGCGCGTACTCTGGTTTTCGGCGGTGAGTATACGATGCCGTTTCTTTCAGGAGGTCGCATACCCGCGTATACCCTTGATTACAGCCCTGAGAGTAACCACTGTGTCTGTCCAGCAAGCAATACCTTTGACAGCAATCGTAGATGATGACGTTATGGATCCATAGTCCTTATCATCCACCTCAGCTGTGAAGATTCCACTGTCCTCAGTCGAGATGCCAGTGACTGTCAGCATGTGTTCCAAACCATTGTCACTAACAGATGCTCTGAATCTCTCATCATCAGCCGCGATTGATTCACTTCCTTTCGTCCACTTCAATTGTCTCTGTTTTGACAGAACGATCTTCAGGGAAGCCGTTTCCTTTTCCAGCACTTCAAGATCTTGCAATGGAGTAACTATCGAACATGGTTGCTCTGGAAAAATTAAATTCATTAAATGGATTAAACGTTTAGCCTGATAAATGTAAAGAAAAGTTGCAAGCGCTAAGTCTTCAAATGTGCATACTTCAAGATTTCATAATACCTTTATCCATCAACAAAATTTAAATTTTCTAGGTCTGTGTATCAATCAATTACCTTGGTGAGGTCATCAAATCCATCCATCCATCCATCCATCCACCCATCCATCCACCCATCCATCCACCCACCCACCAACCCATCCATCCATCCATCCATATCGCGATCCTATTCTGAAGTCATTGTATAGCAAGCAATACCTTTGACACATCCATCCATCCATCCATCCATCCATCCATCCATCCATCCATCCATCCATCCATCCATCCATCCAACAATGTCGTCAAATCTCTTTCACATAATAATTGTCATTTTCTCATCCATCCTTCCATCAATTAATCCATCAATCCAGACACGACCCAAAACCCAATCACCCATCCATCCATCCATCCATCCATCCATCCATCCATCCATCCATCCATCCATCCATCCATCCATCCATCCATCCATCCATCCATCCATCCATCCATCCATCCATCCATCCATCCATCCATCCATCCATCCATCCATCCATCCATCCACCCACCCACCCATCCATCCATCCATCCATCCATCCACCCATCCATCCATCCATCCATCCACCCACCCACCAACCCATCCATCCATCCATCCATATCGCGATCCTATTCTGAAGTCATTGTATAGCAAGCAATACCTTTGACACTAATCGTAGAGGATGACGTGATGGTTCCATAGCCTCTGTCGTCGACCTCAGCTGTGAATATCCCATTGTCTTGAATAGAGATCTCACAGATTGTTATGGTGTGTTCCAATCCATCATCACTAGAAGATGCTCTGAATCTCTCGTCATCAACTGAGATTGGTTCATTTCCCTTCTTCCACTTCACCTGTCTTAGTTTCGTCAGTATGACCTTCAAGGACGTTGTTTCCGTCTCCAAAACTTCAACGTCTTCCAGTGGAGTAATTATTGAACAAGCTTGTTCTGAAGAATAAAACAGATTCAGGAATAACATGGAATTTGATGACATTATTATTACTGAATTAAATTAAAGATAAACCGGTCAGGTGACACCTCTTAGAACATACTCGCAGTGTTCAATGCCTGCATGACCTAGAAGTTTGGATAGAAACTTTGCCAGAAAGAATTATATCTAACGAGAGTCTCGCATATTAATCAAACTGTTTGGCAGTCTAGGCGCTTATAATTCAATCACTGAGCCAATCAATCAGTCAATTAATCAATTAGTAAATCAATCAATTATTAAAGCAATCAATTCATGCATGCATGGATAAAGCGTCATAACAACACTTTCATTATCATTTGTTCAATTCATTCATCTACTTTCCAATTCAATCAACCATTCTATCAATTATCCATCTATCGATCGAATATTCTGGAAGTGAGATTTCGTCAAAAAAGCCCTATGCAAAGAAAGCACAGAAAGTCAAACCTTTGACGGTGATTGTGGCTGAAGAGGCGATGGTTCCATAGTCCTTGTCATCGACCTCAGCTGTGAAGATCCCAGTGTCCTCCGTAGAAACGCTGGTAATTGTTAAGGAGTGTTCCAATCCATCATCACTAGAAGATGCTACGAATCTTTCATCATCAACCGAGATCAACGCGCCTCCTTTCGTCCACTTCACTTGTCTTGGTTTTGACAGAATGACCTTCAGAGACACGGTTCCTTTCTCGAGGATTTCAACGTCAGCAAGTCCACTTATTATTGAACACGCTTTCTCTGCAGGCAATGATAAAAGTTACAATAATGATAAAAAGAGGTGTATAGTTACAGTAATGATTTTAAAAAGAGGTGTCTACTTACAATAATGATAAAAGAGAGGTGTCTAGTTACAGTAATGATAAAACAGAGGTGTCTAGTTACAATAATGATAAGAGAGGTGTCTAGTTACAGAGATGATTTAAAAACCATTACATTCAGATAACTGACTAACCGACTGGTTGGATGCTATTAGTCAAAAGACCGAGTCCACTTTTGATTGAAGGGTAGGCCTAATTATTTCACGGTGAATTTGAAGGATTTGCAGCAGTATAAGTCAATTTAAATGCTATGGTAAAATAACTAATGCTGTTTATCTGTGAATTTGCTACATAAGCAATTGATTGATTGATCGATTGATTGATTGATCCATAGCTTGTGATTGACTGACTGACTGACTCATTTAAATTAGTTAAATGAACAAATAAAAAAACATTTTAAAAATAATTAATTAATTCAAAAGATTACTGACTAATACTATGGTATACCTTTGACCGTGATGGTGCAAGTTGATGTAAGCATTCCATACAAGTTGTCGTCAACCTCAGCAGCAATTGTTCCACTCTCGCCAGTTGAGATATCCGAAATTGTCATTGTGTGTTCAAGGCCATTGTCTGCGACCGCAAGGCTGAACCTTTTATCATCCGCTGAGATCGGTTGACCTCCGACCGTCCATGACACGTGACGTGGTTTCGACAAAACAAGAGCCACTGATGTCGTGCTGCCCTCAACTGTCTCGACGTCACTCAGCTTGGTGAGAATGGCGCAAGGTTGTTCTGTGAATGGAATATTAGGTCAAGAGCTTGTGTTTAATATCGTATAACTGAACATTCATGACATGCATCTTGCGGGGCGCGGTGGCGTAGCGGGTATGTTCGTTGCCTTGCAGCCGAAGGGTTGCAGGCTCGAATCCACCTCAAGTCGCCACGTAGGGACCTTGGGCAAGTCCTTAACTCGCAATTGCTCAGCGCTTCGGCGTGAAATTTCGATGCAGTGTCCGCTCTGTAGTCGGGAGCACCTCTGAGTAGAGAGATGGAAGGGATGCTATAACAAGTGCACATATAAACACAGATAATTCATAGCCGACCTAAATAAAATGGAAGATCTCAACAAGACATCTACTAAATGGATGCTTTTTCAAGTCATATCAATCATTAAATTAAGTCAGAATAGATAGAATGATTAATTTAATTAAACATACAGATAAAAGATGACTTATTCTAGACTCTTATCTAGACTGTTCATTTTTGTATAGGCTACTGAGTCTTGTGTAAATGTGTCATTCAAAGAGTTCCTCCTAGATCTGAAAATGGATGGAAATTTGTCTGCGTGAATGATAACAAAGTCTATAGCTACAATGTCAGAGAATCATACAAAAGCGTCATGCCAATAATTATGGGCGATAAAATTCGCTAGATTAGTCGTTAAAATATTCGTTAATCTAGTTTTCTATTGCATGAGTCTGACAATAATCACAGCTCCAATGGACCTATACCTTTCACGGTAAGCGTGGCTGATGTTGTGATGTTTCCATAATTTTTGTCATCAACCTCGGCTGTGAGGATCCCAGCGTCGGCAGTGGAGATGTCGGTGATTGTTAAGGTGTGCTCCAATCTACTATCACTAGAAGATGCTTCGAATCTCCCATCATCAGCTGATACTGACTCACTTCCCATCAACCACCTGACTGGCCTTGGTTTTGACAGGACAATCTTCAGGACAGTTGCTTCCTTTTCCAACACTTCAAGATCTTGCAGTGGAGCAACTATCGAACAGGGTTGCTCTAGGAATATAAATATAATAAAAAAAACGCGGTGTAGTGCGACGTATTAGCCTAAATGCGACAGACACTAATAATTACTTGGTCATTTGCGTCTCAAAATACGTAAATTCACGATTCAGAGTAACTTCTATAATGCCTATCGACTCAACAGCTGAGCTGTTTTCTCTACATCCCTCTACCAGTGGTGTAGTGGTGGCGTCGTTGCCTTGAAGCCGGAAGGTTCGAGGTTCGAATCCACCTTAAGCAAGTTCTTCACTCACAATTGCTCAGGGCTTCGGCGTGAAACTCCGATGCAGTGTCCGCTCCGTAGTCGGGAGCGCCTCTGAGTAGAGTGCTTGAAGGGGCGCTATAACAAGTGCACATACAAAGAAACAAACACGGTAGTTTGACGAAAGACGCTAATTATATTTCTTGTTAGTGACTAATAACTTACATAACTACACCGTGCAACAAGCAATATAGCCTACCTTTGACAGCAACCGTTGACGATGATACAACGGTTCCATATGATTTATCATCGATCTCAGCTGTGAATATTCCACCGTCTTCAGTCAAGATGTTGGAGATTGTTAGCGTGTGTTCCAATCCATTGTCACTAACAGATGCTCTGAATCTCTCATCATCAACCGCGATTGATTCACTTCCTTTCATCCACTTCAATTGTCTCTGTTTTGATAGAACGATCTTCAGAGAAGCCGTTTCCTTTTCCAGCACTTCAAGATCTTGCAGTGGAGTAACTATCAAACAGGGTTGCTCTGGGAAAATAAATGCAATAATAAGCTATGATGTAGTTTACAAGACTCAGTGTAACTAATCAAATGCGGCAGGCACTGAATAAGGGCCATTATTATACTGAGTCTCAATAATGCGTGAATCACGATTCAGAGTAGGTCTAACTGTTATTAGATATAGAATATGAAACATGGATATAGAAATGGTGTAGGCCTACGTTTGCTTATTATACCTTGTATGTACACCAAAATGCAATTGGTATATTAAAGAATATTCTTATCTTATTATGCCTAATGATCTTAATTACAGTTAAGCTATTTCTCCAACTCTCTCATCCAAATGCATGTAAGTGTCCGCTCTGTAGTTGGGAGCGCCTCTGAGTAGAGAGCTTGAACGGGCGCTATAACAAGTGCGCATACAAACAATGTAGATAATGAAAGAAGATGCTAATTAACCTTCTCCTTCTCTATAATTATGTAATGTAATGTACAGTACTGTAAATACTTTATAATTTCTCAGCGCCCACAAAAGTCAGAGTGATCAGCTTAAACACCGGCGCTAAATCAAATCAAGTCCTCAGTAGCCAAAACTTCCCTGTAAGACGATTAAGAGGTTTGAATAGAGTTGTTGGTCAGAGATACAATTATATTATATAAATGTTTCGTTAAGGGACTTTCAGCTAACAAAGGTTACTCACTCAATTATTAATTCAATTATTTATAGAGCGCCTCTTCAAGGAAACTACTCAGAAGCGCTCCCGACTCCAGCACGGCCAAATAGAACAGTTTTTAAGTGCTTATAGAATGTGTCAGAGAGTGATCTAGGAAACAGGCGCAGCTCAAGTGGGAGGGCATTCCATACCACTGGGCCAACCACAGAAAAAGCACGACTTTGCATGATGGAGGTACGAACAAACGGGACCAAGAGCAAGAGTTATGTGGCGATGTTTGGGAGTTCTAGTGACTGATAGTGATTGTATTATGTTATATATGACACAAGTGCTGTTTAACAAGCAATACCTTTGACCGTAATCTTAGATGATGACGTTATGGATCCATAGTCTTTGTCATCGATCTCAGCTGTGAAGATTCCACTGTCTTCAGTCGAGATGCCAGTGATTGTTAGCGTGTGTTCCAATCCATTGTCACTAACAGATGCTCTGAATCTCTCGTCATCAACCGCGATTGGCTCACTTCCTTTCATCCACTTCAATTGTCTCTGTTTTGATAGAACGATCTTCAGAGAAGCCGTTTCCTTTTCCAACACTTCAAGATCTTGCAGTGGAGTAGTTATTGAACATCGCTGCTCTAGAATTTCCAAATGCAGTCAACAAATTAAAGTATAAAGTGTAATGTAGCAGGTTTTCTTTAGCAATTTAATTCAGAATAATTACTGTATGATAATAAATATGTTTCATAGGCCTATTCATTTAAAGAATTTGTATAGTGCCTCAAGAAGTCTACTCAGAGGCACTCCCAGTCCAACCACTTTGCAATGGAGATGGAAATCCTATCTCTGTTCAGTCACCAGCAAAGATGAAGCACCAAAGTATATGCAAGCATCTTCTATTCACCTAATGACCAACCTAATGATCAATCCCATTTCATTTTCTTTCTTTAATCCATTGTTTGATTACCTTTTCTCTGCATACAACACGATTTGGATTTTGGAATTAATAAAATCGCTTTTGCTATAATAGTGACCATACCTTGAGGTAATAATGGCAAGAAATACCTTTGATAGTAAGCGTGGCTGAAGATGTTATTGTTCCATAGTCTTTGTCATCCACCTCAGCTGTGAAGACTTGATTGTCTTCAGTAGAGATGCTAGTGATTGTTAGCGTGTGTTCCAATCCATTGTCACTAACAGATGCTCTCAATCTCTCATCATCAACTGAGAGTGATTCGCTTCCCTTTGTCCACTTTACCAGTCTTGGCTTCGACAGAACGACCTTCAGAGAAGCAGTTTCTTGTTCCAGGATTTCAATGTCTTCCAGCGGAGTGATTATCAAACACGGTTGCTCTATAATATTTAAGTGCAGTTACCACTTAAAATTCAAGGTGCAGGTAACAGGATTTAGTGTAATATACATGTAAAATCATAGGCCTACTGTTCGATGTCAAAAATGCTGCATATCTATAATTAATTGCTCTTTTGTATCTGATAACTAACCACGAAGATCCGATCCTTTTGCGTGGATGACCCGATGGTCTGGCAAGTGCTCAAACAGGAGCTACAGGTAGTCCACGTATTACTGAAGCATTTAGAAAATATTAAACTCAAAACTGCACTTTTATGTGCTATAGTCGTGAGCGCCTCTGAGCAGTCCTTTTGAAGAGGCGTAATAAAATTTCTTGAATGAATTAAATTAATAAACGCTATGATCTAAATTTTTAGACTATCTATCTTCTCTATTGGAAAAGGGTGCTAGATACCTTTGACAGTGATAACACACGATGAAGATATGACACCATATGCATTGTCAGCAATGTCAGCCCTGAAGACGCAGTTCTCCTCCAACGTCACGTCAGATATCGTCAGGGTGTGTTCCAGTCCGTTGTTCAATTCCGATACCTGGAATCTCTGGTCGTCGGTTGGTATGGGTGCGTCTTCTTTCATCCACTGAACTTGTCGTGGCTTGGAAAGAGTCAAGGTCAGCAATACTGTTTCCTTCTCCATGACTTCAACGTCTTTCAATGTCATTAGAGTTTCGCATGGCCGTTCTGAAAGATATGAAGGATATGATAAGCATATTCTGTGAGTTTGAGAATTAATTAGGTACCCGGTATATATCATTCATCATCCTGCATCATCTTGTTTTACCTCATTTAACCATTGGCGGTGCTATAACAGGGCAAGCCAGGGCAAATGCCCGCGGGTAAGAAGTATTTGTCCAGGTCGTTGCCCTGGACATTTTTTTGCCCCACCGAGAATTTATTCATGGCATAAATCGACCCATGCACTGGTTACTCATAATTATGACTGTCCTCGAAAAATGTCTAGCGACGTCTCTGCATTTAACATTAGGCCTTCCGTACCTTCATTCTAAATCACCGTGCCTCATTCTACCTTACTTTCTTTTAAGCTACTATGACTTATAGCGGAAGATGGGGAGAATAGAATCATAACAGTAAAAATTAATAGGACAGCGATTTGAATTTATTGAACCAGAACATACCTGCAACTGTGACAGTACACGATGACACTGAGATGCCATATTCGCCATCTTCAATCTCAGCAGCAAAGATGACAGAATCCTCGAGACACGCAGAGATTATTGTCAAGGTGTGCGTCTTGGCATCGTCGCTAACCGCTGTTCGGTACCTGTCCTCTGTGTCTTGGATTGGTTTGGAACCTCTCAGCCACCGTACCCATCTTGGTTTCGACAGAGTGACGCTCAGGTTGCACTCCTTTCCTTCAAGGACTTCGATGTCGCTTAGAGGAACGACCACAGCGCAACGCAACTCTGCACAGTTTAGCAAGACATAGCAAGATTGGCTGAGTCCTGAGAGATTCCAATAAGGCGCTAAGTATGTGTTCTTAAGCCCCTGTACTGTACGGCGACCTCGTGGGGCGCGTGGGGGAGGGCCTACGAAACTACTCATGGGAGGCACGTCAACTTTCCGAGCCAGAATAGCTGGTCAAAAAGAAGGAAATTTCTAAATGGGGGGCATGGCCGAATTTGTTCCCATGGATCAGCCCTTGGTTTGTACAAATATATACATGCATGTAGGACAATTGTATGTACGTGCATACGAATATATAATGTATATAAATACAGCATGTACCGATGCATGCATATCAGCCCGTATGGGTGCATGCATGCAAATACATTACCTAATAATGTATGTGCATGCATAAACATACATTACATACTAATGTATGTGCTTGCATGCACATACATTACATACTAATGCATACCTACGTTTGTGTACACATACATCGTTTTGAGACAATTGAACGAAGGAAAAAGTTGCAGTATAGTATTGGGGAACGCTATAGTCTATATACTGTTGGACCTGGTGCATTAACAAAGAAGCTGCATTAGTCCCCTTGAAGAGGCGCTATATAAATGCATATAATTAGACAGTAGACAATTAGAAGGCAGAAACAATGAGCAAAGATTATAATAAGCAACTAGATTGACAATATCGTTGGACTTTTGTACCTTCCTCATGGCAAGACTTCACAACATGAGTGTAAAAAGACCATGCGTTCATAAGCTGCGAGACAAATAAGAACAAGAACAGTTGGCAAAGTACAACACAAGAGAACTGAGACGGAACTGGGTGTAGGCCTATATACCTTTAACTCTGAGAGTGCAGGTACTCGTTAATGTTCCATATTCGCCGTCGTCAACGTGTGCCGTGTACATTCCACCATCTCCAAGTCCGAGGTCATTCAAGCATAACTTATGCTCCAAACCACTTTCACTGATGCATGCTTTGATCCTCTCGTCATCACATGGAATCGCTTTATCGCCCCTCGTCCATCTTACTCCTCTTGGCTTTGACAGGACAAGGTTCAGCGAAGCGGAACTCTGTTCCACTGCCTCAGCATCTTCGAGAGCGGACATAAACGAACATGGCTTCTCTGCAAGATTACAGACACACATCGATAAGTACATGGACTTTGTTCACGTTTGCAAGGATAAACGAGATCTGTGAAAGCGATACAGACAGACAGAAAGACAGAATGACATATACAGACGGACAGACAGACAGACAGATAGACAGACAGACAAACAGACAGACAGACAGATACATGTAGACAGAAAGACAGACAAACAGACAGACAGACAGATAGACAGACAGACAGATAGCTATCGGCAAAGAAACATAGGTGCATTGATACTTATTAGTCTCTTCACTTACAGCATGGATTGATGAACAGTGACTGAGAGTGAGCTAGAGAGACAGAGACAGAAACAGAGACATAGAGACAGAGATACAGACATAGAGACAGAGACAGAGAGACATACAGAGAGACAGACATAGAGACAGAGACAGAGATACAGACACAGAAACAGAGACAGAGATAGAGACAGAGATAGAGACAGAGAAACAGACAGATACAGACACAGAGAGAATCAATTATACTATGCTGTGGATGACTGTGGAGAAGGAGTTCAGAAACAATAACAGTGTCAAGTCAACTGGAAATCAACTGACGCCAAAGCTAGAACTCTGCATCACAACAACCTACATGTAAGGACAGCGATCAACTTGGTGCGTACGCGTCCCTCACAGTAGCAGCGCAGGCATATGAAATCTGCTAACCTTTTACTGACACTGTGCAGGACGAACTGATGCTCGGATATTCGTTGTCCTCCACAGTCGCAGTGAAGACGCTGCTATCATCATCCATTGTTGAGTCCGATATCTTCAGGGTGTGTTCCAGTCCATCGCTACTTCCGGTTGCTCTGAACCTCTTGTTGTCCTCCGTCAGTGGTTGCCCGCTGCCATTAAACCACTGGACTTTCCTTGGCTTCGATAGGATCAGTGTTAGGAGAGCCGTTTCCGATTCCACGACCTTGATGTCAGTCAGTGAGGAAACGACCTTACACGGCCCTTCTACAAATCAGCAAAGTAGTAAATGAGAGTAGCTGCAGAATGTAAGATATATACAGAGTAAACGTAACATAGCATAACACTGGCTTTGAGTGGTTCAACAGACGCTGGGTCTGTGTTGGAACCACTGAAAAATCAACATGGAACACTTAAAATAGCCCAATTTTCCTAACTCCTTAAAACGCTATGGCTGCATCCACTGAGACACTATCATCAAAAGATAGACCACTGAAAGATTATACAAGGTATGAAAGTATAACATAAGGTATGACATAAGTATAAATATTGTAAAGGTGAAGTAGGGGCAAGGTAAAATAAGATAAAATTAAGGGATAACAGGGGAAAGTACCCTGAGATGGGACGGTTCCTAAGATGGGACACGCCCATTATTATTGTTATTGGTATAGTAAGTTTAGGTTATGTAAGGAAATCTCAGATAAGGCAATGCATTTATTGTAAGACAAGAAAATATAACGCAGGCATGATACGTCAAGGGACGATAAACGTAGGAACGCGCGACAAGAAAAGGTAAGGTCAAGGCAAGCGAGGGTCAAGCAAGTTTCGTTATGCATAAAAGGTAATTATATGTAAGGGGGTAAGACAATGTGACAATTGATCACACAATGCTACGTAAATGTGGTAAGATAGGGCAAGTATATCAATATAAGGCTAAGCTTATACAAATTATAAGATAGACCAAGGCAAGATTAGTATACAGATCCGAAGCTGCTCGTACTTTGGCAGTGCCAGTCCCAAGCCTGTGGAAAGGAGGAGGGTGACACTAATCATCCTTGGTATGACACGTGCCGTATCGTTAAACACTAAGAAGCCGAGATTATTATACAGGTGAGATGATGATAAAGCATGAGAGAATTGAGAGATAGACCTAAAGCAGTGGTTCCCGATCTTTTTGACGTTAGGGCCACTTCATCTAAGTTGGAGGTCACGAGGGCCACTTTTTCTTAGCTGGAGGACATTAAGGGGCCACAAGGCTAAAATTTTATTAACTAAAAGCATGTAATATTGTTATAATTGATTCAAAATTGAATGTTTGACTGTATTTATAGACGTCAAAATGAAAAAAAATTGCAATAGAAATAATCATTCTGTCCAAATTGTCAAAATTTTCATACATTTTTGGTAATAATTTGAGAGATGAAGGCCATTTTTTAGGCCTGGCGGGCCACTTTTGGCCCGCGGGCCACGGCCTGGGAACCACTGACCTAAAGCATGACAGACGGAGCATAGGTAATCATACCTTTTACAGAAACAGTACTTGAAGACACGACTGCACCATATTGATTGTCTTCAACACTAGCAGCATAGATGTCACTGTCTTCCACAGAGCTGTCGGATATTCCTAAGCGGTGACGTAAACCGGATTCATCGACGGATGCAGCGAATCTCTCAGAGCCGACTGGAACTGGATAGGTTTCTTTAATCCAGATGACTTTCCTGGGTTTGGAGAGAACGATTTCCAGGGAAATCTCATTTCCTTCAACCACTTCGACATTCTTCAGTTCAGTTTTTATCTCACAACGTTGCTCTAAAGTATCAAACAACATGACTTGAAGGACCAACCTAGAGACTAGCGCGTATTAGTCAGCCTGAGCTTTATTTATAAGCTGTGCAAGCCATCAGAAAAGGGTGTCCAGTCATTCAAATGATTTTGTCGACTTCCAGCTAAAAGATTAAGCAATACTTAAGTTGAAAGTATTAGAATTAGCCTAATTGCATTTATTTTACTTTAATTTTCTCATTCATTTTGTAATTATGTCGTTCTCCTCTCCAATTACAAATTTTCCAAGAGCTTCTCTTCATGTTTTCCAAACATAGAGAGGAAAGAATTAAATTAAACGAAAATTATCATTAATACTATTATTATTATTATTATTATTATTATTATTATTATTTTTTTTATTTAAACAATCGTATAATTGCTAGTAACTTTTGTAACTTATTTTGTAACTTAATAATAATAACTTAATAACTTAATAACTTAATAATAATAACTTAATAATGTAACTTAATAATAATATTTTGTAACTTATTATTATTATTATTATTATTATTATTATTATTATTATTATAGGAAAAACCATCATTTATTTTCAAAACCAACAGAGCAACATCAACTGGCTGGAACTGATTAACGGTGAGCACTAGGCTAGACACTAGCAAAATGTGCTAATTGTATTCCCACAGATGCATGCAAAGCCTAATACATAATGCAATTATTGTTGGTATGGCTGGTCGTCCTCGATTATTATTATTATTATTATTATTATTATTATTATTATTATTATTATTATTATTATTATTATTATTATTATTATTATTATTATTATTATCATCATCATCATCATCAACTTCCTTTATTGCAAAACAGACAAGTGCCTATTCTAGCATCTACTCCGAAGAGTACTAAATGCAATCTAGGACCTCGTCCCCGGTGTCATGCATAAAGGTTCCTCTAAACGCTATTGCGTTGTAGCGCTGTGTACAGATGGACAGTCACTGAAACAGATATTTGGTCTCCTGAGGGTCGCCCGTGGCGGCAGACAGCCGATGACCAAGTTCCAGAATAAATTCGCGACCTGACATGTTTATTGGACCCAATGTTTCTAACGCTGATTGATTGATTGATTGATTGATTTTAACGGCACTTCAGCACATAATTGGCTATTTCGTGCCTTAACATGATTATTGAAACTGCTTTGTTTACTTTATACTAAAAACGTTTGGAGTCGATAAATAGGATAAACTTTTTTTAAAAAGAGCAGTCTGAACATCACACAAGTAAAATTAATAAATTAGGTTAAAACACGTCAAAGCTTAGGTCAACATTAAACATTTCATAAACTATAAATCATATCTATTTAAAATCTTCCAACATTACACTTTGTTGTACAGTTGTATTTCTTTCAAATACAGCAAAATATTCTTTGGAGGAACATGTTCAAAAATATCAGAAAGGGATTGTTCCATATAATATTTTTGCCTTGTCGTTGTAAAATCAACACATGACACCAGTATGTGTTCCACTGTGAGAGGGCAATTGCATCCCACACATTGTGGTGCATCTTCTTTCTTAAGCAAATGAACATGCGTAAGATAAGTATGGCCTATTCTTAGCCGTGCTAAGACTACTTCATCTCTACGGCTGTCTTGCGAGGCATGGTGCCACCTTTCTATATTGGGATTAATAGTATGCAGTTTATTATGATCCATGCTACTCCACTTTAACTTCCATTGATCATATACATAAGCATCTATGTATTGCTTGGCATCAGAATATGGCACCTTGCAGTATGACACTGCATCTGAAAGGGCTGCTTTGGCAGCTGCGTCTGCAGCCTCATTGCCTCGAATGCCAACATGACCTGGCACCCAGCAAAATTTAACCATTTTGCCAGACATTGTAATCCGGTGGTACTTAGATACCACATCTACCACAAGCAAAGCTCGAGGGTACGTACCATACGTATTCTATTTTGTGAAAGGTACGTACGTATTTTAACGTACCCTATTTTAGGGTACGTAAACAATAATAAAATACGTTGCTCATAAATAAGAATGTTCAATTTAATTTAAGCAAACAATCACAGCCAAGTATACAGCGTAGCGAATTGCTGCAATGCTATATTGTAGGCCTATGTTTATCCAGCATACATTGCACTTAATGCACTATTTAATGTCAGTTAGTCGGCTCAGTTCTGCTGCAGCACTTAAAAGTCCAACTCCAAGAAGAAAGTTGAACAGTTGCATTCAATTAATTATAACAGAAGAATTTATCGAATTAAGTTTGCTGCTACGCTACCGGAAATACCGATTTCAATGACGCATACTGTTGACTGCACATGTATGGTACGTACCATACGCGTATTGTATTTTTTGAAAGGTACGTACGTATTTTAACGTATTCTATTTTAGGGTACGCGTACCCTCGAGCTATGACCACAAGTGAGTGGTTTAGATTACAACCTGCGACAGCTTGCAAGGATGACAATGAATCACTAATTATTAAAAATTGTTTCCTTCTGGATTTACTTGTAATATCCAGAGCTAGAAGGAGACCTGTAAGTTCAGCTGTGTAGATAGAAGTTTTATTTGGAAGTCGTACTGATAAAGAACTGTCCTCTACAAATGCACTTGCAGCTACTGTATCACCTTCTTTCGAACCATCAGTATATATTTTTATGTATGATGTATAGTGTGTTAGTAGTTCTTGAAACATACATGTACATTTATATATATCTGGACTAGTGTCGGACTTCTTATGTTCGTGCAATTCAAGAAGCACCTGAGGTCTACAAAGGGACCATGGCGGAAGACCGTCAATGTTCTGTTCTGCAATACAACTCATGTCAAAGTCCAAATCTTCTAGATGTGGCTGCAGGCGAATACCCAAAGGTGGTATAGCAGTTGGCTTGTTGTTGAATAGCTGCCGATTGTCTGGTTGAAATACACATCGGTATGTTGGATTCCTTGGGTTACTCTTAAGTCTAGATACATACTGAAGCTCCAGTTTTGTTCTTCGTAAAGATAAGGGGGTGACGTCAGCCTCCACCTCAAGACTAGCAACTGGTGATGTGCGAAAAGCACCTAGACAAAGGCGTAGAGCCTGATTCTGAATAGGATCAAGAACTTTCAAATAAGATGGTCGTGCACTGCCATAAACCACTGATCCATACTCTAGCTTTGATCTTATAACTGCATTGTACAGTCGAAGTAAGATGACTCTATCAGCTCCCCAGTCAGTATGTGCTACAACCTTAAGAAGGTTCAAGGCTTTTATTCCCTTTTTCTTCAGATAACGCGATCGGAACGAAGTTGTGGGTTGGAGGGAGATCTGCATATTTAGCTATTTTGCGCGAGGCGGCCAGTTCAGCCGCACTCCCAGGTGTTGTCGCTGACTTATTTATGTACGATACGGCGCAAGTATGTATGCTGGTTGCGTCCCTGGTCAAGTATTTTCCTCCAGCCCACGGAATGAGCGTCGCCCCATCTGGCCTCTTACCGTCGGTGCGAAGGAGCCCTGGGGGTTCTTTCGAGCTGGGGATGTCCGCTCTTTTGAGTGATCTCCATACGATGTCATTCATAGCAAAGTGTCAGCTTGATCGACCTTCCGATCTCTTGCACACCAGCCCATGGTGGCCACCGGGGTCCGCCGTCTCGCCACAATGGCACTGATGTGGGGCACATAGGTTGAGGCCCAGGCGTAGGCCGATCGCCACCCGCATTGCCTCGTTGCTAAGGCCTAGACCGCACGATGCAACTGGCACGGTGGATAGCCAGTCCCCGGCGTGAGGCGCTGAGATCGCTCCCAGTCTGGCTCGGTTGAGCGGGTCGTTGTTCGCGGACCACACCATAGCCTTGTCTTGATCGATCAAGGGTCTGTCCCATGTCTTTTGTTTATTCAGTGCTGACCCCTCATCTCCAGGCAACGTTGAACTGCGAGCCTCGTGGATTTCCTTCTCGTAGACATCCAGCAGTTCTTCGCGGTCAAGGATGGCCATCCTGAGAGTCTTGGTCGATGCAGCTGACGCTAAAAAAGCTGAAGAAGCCAGCATCGTGACCCGTCTCATGCCGAGACCGCCATCCCTAATGGGCAGTGTTGCTTGTAGCCACTGAATGTCATTGAGATCGATGTTAAAAATCCTCTGAAGACCATTTCTCATCTGGACGTCGATCGTGTCCAATAGGGGGTGTCCCCAGCATGGGGCCGAACGAAGTAGGTACATAAGTTTCGGCGCTCCAAAGCAGGATCGTAGTAGAATGAGAGCGCCTTGTGTTTCGAGACAAGCAAGATCTTTCAACGCCAACTCTAGCGTGTTGCTGTGGTTCTCCAGTACTCGGTCCAGGGCTTTCCCTCTGAACAATGGTGCCCCTAGAAGAGTTAGAGATTCTCGGTCAACTCGCTGGAAGCCGACAAGACCATCATCCTTGCATACGCCATCTGAGAGGTATTCACATTTGTGCCGGTTTAGATGAATGCCCAAAGATTGTTCCAGATCTGCTATTGAGGCAAGATCGAGTAGAATGTTGTCAGTTTTGCCTCCTAGAGAGATGTCGTCCAGAAATCCCAGCCGGAAGTCGGCCTCCATTGTGCACAAATAGGGCTGCAGTGGTAGACAGAAGAGCAAGGGCCCTAAAGGGTCGCCCTGTTGGGGTCCCATTTGGGACCGGACCTCGAAAGCCCCGAACTGAAGAAGGGACTCGGCTGAGTATGCCTGGTGAACGAAGGCGTACAGCTCGGGAATAGTATCGTGTACTGCTTGTAGCATCACATCTCTTCGCATGGTGTTGAACGCGTTGGCGAAGTCCAGCTTAATGAAGATCTGATCTTCTGTCATGTCGGTTACAAAAGCCCTGGCCGCGTGAACCGCCGCCTCTGCACCACCTGGAGTGGCAATGCCGACCTGGATGGGAGCAAAGAGGGACGCCAACTTGCCCATTGCGTGTTTGTTAGCACATTTAGCCGCAAGCCTTCTCCACACGTAACCAATGACGATTGGTCTGAGTCCACCGGTTTTTTGGAAAGGGCGATGAGACTGCCTCCGAACATCAGACTGCGGATCTCATGCGGGCATTCGCCCCTTAGCATAATGTTAACGAAACCTGTCAGGGCCCGGCGGAGATCCTCCGAAGACTCACGATTCTTCAGCAGTTCCAGCAGGTGCTGGGGACGCATACCATCCGGGCCTCCAGACGATCCCACCGGAAAAGATCTGACCGCATCTTCAACGTCTTTCTCCGTGATCTGGATGGGTGTGGTATCTGCCGCATCAGGCAGTATATAGTGCTAGGTTGGCGCTCCAGGCGTCCGACGGATGTCTTTCTTGGATTAAGGCCAGAGTTTCGCTCGTTGCTCTGACCGGGAAGTCGCGGCTACAGAGGATCCTTGTGGCAGCTCGAATGTTGCCCTCTTCCAGCTTGGAATTTACCGCTGCCAGGACCAGATCTTTCGCGTTCCGGGCCTTACTTTGATGCCCGCTGTCTCTAGGTTTCTCACTCAAGTCCTCCGTTCGATGAAACACCTGTCCGTCCAATCGCTTTTTTACTATATTCGCAAGGTTCCGTCTCCGACCTGCTCGCTGTGGCTGTTCCAGGATGTTAGCTGCGAACCACAGCAGTTTGCGCCAAGATTCGACTTTTTCAGGTTTATCACAGATGGTTTGCAAGATTGCCGTGAGAGCTTTAGAGCACGCAAAGCGGGCACCTTTGGGGATGTGCTTAAGAATCCTGCCTCCTTGCTGTCTCGGGTGTTGTATACGATCATTGTAGCAGCTGCCGTATGTTGTGTTATTATGCCTAAGAGCATCATTTGTGGAGTCAGGTTGTGCCGATTCTGCTGTCACTCTACCGTCAAGCTGAGGAGTCTCGGTACCTTGTGTACTACCATATGACGAAGGCAGTGGAGGCTGACGGGAGCCGGGGCACGAGTTGTTCCTAGCGCCGTGTATAGGTGTACGGTTCCATCCTTTAGGTGTAATTGTCTGACCGCCAAGCATCGACTGCATACTCCACTGTCTTTGATCACATTCGTCTGAGAGTCGATAGAAGCCTCATCCGTCTGACGGCGTTCGTCTACCTCTTGATTGACAACCTGGCTCGCTCCTAGAGGCAACCTATGCGACCCTGGACACGGATGCTTTCGAGGACCATGTAGGTGGACCTTCCCGTCTATGTTGTGAAGCTGCCTTAGCGATTTGCATACACTGCAAACTCCTTTCAGTTTTTGTGACGTATGAACCGGCGACGTAAAATGATCATCCGACTGATGATTATTATTATTATTTATTATTTATTATTATTATTATTATTATTATTTATTATTATTATTATTATTATTAATTATTATTATTATTATTATTATTTTTTTTTTTACTATTATTAAACAACTTCCTATTATTATTATTATTATTATTATTATTATTATTATTATTATTATTATTATTATTATTTTTTTTTTTTTTTACCCGAGGTATTTATGATCCCTCAGGTGCTCAAAAAATTATCCGGAGATAGTATTGGTGTTACTCTGTTATTATTATTATTATTATTATTATTATTATTATTATTATTATTATTATTATTATTATTATTTTTATTATTATTATTATTACTTTTGTCATCATATAATGATAACTATTATTATTATCATCATCATTATTAGGCCTATTTATCCAGTCATTTCCATCCTTTGCATCGAAATCCCCATAATCGTAATCGTAATCGTAATCTCCTAATTTCTAAAGCGCCACTGGAAAGCCAAGCGCGGGGCACCGGCTTATTCACGAGCGCTGCGTTAAGTTTGGAGGGTTGTCCGTGAGAGTAGTCCGTGGTAGTCCGTGGTGGTCCGGGTCGAGTTACCATAGGATCAAGATCGAATGCGTTGAGTCAAAAGGGTTGTCCGTAAGAGTAGTCCATGGTGGTTCGGGTCGAGGTACCGTATGATCAGAGGTGTGGAACAGCTACTAAGGTGGGTGTCGTCTGAGCCGAGAATTGGAGGGTGGGGGATCAGGTGAAACAGGGTAAGAGTTCTTGAACAGGAGTGTCTTTAGTTTCGAGTGAAAGGCCCGAGGTGTGATGGATAGAGGAGCCTGAGGAAGGTGATGGTGTGTGATTAGTAATGATGGAGTAGGAATTGAAAAGGATCGGAACTCAGCAGGCAGATCATTCCAAAGGCGTGGTGCTGAGTTGGATATGGCTCGGTTGGAGAACTTGAGATGACTTGTGACCGGCGGTCGAGAGAGTGTAAGGCAGGCGGATGATCGGGTAGAACGGGTAGGCTGGATGGTGAACAGTTCGCGAAGATATCTGGGCTGGGAGCATTGTAAGGAGTTGTATGTTAAGGAGAGAACTTTGTAGTGAATTCGCTCTGGGATTTTCAACCAGTGAAGAGACTTGAGGATGGGGGTGATGTGATGATGTCTGGGTGTTCTGGTGACGGCTCTAGCAAGAGAATTTTGTATGAGTTGGAGGCGCTTAAGTTGTGTGGAATCAAGGTTTAAGAGTCTAACTATGGCCAAGTGTTATAGGCCTAATAATTTATTTATTCAAGCAATCCGGTTAACAGACGGTAGCCGTTTACAGTGTAGGTCTAGAAGAATTCACAACGCAAATTACAGAAGACATAAATCTTAACTATAGCTAGGCATATTAACAGAACACAGCCTGCAATACACGGCGCTAATAGCAGCCTACAAAGCATGTCCGCCCAACGGGAACTCGAACTCGTTACCTCTCGCTCTCTACGCCAGCGTGTTACCCATTGCGCTACCGGGTTGACTCGAAGAGTTTTGAAAAGCTGCCGTCTGCAGAGCCCTGTAAGATTTAAAGTAGGCTATAGGCTACAACGTGGAAGGCAGAGAGTTTGTGTATCAAGGAGGTTTAATAACGGAATGGCCACTGTCTAAAAGGCATAAAATGGCCCATGGAATGACTCAACTTGGAAGAAGCATGGATAGATTATTCACAAGGTCATATCCTCATCCCAATTGCCAGAGATTACGATGCAATTAAAATTAATGAATTTGCAAACCTTTGACAGAAAACGTAGATGATGACGTGATGATGCCATAGTCCTTGTCTTCTACCTCAATTGTGAAGACACCATTGTCTTCAACAGAGACGCTGGTAATTGTTAAGGTGTGTTCCAATCCATCATCACTAGAAGATGCTCTGAATCTCCCATCATCAATTGAGATTGGCTCATTTCCCCTCTTCCACTTTACTTGTCTTGGTTTCGTCAGTACGACCTTCAAGGACGCTGTTTCCGTCTCCAGAACTTCAATGTCTTCCAGTGGAGTAACTATCGAACAGGGTCGCTCTGGAAGAATTAGACATTGTACATGTGCAGTCAAAAGATGGATCATGGAAGTATATAAAGTAGGCTTATAATTGTACATCTGCCGCCCACCTCAAAGGTTTTCCTTGACAACGGCAATAAAATATGAGACTGATAAGGATAAGCCTTATCGTGACAATTGCGTAATATCGCTCATTCATTCCTTTTAGCATTTAGAAACATAACAAGCCAAAGGTTTTACATGGTTCAGAAGACATAGTAATTATTAGAACCATCGCACATTGATATGGAACGCTTACTATCCCAATTGTTCCTGTAGCTTCTTCTCAGAAGCTGGGTCAGTGTCCACGGAGGTAACAAAACTATCCATCACACCTCGGGCTTTTCATTCGAAACTTAAGACACTACTTTTCAAGAACTCTTACCCTGTCTCATCTGATCCTCCGTGCACCCTCCAATTCCCGGCTCAGACGACACCCGCCTTAGTAGCTGCTCCGCCCCTCTGATCCTAGGGTAACTCGACCCGGACCACCACGGACTACTCTCACGGACAACCCTTCTGACTCAACGCAGCGCTCGTGAATAAGCTGTTGCCCCGCTGTTGGCTTTCGAGTGGCGCTTTAGAAATTTCGAGTTTACGATTACGATTATTTTCCAAGTGGTCAGCATACCGTGGTATTTCATCATATTTACAGCATGATGACAACGTGGGTAAAGGATGAATGTATTTTCCAACCTTGAAATAATAATAATATTATTGTTCCAACCTTGAACGCTCAACGATGCTGACGAAACGAGCATTCCATATTGGTTGTCGTCCACATTGACCTCGATGTCTCCCCCATCCCCAACCATGATGTCTGATATCGTCAGAGTGTGTCTTCTTCCATCGTCGCTGACGCACACCTGGAACCTCTTGTCGTCTGTCGTCACGGGTTCACCAGAGCGCAACCACGTCACGGTCCGCGGCTTTGACAGAATCAGATCGATTGGAATGGTTTCCGACTCCGTGGCTTCAATATCCTTCAGTGAAGAGACGATCGAACAGCGTTTCTCTGTATGCAGAGGAAGGATAATGGTTTTGCGGCGTCAGTGTTTATATAATTAACAGTTGCCAAATCTGCATCTTGGATCATCTCTGTGATCGTGGTAGCAAATGTCATAATAGAATATAAAATGTACACATGGACTCAGTGGGGACTTCTTTAAGGGACGCTATAAACTCTTGAAATGAATAAATCAATGAATGAATATAACCGAGGTAGTCATTAACTGGCTCGGAGGGCTTTGATTAATGTTAGAACCACTGCAAAACAGCGGGAAGGCTCACGACAATGAATAAGCCCTTCTAGCACCATCTTCACCAGTGTCATATGATGCTCAGGAAAAGTCGTTGAATCATCGAAGGCATTCCACGAGTCCACAACTCCAGCACTGAAGATGTCTGAGGTAGCCCTGTCCGGTCAGCATATACACAAACGGAACTCACTTAAGATCCATACTTGTGGGGTGCGATGGTATTCGATGCCTTGGAGCCTGAAGTCACCGCGTATAGATTCCCTGAGCAAGTCCCTCACTCGCAATTGCTCATGCACTTCGGCGTGAAACTCCGATTCAGTTTTCTCGCTGTAGTCTGGAGCGCCTCTGAGTAGTAGGCTAATCTTGAAGGGGCGCTATAACAAGTGCTCAAATACACACATACAGTCATACTTAGATACAGATAGTGCACGCGCCCAGACCATAGAGACCACAGCATATAGAGACCTCCGCAACCCCCAAATGAATTCGTCCCAAACGGACTCTATGTATAGTACCAACGGATATATGCTGTCCTACCTCTGACCATGACCTGACACGACGACTTGGCCACGGGGCTACCACCATCGTCTACGACTGCACTGAATTGACCTCCGTCATCACACTCAATTCTCACGATCGTCAGCGAATGTTGTAGACCACTGACGCTGGCGGCCATCTTGAATCTACTGTCGCCAGATGACGCCAGTGAAAGATCATCGCTTCCTCTCAACCAGGTCACTGATCCGGGCTTCGACAGACGAACGACGAGGGTAACGTTGTCGTGCTCACGTGGCTCAACGTCTGTCAGACTGGTGGTGATGCGACAGGGTTCGACTGTGTTGTCAAAGTTAATAAGATGACTTAGTCACATTAGAAAGTAAATTAATCGGTGATGATGATGATGATGAAGAAGAAGAGGATGATGATGATGATGATGATGATAATGATGATGATGATGATGACGACGACGATGATGATAGTGATGATGATGAGGAGGAGAAGGAGGAGGACGAGGACGAGGAAGATGAGGAAGAGGAGAAGATAGAAGAAGAGAAGGGAGAGGAGGAGAAGGAGGAGGAAGACGAGGAAGATGAGGAAGATTAGGAAGAGGAGGAGATAGAAGATGAGGAAGATGAGGAGGAGATAGAATAGGAGGAGATGGCGACGATCTCTCATTAAGCTACTACTACGTACAACTACAACAGTACTATCACCACCACTGAAAAAACAGCAAGAATTATACTATAGGAATAGTAATAAATAGCAGAGGACTGCATGGAGTTCTTACAGAAGTTTGGTCGCTGCATTAGTCCTATAGACTATAGAGATCCCGCGAAACATGGATGAAACGGTCGCACATAGCGCTATATTTGCGCCATAACATTCAGTGGCTCTGCTGTGCAGCACGATGGGGTCGAGAGCCTTTAATACAGTTCCATAGTTTCTTACAGTCTAAGGAATGCTTTCTAGGTTCTGCATGTACCTAGGTCAATAAAAGATTTTATTAATATTTATAATAATATTATAATAACTGTAATAAATTGTTAAATTACCTTTCACATTGATCCTGCAAGATGACGATAAGCATCCGAAGCTGCCATCGTCCACTTGAGCCGTGTACTCTTCGCTGTCTTCAGTTGTGGCGTCCAGGATCTCCAACCGATGGTCAAGTCCGCTCTCGCTAACTGTAACTCGAACCCTTGATGAGAATCTGGAAATTGGAGTCGAGTCCTTCATCCAGGTCACTGCTCTCGCTTTCGACAAGGTCAACGATAGGTGGATCGACTGCCCCTCGGTCGTTTCCTGGTCACTCAAGCATGTCTCAATGATGCACGGCTCTTCTAAGAACAGAAATAAATAACAAAGAGGCGTAAGAACGGTCTCTTCGCTTCGCCTGTTCAGAGCATATATAGCCTCGATCTTCCTAAAACCCAAGACAGTCAAACACCAACGACCTCACCTTCTTCCTGTGTTACAACAGAACTGGTTTTTTGGTGGACCCCGATACATGTCCGTTCCACTATTAGTCACAAGGACAACGCACAGTTTTATTGGCGCCCATACACAGGTGCCCAAGGCACAATAGCTTATTCAGGACTAAAACAACTGTCAATATTATTATAAGGGCAGATCGTCACAGTAGTTGTCCGAGGCTTCTGCGAATAACTGCCGGTGTCACGAAATAGAGTATCCCCCGTATTAATTGTATCCCCCCCAAATTAAAAAAAGTCGAAAAAACCGCTTCCACGTGTATTTGTTTTGCAAATTAATTTTCATCTGCTTTGTTTTGAAAAATGACACAAACAGGTATGTTTATTCCTACTAGATAATTTGTTTTGCCCTGTTTTTAGAGCACTTGAAACATTTAAAACACTTAAGAACACTTAGAGTCACTAAATAAATTCGAGTTGCCTTAATCTGAGCATTGCTTAGGACACTTAAAATAATTAGAGTCACTTTAAATTTTGAATTCAGCATAAATGTTTTTATTGTGTGCATTTTTAAAAAAAGGGGATAGAATGGTTTATCCCTCCGGATAGCATAGACCGGTTAATTCCATCCGGGGGATAGATTAATTCATCCCCCCCGGATAGCTTTCAGGGGGGATACTCCGTTTCGTGTCACCGGATTCAAGTCTAAACTTAAGACTCATCCATATAATGCTCACTATGAGCTGCTCCCTTTTCTGACCATATGGGATGTCTGGTACAGGGTTGCAAGTGAAACGGATTTTTTACTTTATGCAACTTAACAGGAATGGACCAAGGTTTCATAACCAGTCACTCAGGCAAATGATTTCATAGGATAATCAGTGGGTAAACTGCATGTAGGCCTACACCAGTGGTAGGACAGTTGAATAAGCAATTACTCGCAGATCAATCACATCAGTAAAACAATCAAACAAGTTACAACCAATCAATCAGACAATCAATCAGACAATCAATCAATCAGACTTGTTCGTTTTCTCACCTCGAGCATCTTCAACTTCCTGGACCGAATCCTGTGGCTGATTTTCCGCTGGACTCACTGCATCAAGTGACCTCTCATCTTTCGCCTCACCCACAAAGTCATCATCTGCCACTTTGCTATGGACGACATCATCAGCCACGGTCCGTTCCATCTCAATCACAGCTTCCGGTTTCTTCTCCTCCGTCTCCCCCTGCTCCATGTGCTCCTCCTCGTCTTCTTCCAACTTCTTCTCCAGCTTCTTCTCCTCCTCCTCTGCATATTTCGTTGTCTTCTCCATTTCGCCATCATCAGCTGTTTCGTCGGTCACTTGACTTGCTTCTCCAGCCGTCTCAAACAATTCCTCGGTCTCGTCGTCAAAGCTGATCAGATCCCCTTCCACCCAAGTCTTCTTTGTTGACGCCTTCTTGTCCTTCCTAATCTCAACTGCCTCTTCCACTTCAACGGAGATGGATTCCCTCTCCAGAAGCTCTTCCACTTCCATGGAAGTTTCACCCTCTAGTGAGCTGAAGCCTCTCTCTGTCTGGGCAACAGTTGTAGCACCCAGTCCACCTAGGTCTTCTTTATTCTCGTTGCTCAGCTCTGTCGTCTTCACAGTCCTTTCAAGAACCTCACCGACTTCTACGGATGTTGTCTCCTCTTGTCCTACTTCCGGGACATTCTCCACCTCTGGAATATTGACCGGAAGAGCTACGGAATCCGATGTTTGCTGTTCCACACTAGAAGACTCAATCTCAAGGTCGGCTCGACCTTTGAAATCGATTTTGGAAAGCATCTCCGAATGCTGAAGTTCACTCGAATCGGACAGAAAATCTTAAACAGAACGGAAAGAATTTATACACATAAGACGATTGTTACGTCCTAATGGTAGTATGCAACAGTGGCAATCCATAGGCCTACTATATGCGGCACAAAACTATACTGTACTCTATTAGCACCATATTGTATTTTGCTGTGTTACATAATGCTATGCAACACTACACTGTGCTATAGTAGGCCTACTATAGACCAGTACACTAAATTGTTCAAGTCAGCACCATACTGTACTAAATTGTTCATGTACAGCACCATACTATACTAAATTGTTCAAGTACAGCACCATACTATTCTATACCAACTTTATTATAGACCTCTCATTTTTTATTTAATATTATCATATCGCAATGTTATACTACACCATGCACACAGCAATGTACTGTGTAATACTGTACTATACAGTAATGTACTGTGTGATACTGTACTATACAGTAATGTACTGTGTGATACTGTACTATACAGCAGTACAGTATCACACAGTGCATTGAATGTACTGTGCGATACTGTACTATACAGCAATGCACTGTGTGATACTGTACTATACAGCAGTACAGTATCACACAGTGCATTGAATGTACTGTGCGATACTGTACTATACAGCAATGTACTGTGTGATACTGTACTATACAGCAATGTACTGTGTGATACTGTACTATACAGGCTAATTAGAACTATACTTTAATTATATGGTACGCTTTACAGCACTGTAGTGAACTATACTGCACTATACGACACTACACCTCACTATAGACATACCTTCAACGAGCAGAACACATGATGTTGTGTCTTCGCCATAAGTGCACTTGTACTCGGCCTGGTCAGTTCGTTTCAACCGACGAATGACCAACGAATGACGTAAACCGTCATTCAGAATCTCGTACTTGATGTCATCCTCAACAACCTCAGCATCGTCCTTCAGCCAGGTCAAGCGCTCTCCCTTCTTCGTTACCTCACAGGTCAAGGTCACTGTGGCGCCCTCCAAACACTCAAGATCCTGCAGGCCAGCTGTGAATGCGTACGGTAGCTCTGAAAAAAAGATCAAAATGGTCTAGGTTTCTGAAGGTTTTCCGAATGTGTACCCTGCGATTATATAGCCTAACACTGCTAACAGCTACTATTGTCTAGTATAGGCATATAGTAATTAGGCATAGACCTACATGTACATGTACGTATTGCACTTGCATTGTATCTATATCGTATTCGAAAAGCGCCTCTCCCACGATGCTGCTGGACTGTACATTGGATGACGACTATAGGATTGTATGCCGACTATAGAACATTGTAGGCCTATGCCGTGGGGCCTGGGACATTGCGAATTGCGAGCCGAAATCCTAGCAACTTGCCGAAAGATGAACATAGAACTATGTGATTTACTCAACCTGGTTCAGTATCGTTGCACATTCTGCCAGAGCATTCGTTCATTAATTCAAGTATTTATTTAGCGCTTCGTCTAGGAAACTATCGAGAGGTACTCCTCACTCCATCACGGCAAAGAAGACCAATATATTATATTTTCAAGTGCTTATATTTAAAATGTGTGTTCAGGGAGTGACTTATGGAACAGGCGCAGCTAAGGATGGAGGTCATTCCATACCGCCGGGTCAACAACGGAAAAGGCATCACTTATAATTTCATGATGGAGGTACGAATAAACTGGACTGATAGCACGTAGGCCTACTGCTCTTCCTATTACGCGTATGCCCTATATGCTCCAGTCACCTTATAATTTAGACTAATTACATAACTAAGCTTATCAGTAGCTTATACTTGAATGTGACCTTAAATGCTATACCGTAACGTACGTCAGGCCTATGTAATATGAAATATAGGCCTATTGTCATTTAATGCGGCAAAAAGCAATGTAGCCGAGGTCTCCTGCAATGACGTATAGACGTTAGACCATACTGTAGACCTAGCGTATCGATACACCTATTAGGCCTAGGCCTACAGTACACGGTCACGCATTACGCTTCTGACTGCAAGTAGCCCAGTTTCACTTCAAGTAGGCCTAACTTTCGAATATCGAGCATTGAAACGGCGCTTTAGAAGTCGTGTTAGACTGTGTAACATAAGAATCCGTAGAAAATTTTCAGGTGCTCAGATTGTCCTATAATTCAAGTGCTTGCTTAGATCTCAGCCTTAGGCCAATAATATTATTAGTTAACATTAAGCATGCATGCAGTGCCCTGCAGATCTCAAAGTGTGACTGGATGGAAGGTAGGTTAATGGACAGCGTCCATATACACTTACGTTGAAATCTAAACGTCGTTCTGTCACTGTCTTGCTAGGCCAGCACAGCTTGGAAATGTAATGTAATCGTAATCTCGAAATTTCTAAAGCGCTATTCGAAAGCCAAGCGCGGGGCACCAGCTTATTCACGAGTGCTAATGGGCGTCCAGACATTTCATTTTCTACACTTTAAGCACTGTCAGTAACTATAACGGGCGCAACAATTAATTTAGGCCTACTTAAAAATATTGCGTGCAGCGCTTCGGAATTAACGAGGGTATAGCCTAGCTAGCCTGCTCAATGTTACGGTATTGTTACCCTAGAAATGTTGTGACGGTTAGGCCTACGTAGCTACATGCCCTATTACGCCTACATATTATGGTAATTGCCTCTATCGAAAACAGAACAATGAGTTTAGGCGTGTTTGGAGTCTTTGGACCGAGCCAAAAACCTCGCAACAGTCGGACACCTTTTCAATCTGGACTTCAGTTCCAAGTCATAGACTACTGCTGTCAAAATCGAATATAATATTATATATCGAGAACACTTTAAGCGGTCAAGATGTGAATACGGTGCGCAGGGTTGTTGGATAGAATTGCACAATCCTAATAGGTTACAGACGAAATAAAGCGCCAGATGGTCACTTTATGTATATAGGCCTTTACAGGCCCTATATCCCTCTCATAGCTACCACAGGAAATGGAAACAACACAGAGTAGGAAAAATAATTGAACAAGTTCAGTGCTCTTCAGTAAGTTGATGCCAATACGCTTGACGCTAGATAATCTCCATAGAAATTTGAAGTTTACAAATGCAATTACGATGGAAGTATCGATGCATTAGTAGGCCTATATATATAGGCCTACCGGGTGACGTTAGTAGAACAATTTGAAGTAATATCGTGATGGATGATGAGATAACCAGACGATCGAACCATGTCCAATACGCATTTTTTTACATTACCTGGTAACGTACTTTGATTGTTTTTCTATTGGAATGTAATCTAATGTGATGTGATAATGAAGTGTAGGCCTAATGCTTAGCCTATATTCTACTGCGATATAATGCGAGTTTCATTCATTCATTCATTCCGACAATTTATGCAGCGCTTCTTCAAAAACTACTCAGAGGCGCTCTCTGCGCTGGCCTGTTTGATGTTAAATGACATATTAAGAACAAAAATATTACACAAGTTACCAAGAAATGCATAATTTATGATCAAATGCAGTAGATAAGTGTCCACTATATTAACCAAACATAATAACTCTACGAAAATACTTTCAACATTCTTTATCTTTGACATTGCAAGGAATGTTCACCATTACAAAATTCATTCTGCATTAGGTTATAAGCCAACAGCATAACACCTAAATAAACAAATTCATTAGCCAAAAATTAAAAGAGTTGCATCCCAGGATTATGTAACTCATGCAGTTTTCGACGCAAAGCAATTAAAAAAATGCAAAAACGGAAAAACACACAAAAATACAACCAATAGGCAGAACTGAGAAATTGCAGGATAAACAATGATGAGATAATACATCACAAACTATTCTTATTAACCCTTTGAGTTGCAAGCTAGGCAGCTCCAAAAGCAATGCATGCCACCTGAAGATTATTGCTAATCACTTGTAAGTAGGCCTAAGCCTACTACAATGGTCCAATAATCTACGATCTGCGAAACCCCTACGGGGCCTACGGTAATAGTCATAATTATGGGCTTCGCATCCTGACTCAGCTGAGTGAGTTGACTCTGGCTTAGGCTAGGCCTACCTTTTTACAAATCGGCATTACAGAAATTGCTTAAACGCAGAACACCCTTCAAACCGATATATAATAGATACACATTAATTAATCAGATGACTAATACGACAAAATGTCCTGCATTTATTCCAAAATGTCCAACATTTTCCATACAAAAGTCACAATAATAACATAGGTCTTTAAAAAGTAGAGGAAATGCCAGTGGCATTGGTTAGTTGTGTATGTTACCATAATCATAATATGTCAGTTGACCACGCCATTAGTAGAACATTGAATGCATGCGTTTACAAGAGTCCTGTCAGGTCGGTAGTCTCTTATACTATACTATACTATACTATACTATACTATACTATACTATACTATACTATACTACATAGTGGCTAGAGCATGCTGGGCTATCAATCGAATGGTCAACAGATCAAATCCCACAAGGCTGAATTTTCAGACTGACTCTAGCTAACTCGGCTGCAAGGAGTAAGACTTCGCACACCGACAGTTATACGATAAGATATTGACACTGACTACTGAACACCCACCCTCATGATTATGCCGAAGGTAAAAAAGTGATCAATATGCGCATGCCCCACCAATATCTGCCATTCAGATATTGGCAAGATATTCTTGCTCTTCTTGTCATTACTGCGCACATAATTATTACTAAAATCTGTGTAGTTAATTTATAGTCAATAGGCTAGTCATTTATATCAGTACATGTATCACAGGCCCCTAATTAAATAGTCTGCATTAGCTGGCATCTAAAGATGTTAATGAATGAAATACTGTGATCAATAGAAATGATATCATGTGGAATGTGGCATTGATGCAAGTAACTAATAATAATAGGCTAATAATAATAATAATAATAATAATAATAATAATAATAATAATAATAATAATAGTAAGTCGATCTGGGATCGTTTTATGCTCTCAGATGGCCCAACATTAGATGGCATTAGATGGCCAAATTTATGGTTATAGATGGCTCAAAATTGGTTTGAATTGTACATGACAAAGATAGGCCTACACCTCAATCAAGATGCAGAAGAAAGGACAAACTTATTCATCACTTATTATCACAATAGTTATAAAGAAATATTAATTAATAATCGTCACAATTTAAATCATAAAACTCATAAAACAGCAAGACATTAATAGAATATACAAAAGAAGTAGGCCTACAGAGAATGCACAAAATCAGTTTTAGCAAATGCAGGTAAGATTGAGGAAGAAAATTAGCACCAAATAATTTCAGACAAATTATGCATTATGAACTAACTACACTTACAAGGATACCTCATGTAGGCCTAATATAATGATTTCCATAACGTGTTCATCACAAAGCCCAAGGCATCAACCAAGGCCACTTCTTCACGTGAAAACATTCTTAAACACTATACGCTGTTAGCACGAGTCAGGACAGGTAACAAAAACAGCCAGGTTATGAAGGATGAAAAAGTTGATACAGATAATTCTTTAAGTTAAGATTGAAGTTAAGATACTAAATGACAATAAAACTCCAGTTGAGCAGGACTTAAAGCATTGCCAGACATCGACTAATTAAGACAATAAAATTATTCTTTGTCTCCACAGGCGTTGCATCCACAAATAAGTAAATTCTACTGTGACTCTAACATAATACTCTAATTTTCGTTTTGCCTCCTCACACTTCAGCAGTAACTAAATATGCTGTATCTGACTGCATAGCAAGGAAGCAAGTATATAGTTGTAGTGTTTGGACAAGAGAAACAATGACCAACGGCATACAAACTGTCTGGTGTCAATGCACATTCATTGTAGCCAGCAGCAGAAAAGTTTTTTTTCTAATTCATACCAAAGCCCACAATAATATGTCTGGCATAAAAGCCATAATAATGACTGTTCTTTGCTACCTGACAAAATGCTCCCTGTGATCATTCAAGCCACATTAGTATCAATTACCATAAGACTATTTGCGGCGACACTTGAGGTAATCTTAGAACTATTATATTCAAGTTCTTTCTCATTCAATGCGAAAGTGAGTAATAGAATAACAATAGGTTGTCATTTATATAAATGTATAGTCATACATTTTCTTTTCAATATCTATCAAAAGTGATATGGTTAGAGCTGCTGAGATGCTCAAAATATTTCTCACCGCTTTCAATTCCAGTTTGAATCAATTATTTTTTTCTTAGTCGCTTATGGCAAAGGTGATTCTTTCTCAAGTGATCCCAAACCCTGACCCTGCTCAACCTTCAAGTGATTCGCCATAAAAGCCGAAGCTGCTTTCGTTTCTCCACTTTTAGAAACCTGCGCATAGAACCTCATCCTCTCCTTGTTGACCATGACCGTTGATGACAGAGTGGATTCTGAAAAAGCAGGCGGTGGAGACAGAGGTGGAACATTATCGTAAGTGACCTCAATGGATTCGGTTTGTGACCCCTGGTTGGACACGACCTCACTTCTGGACGATGTCAGCGAGCTCACGTCCGACACTCCATCATACTCATTGCAGTCCTTGGCGTATTTCAGCTTGTCCTCGCTTGTCTCGACGATGAAAGGAACTCCTGGGGACTTCCCCGCCAGCTGTGGAAAACCCGACAGAATCTTACTCGGGGCAGTGACCCGTCCGTCGATCCTGAAAGAATTTATGCTGAGAGACGACATTTGGATCTTTCTCTTGTGCTTCTGCAACTCGCGAGTTCTTGAATGCACTGGCCTTGAACGGGGCAGAAGGTAGCTCTCAACCTTCTCCATCGGCGACACAACTTCAGTTGGTAAGAAACTTCTCGGTGTTGATACACTGGCTTCAACTTTCTCAGAATTGCTCCTCTCCACAGAGTGACACTGGTTGCTTCCTAAGCTGTCTATGGACTCACATTCATCAGGCAGATGGAAGAATACATCTGGCTGTTCCCTCAATGCCTCCCTTCCTCTCCACTGGGATACTGTAAGAGGCGCTGAATACAGACTCGAGGTGTCCAGTCTTTCTTTGAGGTCGGACTCATCGTGAAAAGAACGTCTGCCTATCGTAAGATCGTCTGATGAAAAAATCAAATCCTGTATGCCACATCTGTTCCATTCATCTGTCACTAAGTATTCCAGGCCAGTGGAATAACTTGTGCGTTCTGTCTCAAGCATGCATTCCTTACGAGTAATTCGCCATTGACTCGCATCTGTGACAGGATTTGATTTAGATGCCATGCATTCCAAACTCTGATCTAACGTACTGGAATTCTCAGCATCATCTCGTTTTTCCTTGACCTGATACAACACATCTTGTCCAACATCATCAACACGTTCATTGACATCTTTGTATTCCTCAGATTTACTTACATCATTTTCATGTCGAGAGTCACACACGATGTCCTCAGAATGATCCAGAAATAGTCTGACATTATCTGTTCTTTCAATGTTTTCATTTCTCATCTGAGATCGATTCTGTGATATTCCATCGTCGTTCCTCTCTTCAAACTTTTCCAAAGATAGTTGAACATCAAGTTTCAGTTCGGCACAGTCTTTCATCTCATCAGACTTCTTCCAAGGTAGCTTAACACTATTTTCCAGGTCAGTATCAACGTTCATCTCGTCAGTCTTCATCCAAGATAATTCAACATCATTTACCGGGTCAATATCAAATTTCCTCTTCTCCTCACTTTTCTCCCAAAATACGTCAGCATTATCTTCCAGTTGAGCAACATCTGTAATCTGTTCAGAATTATCCAAATCAACATTGTTTTCGGGTTCAGCATTACATTTCCTCTTTTTGAACTTCTCCCACAATAGTCCACCATTATTTTCCAGTTCTGCACCATCTTTAATCTCCTCAAACTTCTTCCAAAATAGTTCAGTATTATTTGCCAGTTCAGTACCATCTTTCGTCTCCTCAGATTTATCTTTCCTTTCCTCAGACTTTACCCAAGACAGCCAAAGATTATTTTTCAGGTAAGCAGCATCTTTAATCTCTTCAGAACTCTCCAGAAATATGTCAACTTTATTTTCCAGTTCCGTATCATCTTTACTCTCCTCAGACTTCTTCCAAAAAAGGTCACTACTCTTTTCAAGTTGAGAATCATCTATAATCTCTTCAGACTTCTCCAAAGATAGCTCAGAATTATTTTCCAATTCAGCATCACCTTTCCTCTCCTCAGGATTCTCCCAAGACAGTTTAATATCACCAACCAGTTTAGTAACTTTAGCACATTTCTGCAACTGACGCTGACACAGATGGAAATCAATATCATGTAGTCCAAGCTCCTTATCACAAATTCCTGTACATAGATGATACTCAGTTAATTGAGCACCACCATCCACATACATTTCCCTCAACCCATCACTGGGTTGACAAAATGACTCTGACTGACGTTCTTGATAAGCTTCAGAATCATTGCCTGACTTAGATTCATCAAGCTCTTCCTCAGATCTATTCTGAGGTTTGTCAAAGTGATCAAGTAGTTCAACTGCATCTGCGATAATTCCATGAAGTGCTTCAACTTTATCTATCCTACCATCATCATGCACATCATGTGGCAGCTCAGAATCATCCGCTACTTTGACTTCATCAATCCCTTCATCATATAAATCCTGACACAGTTTAAAATCGTCAGTCACTTCCATGCCCTCTATCCTGTTATCGGATTCATTCGGGGATAATCCAACATCACCAACCATAATATTATCAGAATCTTCACAATTTCTCCAATAAGTTTCCACTATACTGAAGCAATCTGTTTCTTTCTGGACGATGGTCTCACTACAAGGAGTCTTTTCTGATTTCTTGGACAGAACTATACCGTCTGCATCTTTTGAAGCCGCATACCTGCTTGACCCTTTTCTATTGAGACCACTTACGTTTTCTGTCACTTCAAAATAATGAAACAAATGAAGGTGCGACTTGCAATGCGGCTGGTTTTCATGCAATGCCTCGCGAGATTCCTTATCGAATTCTGGATTCTCCAGGCTATTTATATTTAGCACATCACCCCTCATCATTACTGAAGTGTCAGTGCTACTGGACGTCACGTTGCTTGCAAACACTTCACTTGTTCGAAGGTCACCAGCTCCTATAACACTCTGTTTTTCCAACCTCTCATAACAAGTGTTAGTTTCAAGATAGGTGGAACTAGTGACGTTAGAACCTTGACTTTCATGAAAGTTGAAAATATTATCGATTTCTGGGGCGCGAGAAACAGAAATTAACAGATAGGAAGATTCGGTTACATTTGGATCCAACAATTGGCAATCAGGAATACTCTTAGACAAAATCCCAGTGTTAGATTCTGCCAAGAAAACGTCAGCTTCCATATGAGATGAAGCGGACTTGTAGTGACTGGCTGGGTGCATCTCGTAGTCCTGCTCAAGATATCGGTCAGATTCAACAGTGAAATCTTCGTCAATTTCTCGCTTATCTGGAACATGCAATTATGCAGAAAACTGGATCATGCAGATGCAATATAAAATGAAACCAGAATCGAAACAGTTAGTCAAAAAAGCATGCTCAAACCCATTCGAACCATGCACACAAAACCGTGCTGCAACTTAGTAGTACAGTGGCAACTTCTCACTGCAGATCCAATATTAAATGCGTAAGGAAGCATGCAAGTATACTTTTTATTTATCCAATCACATAACTGCACTTATGGTTTACAAGAATCATGCAAAAAGATTCCTGTTATAAACGGTTATTCTCGTTAATTAACATCACGAAGTTAAGTTAATTCACACAAAGACATCAAACTATTTGCCACAAAAGCAGTAACCATGAACCAAAAACTCTGCCAAAACACATGCCATTTGAAAAAACCACATAAAAATCACTTCATCACACACGAATGGTAGGCCTACTATAAAAATATACATCACAATAATAATACAATTACGTTGTTATTATTATATCACAATGCATATAATAAGTATCAGATGTATTATAATATAAATAATTAAAATATACACTGTAATACATCCATTATAATGCACAAAATATACAGCACATCAGCTTATTCAGTAGTACGACTTCCACAATTGAAGGTTTGAGTCCACTGAGGAGACTTCGACAAACGACTCTTGACAGGTCACGGAAACTTGCTCAGTGCTTCAGAATAAGACAAAAGAAATTAGACAAAAGAATGAATACCTTCAACAGTGAGTCTGGCGCGAGTCTCGACATCGCCGCAGATGCATCGGACTTCCTGATCGGCGCCAAATTTCACAGACTGAATTATCAGCCGACTTAGTCCACCATCAGAAATGATCCTATGTTGATCATCGGGGGTGATCTGTTTATCCCCAAGAAACCACGTGATCACGGGCACACTGATGCCGGTAACAAAGACCTCAAAGACAGCATCTTGGTTCTCAATTACAGTGAGATCCTGCAGAGGTTTCGCAAATTCGACCTGGACAAAAGATGATTAATAGTAAAATATGTTGTAAGACTATCAAAAGGTTGTTACATGGTAAGACAAGGAAAGAGTGAATGAAAATGGTGAAACAGTTAGAAGATAACCTAGTAGCCGACAATGCATAGGTAGGACTATCTTGCAAGAAATTTCTTATTTATATTGGACCATGGAAATCGCAAATATAATATTACTGTAATGGGGCGTTGAGGAGTAAAGTGTAAGGCAAGAGATGGTTATAAAAGACATATGGTAAGACGATGGCAAGACAGCGAGAAGGTAAACTGAAGAAACACGAAACACTGTATAGTGAGTTTGATGACCTGCGCACATTTACACAAAACCATTAAACCATTAAACCAGTGGTTCCCAACCTTTTTTGACCATAGGGCCACTTTTTCTAAGTTGGAGGACACGAGGGTCACTTATTCTTAGTTGAATGACATCAGGGGGCCAAAAGGCTAAAATTTAATTAACCAAAAGCATATAAAATTGTTATAATTGATTCAAAGTAGAATGTTTTATGTTATTTAAAGACGTGAAAATAAAATAATTTGTAATAAAAAATAATTGTGTGTTCTATCCTGTCCAAATTGTCAATTTTCTCATAAATTTTTGTAATTTCTTTGAGAGCTGAGGGCCATTTTTGACGCTGGCAGGTCACTTTTGGCCCGCGGGCCACGGGCTGGGAACTGCTGCATTAAACTGATCTTCTGTAAACTACGATTATTGCTCACGTTTTTATTTTTCATCTCTTTATCTTTGTGTAATTTGGGTGTTGTTCTGTTTCTTTGGAGTAATAAAGGTCTTCATATACAATAATTGTACGTGGCAAGACCATAGCCACGAAAAAAGTGTTAAATAGACATGGAAATGACTATAATGCAATAAAACAATTAAATAGTAACACCATGGATTGTTACTTTGCATTGCATTGTATTCTATTCTATTGTATTTGACAAGCATGATCATAACATTAATTTGAGTTGCGTAACCTACCACAGTTTTCTGCTTGGCTGCATCTTCACTTTCAACTGTCGAATTTGACCTGAAAGAGCATTCAAACATAAATTTCTTTTAGATGCAGACTACATAAAGTTACACTGTTATGCTGATGATGTCATAAAGTCAAAAGAATTTAACATAATAGGATATGACATGATTAGCCTGAATAGAATACAACAGAACACAATAGAATTAAAAAGAACATGTAGTGATTAGCTTGGATAGAACATTGATATATGGCACTCAACTCGTCTGTAAGTTTCTTGTCAGCAGCCCGATATTCAATGTAAAAATGCACGAAAAACCATTAAATTTTGAACCCCATTTTGGGGAGACCGCATGGTCAGATTTTTTCGGATTTTGGATATTTTATTCAGCAGCAAATTCTGAGGAAGAAACCGTTTAGAAAGCTTGTGTTACAATTTTTCCCTGGTCAAACTGCAAATTGCCTGGACTATATATAGCCCCCAAACCCCAACTTTGATGCTCGTGAGTGACCCCTAAATATTATACTTTTTGCATACAATTTCACACAGGTACTTTTTAGATCGAAATGAACAAATGTATCAAAAATCCCAAAGAAAATTGTTTACATGCCATTTTGGACCAGTCTAACATACATACATACATACATGCATACAAATATACATACATACATACATATACATACACACATACATACATACATACACACATACATACATACATCCACACATACATCCACACATACATACATATGTACACACAACAGGATAAAATAGAATGAACAAGATAAGACTACATTACGTGCATGACATCACATTCTACATTACAGAACTGACATATACAAAAATGATCAAATACCTTTCCATCATTCTCCTCCACTCTTCCTCCTCTTCCCTCTGTGCGCTGCTGCTGCAGATGACGAGTGGAACCTGGCTGGAACACGATCCGAACTTGTTCGTCGCCGTGACAGCGTATTCGCCCGCATCCGTTTTCCGGATGCCGTCGATCTCCACGGAATGTCTCTGCGTCGCCTCGTCGAACCGGATCCGAGTCCGATAGGAACCTGTGACCTTGCGGTGCTTTCCTCTCGACCACTCGACTGCTGGAACTGGTTCTCCATCCACACGACATCGGAAGATGGCCGTCTTTCCTAGGAACGAAGAATGATAGCAGAAAAATCAAAATCATGACTGTACAGTTTTTCAGGTGCTCTGAACAAACCAATCAAAGAAGGGAGACGACCTGGAAAAAGATCATGCAACTGGAAAAAAGATAATGCATTGTACAGTGCAAGGAGCAAGAACACATGAGACACCGAGGATGGGATGGATCGCCAACATCAGAACCTGGATGGTGGTGGTATTTGCAGTTTAACGTAACTGACTCACTGTGTGGTAACAAAGACCATTAGCGACGACCTCCTCCTTCATCCAGGTTTGAGACTGGCACTGGCAGAGTGCAACCAGTGGCGGAGTTAACCTGGATGGAATTCGAATGGGTCAAGGCAGCGAGACAGAAAATTATGGAGAAAACTTGTCTGTGAAACGACCAATCCTCGGATCAAGGACCAAGACAAGACAAGAACCAAACCTGCGAAATGACAATGCAAGCAGCACATACTCTTGTACTGGTACGTATACTTTCAACATCACCTTCCTTGCATGTATCATAATCGTAATTTAAAATTTATATAGCAGCTAGCGCCACATTATACAATGTGGGACGCTGTGGTGTAGTGGGTATGTTCGTCGCCTTGCAGCCAAAGGGTTGCAGGTTCGAATCCACCTCAAGTCGCCGTGCAGGGACCTTGGGCAAGTCCTTCACTCGCAATTGCTCAGCGCTTCGGCGTGAAACTCCGATGCAGTGTCCGCTCTGTAGTCGGGAGCGCCTCTGAGTAGGTAACTCGAAGGGGCGCTATAACAAGTTCTCATACAAACAAACAAATAAACAATAAACCAGAATGGCCTTCACCTTCCGAGACGGTACATTTGATTGGCATTTCGACAAACGTTGGGCGCCGTCCAAACACTGTCAGCTCAGCCTCTGAAGATGCCTCTCCCTGACCGTTCCTTGCCACGACCTTGATCTTTCCCGCTCTGCCCTTGAGGCTTCCGATCAATGCAAGGCTGAATATTGAATCCTTTTCGATGTGGTCAATCAAGACAGAGTCACTTTCCACAACCTCTGCACCAGATAGATACCTGAGGAAATAATAGTAAGTACTTTCATTAAAACAACTCAGTTTTTGGAAGCCTGATTATGCTTGCAGAGCATGGTATTACTATTCATTTAACTAAATCCATTAGAATCTAATAATTATTGATGCATTCTATGATCATCTTCTATATGTTAACCATGAAATTCAGCGTGCTGATGCATTAAGCATATGTAGTTCTCACACGTATGCTATTCAAGAGACTTCATTACTGGTTTTTTCTTTCTGTTCTGTCTTTATCCGTTCTCTATCGTACAGCTCCGAAGACGTCTATTATGTTTTGTAGTTGTTGCATATAATGATTTTTTAATTGCATAGTATGATTTTTATTGTATACACTTAGATTGTTTTATTTCATGTTCCCATAGTGCATTTGCAAGCGGTTCAATAATGTATATGATTGCTTACTTACTTACTCACTTATCTTCGTCACTTAATGAACACTACCATATTTTGTGTCATGATCCTTGTCATCATCATACTCATTCTTAAATCGAACTGAACATCATGTTAATCATCTTATTGTATCTTATTAGCACCTTCGAGTAGAGATATTGAAGATGCACTATATAAATTTATGTGATCGATTGATTGATCATCATCATCATCCTCATTATTATCACAGTCCTCCTCATCATCATCACAATCATCATCATCATCATCGTCGTCGTCATCATCATCAGTGATTTTCATCACCATTCTTAAGATGTACATGCACAATAGAAGGATGACCTACCAGGTGACAGTTGGAAGAGGATTTCCTGTTATTTTCGCCTGGAACTTGGCTGGACCATCTTCCAAGGCCTCAACATCATGCAAGCCTTGGATCACCACAGGTGGCTCACCACCAGCATCAGCAGCAGCTGCAACCAAAGACATCTCAAGAGATGTAAGGCGTCATCTGCTACTGTGCAGATAAGTCTGGGAAGTGTAGATGCCGAAGACTGTGCAACTTAGTTATCTATTACCAGTAAGTTAGTTATCCACTAAATTATCTAATAAGTTACCTGCTAAATTACCTACCGGTACTAAGCTATCTACTTAGTTATCTACCAAGTCATCCTCTACGCTATCTAATAAGTCACAAACAAATTAGATACTAAATTATCTACTAAGATATCTAATAAATTATCTACTAAGTTATCTACTGTTACCTACTAAATAAACTACTAAGCTACCTACTAAGTTATCAACCAGGTCCTCTACTAAGTTATCTACTAAGTTAGCTGCTAAATTATCTAAGTTATATAATTTACTCACTAAGTTATCTCCTAATTTATCTCGTAAGCTACTGAGCACCTATAAATAAGCTCTTTCTATGACTGCACTACTTTTGTCGCTGTTGTAATCTCGAGAATCTGATCATGATCTTTGCATTACATCTTAACAGATGAACTTTTTCCCATGAAATGCCACAAAAGTTAGTAAGGACCGGTCTTTTAGTGGTACATGTATTATTACTGTAATAACTATAATGTAAAAGGTAAAATCTGGGAAGTTAAGTACTTGAGTGCTCACTTGCCCGAGGTAAAATCAGTGAAGTTAGGTGCACAAGTGATCAATTGGCCAGGTAATATACGTGAAGTTAAGTACACGAGTGCCCACTTTTGCCCAGGTAAAATCAGTGAGGTTAAATACACGAGTACTCAGTTATCCAGGTAATATCAGTGAAGCTAAGTACATAAGTACTCAATTATCCAGGTAAAATCGGTGAAGTTAAGTAGGAGTGCTCAGTTGTAACCCTCTTCTATGGTGTTGCAGCAAAGCATCCAGAAGTTTTACAAGATCTCAATATGAACTCCAGTCAATCTTTACATGTCTGAGACGGATATCTTGTCCAGGTCAACAAGCATCATCCATAAGAAAACTTCTTCTTTAAAACCTGAAGTATTGGCTCAACTAGTGATAAGAGCTCTGTGATGTATGTATGCAAATATCTGACGATCAACAAAATACCAGGTAATGATATCGCTTTAGCACAAGTTCTTTTTATCGATGAATATAATGTGCAATATGTTTCAGTGTCATATTAGAGGTAGAAAGATGCTAGGTAGCTGGTAATTTAGACTGCTAGACACAGCTCCTAAAACTTTTGAGGGAATAATAAATATATGTAAAAAGTAACTGTGGTGTAACATCCAAGACTCGCCATTACGCACCAGGCCAGTACTGCCCTCTATTTTTAAATGGGTAATGCGTGATCTGCTGTTTGATTTCTGTCATCATGCTTGTGCCTCAGCTAAACTTCCTCAAAACCTTTGCAGTTTCTAGCAAAATGCGTATACAGTTTGTCTTAAACTTTTACAACTAATCTTTACAGTGGGCCTAATTTGAAATGTTGACATAATTATGTTCTAATATTGAAAAGCTTCATAACTAAATATGTAATCGTTATGCTTCCATAGCAATTGTTATTGACATAAACCGCACAAACTAAGTGTAAAAAAATCAATATTTTATGAGCTTGGATTGACTTTCTGTAGATCAGCAGCCCTTAATTTTGTTCACTCCAGGGCCACTTCTACTGGTGTCAATATTGTGCACTGTGTATAAAATTTATATCCTGTGGTCCAAACAAAAGTGTGAGAAAGGAAGAAATGTGACCGTTAAAGTAGGCTACTTCTTTTGCAATGATCAAATAAAAGAGATGTTGCCCAACCATAGGATAATTATAATTTTGGAAAAGCAAAGCACAATGCAATTGCCTGAGCTGTCACAATACAGTGCTATTTAGGACAACACTGTTCTTCCTATTCTTATCATTCAAACTCTATGCACCAATATTTAGTTCCTTGTTAAGTTCACTATAGATCTTGAATAGGTGTTGACAATATTAAACGAAAATATAGGAGTTCAATCAGTGCAAGTGTTTCCACAACAATTTGTGAACAACAAGTGCAACAGAAAAATTCAATTTAATCACAATTTATTCAAATAGATTTACTACAGAACGAAACATTTCAGCAAACAAGGTAAGGCATGCGAAAATAACAGAAGTTAACATTCCATTGTTAGTCACAGATGATGATTAAAAACATAATCGGCAAACAGCTATAAGGTCTGTTATAAACTTCTAATCAACAACAAGTTAACAAGCAAACACAGTTTAAATATTTTGCTAGACGGAGCTAAATTCTGAATAGAGAGCTACAAAAATAGATGCATGAAATTAGATCTGTGCCTAGGAATACGAAATTATTACCTAAATCCTACAATAAATTCACATCCATGAAGTACTCGGTCCACAAATTTAGGAGTTCAATTAAAACGATGCAACATTTTGTATTAAACTTATTAGATACACCTTTTGCAGACCAACAAACAGAATTTCGTATTCTAAGTACTTAAAGAATTTCCGAAAAATTTAACACAAACTGTTTTACAAAACATTCATGAAACAATGCAAGATTTACACAACATGATATTTTAAATCTGAATTGAAGGCAAACCTTAATGTTGCAAAATTGTGAGCATTTCACAATGAAAATAGAATTTATTTAAAAGCAACAAAACATACAAGCAAAAACTTTAAATAAAACTCAGGAGAAATTATTTGTAGACGATTGTGAGCATTTTGAATTGAAACCTGTCAGAAGCTTGAAAACTGCTTCAGAAGCAAGAGCATGAGCAAAGATTGTCATATAAATAATGAGTTTCCTAAAGATATCAAGTCAGAAAAGCATAACCAAATTTAAATGATGTTAACACTTAAAGGGCGCACTGTCATTAGATTAGTACTCAGGACAATAGCATGGTGTCAATTGACAAATGCACACCTACAATAGTACGCTATATCAATATTGACAGCACGTTTTGTCTGTGCACTTTTGTCCCGCATGCTAATGACGGGATACCCAGTCAAAGGTAAAACTCACCAATGTAGGTTAGATAAAGTAATGTAAAGTACAATAAAGCACAGCAAGTATGATAAAAACAATTTTCACCTTTTGAAAATAATGGTGATTAAAAAACCAGTCACCTTTGACAAAATTGCTTTCAAATCCAATTAAATGACCAAATAACTTTTCAGAAAAAATTGGGTACTTTTTCATGAAACAGATCAACTGCCATCTTTTCACAAAGAAAACTATGATTTCAAACCAATTAGCCACAAATTATAAACTTACACGCTTCCACTTAAGGAAATGGAAGTAACTGCATTGTGATTAAATTGGAAAATCTCTGCAACAGACCACTCAACATAGTAGCAATTCCTAAAATGCTAATGAACCTAATGCAAAAAAATTCATGTATTAATTATACAACGATGCAAGACAGATTAATATAACATGCTTTCAGTGTGCAGCAGTTTAATTTATAAATTCTAACATGCTGTGAACTATTTAAACAAAAAGTGGAATTTTAGAATGCAAATTCATGTTGCCATAAAAGTCTAATTGTCTATGTTGTTTATGGATGTTACCCTATGTAGAACAAATTCAAGTGCAGCTACTCTCTGCTTTAAACATTGACTTAGTGGTAGCTAATGTTCACATAAATGTATTTGCAGCTAATTTCTACCTAATATTTCAACAAATTTACAGGAAAATGTAGCAAATTACCCGCTAATTTCCTGCTCATGTTTCAACAAATTTATCTGCAGCTATTTAAAACAATTGGCCCCTGGCTTTTCTGATCATTCAATCATTATCTGCCTCATAGAGTTATCTCTTTGCAGCAAATTGTGCTCTCAAATGTGCCATCTATATTGAGATTGAACACTTAAAGAATTCAACATTACCTCAGTTTAGTAATAAAATTTTACTGCAAAATCAATAAACAATTGGCTTTGACAAAACTAAAGTTTCGTTTAAATTTTCAGACTTGTGAATTAATGTTGCCAATATCCTTCAGGGTAAGGGTACTTCAAGTCAATTCTACATACTGCTTTCACAACAAAATCAATTCTACCTAATGATCTCACAACATTGTCTTTTACCAAAAAATTTCAAAACACCAATTAAACATCTGAACAATTGCACAGTTGTGCAGTTACATTTTCTGCCAAAAGTTGTCACAATTACAAACTAAACTCTCTTCAGATTTAAACAAACAAGAACAAATCGCCTTACACATAAATAATTCTTCAAACTAAAGAGCCAAAAAATTAATAATTGCTTAATCCGCTAATGATTATGTACAAATTCATCTGAATCAGAGAAGCCAGTAAACCTTAATCGGAGATAAATGAACGATGCACTCAAGGCAAAAGTTCATAGCAGCATTAGCTTTTAGTGAAATAAATTTTGAAAACAACTTTCGAAAACCTACTACAGTGGTTATTGTTACTCAGCCATTAAGATAAGTCGACACGAAAAAGCAACATAAAAATAAGGCATTCACTTTCAAATGATAATCCGAAACAAGCGTTAGTAACTCAACAACTTGATAACAAGTGTTAAATCTGTGTACATATAACAACTCGATAACAAGTGTTAAAATCTGTGTATATATACCAACAACTTGATAACAAGTGTTAAAATCTGTGAACATATAACAACAACTTGATAACAAGTGTTAAATCTGTGAACATATAACAACTTGATAACAAGTGTTAAATCTGTGTTCATATAACAATAACAAGTGTTAAAATCTGTGTACATATACCAAAAACTTGATAACCAGTGTTAAAATCTGTGGACATATAGCAACAACTCGCTAACAAGTGTTAAAATCTGCATACATATAAAATGGTAATCGATAACACGAGTTAGTAGTTAACTTAAAACATGCGGTCGAGTGTAACAGCACCGAACAAAAAACCCCATTCCAGCGATCAAAAAACACACGGCGAAAAGCTATCATAAGAGTCTCGGCGTAGCATGTTTCTGCAAGTTCCAGAGGTGAGTGAAGGCTTGAAAACGGTCAGTAACAAACAACACAGAAAGATGAACCAACCTTCAGAGACAATCCTCGCACTAGTTCGCGCTTCGCCGACTACGCTGATCGCTCTGCACGTGTACAGGCACAACAAGTCATCCGCGACGACATTCGATACGGTCAACGACGCATGACAATTGTCGTCAACGTCACTGATGCGATACTTTTCCGATTCCAGTATTTCCTCGTCGTCCCGATACCAGTGTATCTGCGGTCGCGGAAGTCCTGCGACAAAAGTCTCAAATACGGCTGACTGCCCCAAAATGGCCGACACGTTGCTGACTGGTTGACTGAAAGTTGGAGAGGAAGAACAAACGTTGACGACGGTTGACGATACCATCTCACCAGAATCGCTGAACACGTGGACTGTGTAATTGCCCGAGTCTTCAGTTTGGCAATTTTCGACTGTCAGGCTAGCCACAAAATTCGTGTCGATGGTTTGGCTGAAAAAAATAACAAGAAATTTAAGCAGGTGCTGGGGATCATTCGTAAATGATTCGTAGGGTAATGGTTGACACTCTGCCGAAAAGAGCGCCAGGACACAAGATCGCCTCCCGCTACCCTCCATAAGGTCCACTCAACCTTCCAATCGGCAGACAGCATTGGTAAAATGAGTAGTACGACATGATGGGTGCCCTGTTGGCTGCTGAGTCAAATTCAACTTGTCCTGTTGTCCTTAACTGTCCTCGGATCGAGGGTTGGTCGCTCCACGGACAAGTTTTCTCCATCTTTCTCGATCCTTTGTTTCTGATCATCTGATCGAAAGGCATCTCCAACCAGTCTCTGCTATTTACAATCCAGCTTGTCCTCAGTCTTCCCTGTGCTCTAATTTTCCTCCTCCCAACACTGTGTCTCTTGTTCCAGACAATTCAACTACTCAATATTAATTCTGTGCCTGATTTAGTCACCAATAGCTAGAGATTGTTTTTGCTGTCCATTTTTTTCATTCATTCAAGAATTTCTTCCATGGGACTACTTAGAGGCGCTCCCAACTTTAGCACTGTAAAAAAAATCATTTTTGAATTGCATACAAAAATGCTTCATTAAGTGTCCCAGGAAGCAGACACCGCTCATGTGGGACCATTTCATCAAGGGACGAAAGTGGTTTGACACACCTGGCTTACTTTCAGCCCTGGGCCCATCATGGAAAAGGATATGCAAGGTATGCACCTACTGAATAAACTCTGTGCAATGACCTTGACTCATGTTCTCGTAACAAAATAATAAAAATCAATCAGCAACTTACATAAATCGCTCATCCGTGAGCTGAACCTCGTCCTTGTACCAGACGCATCGCAATCCATCTGTCGGACATGTCTGGCATCTCAGCTCCAAGCGACCTCCAAATTCCACATTGGTCTGGCTTTCCAGGTCATGCTTCAATGCCGACAAGCAACTCTTGGTCTTCAACAAGAACAGAACACTTAATATTAGTCAAATCTAATCAAATCTGTTCAAATCCAATCAAATCTATTCAAACCTAATCTAATCAAACCTAATCTAATCAAATCTAATCTAATCAAATCTGATCAAATCTGAAGACGTAGAGATAATGAAAGACATCACACTAATCAAAGATTTAGACGCAACATATCATTCTAACAATCTTTTCAATTGATCAATCGACCAATCAATTAAATCAGTCAATAAATTAATCAATCAACTATATCAGTTAATCAATCAATTAATCGATCACAACTTATATAGCACCTTCAAGATCCCTACTCAGAGGCACTCCCGGCCAAGGACAAGCGAAACATAGCAGCATTCAAAACTTGGTAAAACTGAGGACAGTTTGGGAGATGTCGCATAGTCAAGGGAAGCCTATTCCAGGTTGCTGCACCAACCACAGAGAATAGACAGCTCCGCATTGTCACAGAGCGGGTGAAGGGACCATTAAGTCACTGTGGACAGCAATGTGCAGTGCGCAGTGGCCTGTGCAAGAAGAAACGGATCAGAAAACTCAAACTCAAACTACACGCAAAAAATAGAGACGATAACAGCAAAAGTCGCAATCAAAGTCTCATCTAAGCTAACAGACTTGAAAGTGCCATGTTATAAAGTGTACCAGTCTTTAAGTTAGCAGTCACTACGAAGTCAAATTGCAAAATGTATCCATATTTATGTGCATTATCATCCACAGCTGTCTGTAAAAGGCATTATATTATGAATAATAATTGAGTGCTAATTATCAAAGAATGAGAAATGCCACTGAAATAAAATTTACAAAGTGAAAGAAATTGCATTACAGCTTTTGTTACCTGTTCTATGCTCTCCGGCTCTGCAGAAGTATCAACAGAAGGCTCGTGTTCATCAAGTGACACTGCAGAAGGCTCAACAGATGGCTCAGGTTCTTCAGATGGCTCAAGCTTGACTAGTGGCTCAGATGGCTCTAGATCAACAGCTGGCTCTCCAGAAGGCTCACTAGACAGTTCATCACTAGCAAGTAGCTCAGCTGTAGGCACAGCAGATTGCTCATGTTCTTCAGTCTCTAGTACGGTAAGTGACTCTGCAACTGACTCAACTTCTGCAGATGGCTCAAATTCACCAACCGGCTCTGCAGATATAGTTTCAGATGGCTCATCTTTAACTAGTGGCTCTGTAGATGACTCAGCTTCCTCAGATGGTTCAAGTTCAACAGAAGGTTCAGCACTTGCCTCAGTAGATGGCTCAAGTTCCTCAGATGGCCTATGTTCCACAACTGGCTCTCCAGAAGGCTCAACAGAAGTCTCAAGTTCCTCAGATGGCTCAAGTTCTATAACTGGCTCTCCAGAAGGCTCAACAGAAGTCTCAAGTTCTTCAGATGGCTCAGGTTCCACAACTGGCTCTCCAGAAGGCTCAGCAGATGGCTCAAGTTCTTCAGATGGCTCAAGTTCTGCAACTGGCTCTCCAGAAGGTTCAACAGAAGCCTCAAGTTCCTCAGATGGCTCAAGTTCCACAACCGGCTCTCCAGAAGGCTCAACAGAAGTCTCAAGTTCCTCAGATGGCTCAGGTTCCACAACTGGCTCTCCAGAAGGCTCAGCAGAAGTCTCAAGCTCCTCAGATGGCTCAGGTTCCACAACTGGCTCTCCAGAAGGCTCAGCAGAAGTCTCAAGTTCCTCAGATGGCTCAGGTTCCACAACTGGCTCTCCAGAAGGCTCAACAGAAGTCTCAAGTTCCTCAGATGGCTCAAGTTCCACAACTGGCTCTCCAGAAGGCTCAACAGAAGTCTCAAGTTCCTCAGATGGCTCAAGTTCCACAACTGGTTCTCCAGAAGGTTCAACAGAAGTATCAAGTTCCTCAGATGGCTCAAGTTCCACAACTGGCTCTCCAGAAGGTTCAACAGAAGCCTCAAGTTCCTCAGATGGCTCAGGTTCCACAACCGGCTCTCCAGAAGGCTCAACAGAAGTCTCAAGTTCCTCAGATGGCTCAGGTTCCACAACTGGCTCTCCAGAAGGCTCAGCAGAAGTCTCAAGCTCCTCAGATGGCTCAGGTTCCACAACTGGCTCTCCAGAAGGCTCAGCAGAAGTCTCAAGTTCCTCAGATGGCTCAGGTTCCACAACTGGCTCTCCAGAAGGCTCAACAGAAGTCTCAAGTTCCTCAGATGGCTCAAGTTCCACAACTGGCTCTCCAGAAGTCTCAAGTTCCTCAGATGGCTCAAGTTCCACAACTGGTTCTCCAGAAGGTTCAACAGAAGTATCAAGTTCCTCAGTTGGCTGTGAAGCAACTTTCTCAGCTAATGACTCCAGTACCACAGACCGATCCTCTTCAGGAAGCTCTTCAAACAAATGCGCTTCATCTGGTTGTGGTGACAACTCTACAGCTGCTTCCAACTCAACAAGTGACTCTGAGGATGGCTGTAGAGGTTCATCCATCGCCCCAGTGATCTCCAGAACATTTTCCAACTGGCGAAGTGCTTCTTCCTCTGTGGCTGAATCCACCTTCAAGGCCAGCTGCTCGTGTACTGACTCCCTGAACTCTTGTGATCCAAATGATGGTTCCATTGACAGTTCGATCAAGGCGTCGGGTAATGGCGGTTTTTCCATTGCACCCAATGACCCTTCCTCTGCTTCTCCTTCTTCGTCTTTTACTTCTATTCCGTCTTCTTCGTCGTACAGTTCTAGAACATAAATTAAATCGCATCCGCATGTATGTATGTATGCAAGTTGTATGCACGTATGAATATGCTTCATGGATGACTGTATGAATAGATTTGCATGTACCGATAATATGTATGTTCCTGTAATGTCTCACTTTCATCATGAAAATCATGACCATCATCATAATTATTATCATCATCATGACCACATCATCATCATCATCATCATCATCATGACCACATCATCGTTGTCGTCGTCGTCATCGTCATCATCATCATCATCATCATCATTCTTTTTTTACCTTCATTCAACTGCTTTCATTGTCTGCGATTCTTACTTTGCCTTGACTTATCTGTTTTCATTGTTTTAAATCCTTAACCTTGCCCTGATTAATTATTACTCCAATTTATTTCACCTGCCTTTACTAGCTTTGTTCTGCTAACCAACGTCTCATACCACCTCAATTCCTCACCACATCACTTAGCCCTCCTTGTTCACCAGCCTCACCTCAACTCACCTAATCCGACCGTAAAAAGAAATTCCAATGAGAAATGCAGCTGAAAAATTAACCGTCTAAATAATGCTGTTTAGTAAGCATGCAGTTTAGTAAAAAAAAACAAGACAACAGGAACAACACAGTGTATTAGTAATCATTAGTCACAGCCACTGCAAACAAGTTAGGATAAGCAACTCTGACAAGGGGTCAGTCGGAGAAGTCAGTCTGGCACTGCGGATATCCAAAGCATTGCCTTGCACTGTATTTGACGTAAATTCATTTGTACAGCATCTCTAACAGGCTAACAGCATAAACAATCGAAAGGTGCTTAGAATGGAAACCACCGGAGAAAAATGTCTTCAAGCAGTGGAAGACCCTGCCAAATTCTAAGAATGGGAAACGGGAAGTCTTTCGAGAAGGGGAGGCAATTCTAAACGGAAGGTCTTGCAATTGCAAAAACAGGATGTTGTGCCATAGCAGTTGCTACCTCAAGGACAAGAGATCCTGTCTATCAACACCCTGAAGGAGACTGAGTGACACAGGATGAGTCTATGCTTCAAATCACAAAGGCTCCAAAGGAGTGTGGGCCCTGCTGGATTCAGGAGCAAAATCTTGAACTGAATTCGAGAAGCGACGAGAAGCCAATGCATATATGCAGTTTAGAAGGTCCACATACGTATCTAGGTAATCTCCTCTTCCTCATTTTCTTTTCTTAAAACCTATTTCTTCTCTCGTGGCCTTGCGCACTGGGAGCGCCTCTGAACGTTTCAGAGGCGCTTCATAAATGTTTTTATACAATACAATAATCATATCTGAACAAGCATAGGCATCCTCCCCCTTATCCACCTAACCATCTCACAACCAACTACCTTCAACATAGAGCATTGCCAACGCTTCTACCATCCCAGACGCGTTGGAAACGCGGACAGTGTACACTCCGGCATCGTCCAGATCCACGCGCGGAATCTCCAGCGAAGTCCGTCCGTCGTCGGTTAGTTCAATGCGGAACATTTCGCTGTTAGCAATCGGTTTGCCCTGGAAAAACCAGCTGACAACCGGGGTTGGCATGCTCGGCGACACTCGACATGCAAAACATGCGCGCTCACCTTCGCGCACTGTCAGGTCATGAGGATGCTCAACGATCTGAAGACCCTTCTGAAAGAAACAAATCGGTAAATAATGATGATTCCATACTGTACGTAGCCATCCTTCTTGGACCCGTACATCCATTCATCAATATTTATTTATTTCAGAAATTTATATAGCGCCTCTTCAAGGTAGGCTACTCAGAAGCGCTCCCGGCCCAGCCACGGCTAAATAAAACAGTTTTTAGGTTCTTAAGTGACCCCTGGGAATTAAGCGCAGTGTAACAGGGAGACCATTCCAAGCTGTAGGACCTGCAACAGAGAATGAACGACGCTGTCGGATAGCAGTCTATTATTACTATCCTACTAAGTTGCTCTGTCTCCATATCATCAGCAGAACAGACTTCTTTTAAGATCTATGAGATAGGATAACCATGCTGTAACACTCATATATAATAATATAACATATTATATATATATATATATATATCCAATCACATAATTTATTTTATATATAGATATATGGATATATCATACAGATAAACATACAAGTCATACATACACACAAATGCACAAACAAATATGCACACATACATGCAAACACACGGTACACACAAATATTTATCAATTTATTTATTAGAAGCAGTTGTACAGTGCCTCTTCGAGATAATCTACTCAGAAGCACTCCCGACAGAATCTCGGCAAAATAGGACAGTCCTAAGGCTAGAGAAGAACAAGCCACAGGAAGTCTATTTCAGGTGGCAGGACCATCAGCCAGGAAATACATAAATTTATAAATACATTATACCTGCATACATTCAAATACATACATGCACATGCTCACATACATGACCCACACATAAATACAAGCAAACATGCATACCTAGATCACACACATAGGTATACAAATACATACGTGTGTAGCATCGTATACGGTCAAGCAAACATTTAAATGTCTAGGTCAATGAACAGCACGACAAAACGCTGATGAAAGCAAATCAAAATAACCAACCAATGATAATTAACTAAAAGGTGACTAATAATTAATTACTAAACATTCAAACACAGCAAACTCGAATGAAAGAAATTTCAATAAGCAAATCATTGTTTTAATTCATGCAACCACACAAACTCCATGCATGATAACCATAAGGATTTCCTATGATGTGCTATATTTTAAAGTATAAGTTTGAGCTGTGTATATAAATTCTTGAATGAATGAATGAATATATATGTATATACATAGTATATGGGTATATATAAAATATATATGTATATATAACTCAACCATATACCATGTTGGTACACTTATGTATGCAATATGCATGCATACACACATGCAAGTAGGCATGTATGCAATGCCCTGCATGTATGTATTGTATATATCTATGTGTATCAGGTATGTTTACAAGTGTGCTCTAAACAGCAGTATGTGCATACTTTAGTCCTGCTCTACCTAATTACACCCAAAGAATACAAAAGGCACACCTCATTCTTTGACGATGAAAGTGAGAACCTTTTTCCAGCCGATGTTCCACTTGAACCCATTGAAGTTGAGCCTGGAGGTTCCGTCTTTCCACTTACACCTTTGGAAGTTTGACTCTCAAATGGATTCAATGATTCAGTGGTTCCACTTCGCGGCGAGTCAGTGGTTCCACTTCGTGAATCGAAGGTTCCACTTTTCAAATCAAGGGCTCCGCTTAGTGAATCATCAACAAGTCTGTATGTGCCATAGGGTGAACCAGAGAAAACATCGTCACTGGCATCTCTTGCCAGGCTCTCTGAGCTGCTGAGTGGACTGGGTGCACCCACCAATCCCGACGACACCTTAAGCTTTGTCGCACCACCCTGGTCCTTCTGCTTTACTGTCGGTGACTTCTTAAGCAGGCCTCGAAAATCCAGCTGGCTGGATTCGGTCGGAGGTTCTGGTTGGCCAGGTGGAGGACGGCTGGGTCTGATGGATCCACTGCGTAGAAGGCCACGGAAGTCAGCCTGGTCTGGTGTAAGTGGTCTCTGAAAAGAGTTTGTGTCCACAATCGAAACAAAACCTCACGATTCTGTCTGGTCAAAGATTGGTACATCATGATTAAATTAATTGATTGTAAAACCTACCTCTGTTCAGCAAAGTATAGCTTGTAATGCTTTTATGTTGCTGTGCATAATGTTAGGCTTGATTTTATGTTATGTCATGTTGCTACGCCTTGCCAGTCCTCACTCTTCAAACTTTTATTACCAGTAACATAATTTTTTCATGTTCATCTGCAAACTAATAGCCCAGGAGTTCAAGGACATTTTTGACTGCAGCACAAGCATAGAAACAGAAGTGAGAGGACCACTGTGTTTCACCCAGATTTACAGAACTCCTCTGGATAAAAAAAGGAGAAATACTAACAAATGGCAAACAAAAACAGCATGCAAAAATAGCACACACAAATAGCAAACAAAAGTTGTAAACAAAATAGAACCAAAAAATAGTTTAAAAAATAGTTTTTAAAAAACCCGAAAACAAACTAGCACAAAAAATAAACTGAGCAAAAATGCTCAGAATAGATGCCATCAGAATATTGTAGTTTGTCATCCATATAAAAAGCATGCCATTTATCAAAACATTACTAGAATACAAAGGATACATGCAAAAAGCAACATCATATTTTCACGTGTGAAGATCATACCATATAATAATAATAATAATAAGACATGAAAATTACAACATATAGACACCAAAATAAAAATAAGGCATCTTCAATGCAAGGTAAGGCCATGACTCATTGTTACATGCATCTTTTTGTCTCCATATGCTTACTGAAAATACCCTTTGCAAAAAATTACACAAGAAATCATCAAAAACAATTTCCACCACTGAAAGAGTATTGATGCTGCTCTGAACTCATTTCACCACATGTTATCTACTCTCAAAAGCCTACCTTCTCAGTCACGTCCTTCCTGAAAGAAATACACAAACTCAACAATTAATGTTTATTAACAACTCAACGAAAAACTAATTACCTTGAGTTGTAATACATTCACGAATTTGCTTATATAGTACAGATAATATAATTGAACTTTTATATCCTATCCTGCTGTTCAAAGAGCATATTAATCAAAAGTGAATTCTGCACTGGCCTACATGAAACTTAATGTCATGTACAAGTAGATTATTCCATAAGTTAGCAAAACAATGCAGAGTAAATTAGAGGAGTCGCCAATGGTTGGCCCTCGCACACGCGTAGAGCCAACAAACCGGATTCCGTTGAGAGTTCACAGATGGCATGAATGTTCAAATACAATGTAATAGGAGCTTGGCTGCTAACTTCCTTAGTTACAAATTGTAAATAATTCAACGAATGCAATTAATTAGTAGTTTCTATAGCATCAATCACAGCCATAGCCATTCAGTAGCGCTCCCAGCGCAAGAACCCCGAGAGAAGGAATAGGTCTTAAGAAGAGAGAAATATGTAAATAGAGCGATCCACAGAGGAGGGTCCCACACAGAATGGAGGGAAGGGTATTCCATAAGGAGGGCCAGTGATGGCAAAGGATCGAGTCTGAACAATAGTGTTCCTAGCTTGTGGAACCAAACAAGTCCGACCTGTCCAGAGAACGGAGAGGCCAACGAGAAGATGCAGAAAGAAGGGAACGAATGACACCCATGAGATATTATGGGATAAACCCAGTTTAGACTTGAGGGCCAAAGCAAGAACTTCACATTGGATGCGGACACAGAGAGGAAGCCAGTGCAGTTGATTGACCATAAATGTATTGAAGGCTGTCTGCTCTGTTAGTGTTTAAGATTCATGTCTGCTGTAATTTGCGTTCTTGTGAATTGCTGAAATTGCATAAATGTACACTGTAACCGATTGTGGTCTGTCAAACGGATTGTTTCAATAAAGATTATTATTATTAGTAGTAGTATTATAATTATTATTGTTGTTATTATTATTATTTTTTTACCCGAGGTATCTCAGATCCCTCGGGATTTCAAAAAATTATCCAGAGACGTAAAAAATTGCATTCTGGAACGGCTAGAACTCGTCAAGATCAGGCGAAGCAAAGGTACTTTGGAAGGCAATGGCGTTGAAAAGTTGAATTAAAATGGCAAGGCACTGGAAAAGATTATTACATTATTATTATTATTATTATTATTATGATATATGCGAATATTTAATAAGGCAATCAATCAATCGAGCAGCAGCATTAAGGACAGATTGAACGGTCTGAGACAGACGAACCTTGGGAAAACCAATAAGAAGTGTACTGCAGCCATTTATTTTTAATATTTCTAACAGACAAACGATGAATTGGACGATGTTGGATTAAAAAAACTCGTACTCGATTGTTGACTTCTTCAGTCCGGCTTTCAGATCGACGACCTTCGTGGCATCTCCTTTGCCTCTGACGATCAGAGATATGATCGAATCGACAACCCCGAACTCGTTTTCCGCCACGATCTGGAATCTCCCGGCGTTGGAAGTCGAGACTCGATCGATCGTCAGAGTCGTGAGGATCGTGTTTCCGTCGACTTCCGTTTCGACTTTGAAGCCATCGATCGTAGATTCGATCTCGACTTCGTCCTTCTTCCAGATGACCTTTAAGATCGTGAATGAAAGAAAATGGATGATTATGAAAATAAGATCGACTGTTGTACCTGGTCTACCATTCTTCGTACTCTCTGGCTCTCCGAATTCCACCCTCCTGCTGCAAAAATCTGTCACCCCTTCATGAACCCAAGTATCGTTGACATCCGGGGATTTCCACTGATGACCCCTAACATCACCAAACAACCCAAACTTCTCACTTTCTATCCTCGAATGACATTCAGCCGTTCTTTTCACTGAATGAACATTATCACGTTCTTCCTGCTTCATTGAAATGATATGTGACACAGGGGCTCAAAACCCGTCACATGTCGGCTTTTGACCTTTTGATTTAGTCATATGCTACAATGACCATACTCTAAAATGCTTTTAACACAATGAAATTATCTTTTTTTCTAACAAAAGTTGTGCTCGTTTGATTCTTTCATTAGTTTATAGTGAAAAAATAAAATAAAAAGTTACTGAATATTCGTGTCATCCAAGTCTACTGAATCCACTAAGTTAATATTCTGAAAATTTTCTGGGCATTAGAGGCATATATTCTGAATCAGATAACCCAAACGGCATCAAAAATCGGTTCACTACTTCACAAATTAGGGCGAATTCACAGTCATATACTGAATTGAAGAATAAACTGCATTCTTCACCCCTCTCGCCTATTTCGGCGTCTAGCGCAATATCTAGGAAGCGACAAACGACGTGTCTGAGTAGGTAGCCCTGCGTCACATATATGAAGACGACAAAATGATTAAGATGATTATGACGTCGTTGGTTTATGTATCTACTCACAGAGATATGTAAGGATCAATTTTTAATAGAATGCCTTGTTCAAAGAAACTTCATTTGTATCGTTGACTATGACGATGATTCTGACAACGATGCTGGCAAGGACACATAAATTAGAGGAAGAAAGTTAGACAATAGTGACAATAATGATGACAATAACACATTTATGATACTGATGATGACAATGCAGCGGGTCTCACCTCTGGCTTCGGTTGGCCTGTGAGTTTGCATCGAAAGCAGACCTTTTCTCCTTCGTCAACCACTTGTGCTTTTGGTCGCTCAACAATCGTTGGAGGATCACCGTTACTCGTCGTTCTGTCCTTCTCTTGCGCTGCAAATCGTTCATTCAAAACTTAAGGTCGAGTAATCATTGTGGGGTGCGGTGGTGTAGTCGGAGGGTTGCAGGTTCGAAACCACCTCAAGTCGCCGCGTAGGGACCTTGGGCAAGTCCTTCCCTTGCAACTGCTCAGCACTTTGGTGTGAAACTTCGATTCAGTGTCCGCGCTGCAGTCGGGAGCGCCTCTGAGTAGTAAGCTTGAAGGGGCGTTATAACAAGTGCACATACAAACAAACAAACAAACAAACAAAGCATATGGCATGAGTTGATGGGGTTTCATGCGCAAGAGAATCCAAGTACATACTGAAGGTCGGTTGAAATATAAATGCTCAAGAAAACTGACAGTATCAATCAATCAATCAATCAATCAATCAATCAATCAATCAATCAATCAATCAATCAATCAATCACATAAATTTATATAGCGCCCCTTCAAGATCTCTGCTCAGAGGCGCTCCCAACCCAGGCCTGGTCAAAGAGAAAGGTCTTGAGAAGACGGTAGAAAGAGCCAGCAGAGTCACGGGGAAGCGAACGGAGAGCCGCAGGGAGGCCATTCCAGATAGATGGACCCACCACGGAAAATGCTCTTCGCTGCATAGTAGCGGTACGACAAAAAGGGACAAGATAGTCACCGCGGGCAGCTGACCGCAGCGAACAACGGCCCAGAGAAACCGAGACTGGAGTAAAAAGCTCACATAGGTAGGATGGATCTTGAGACAGAATGCAGTGCCAAGCTATAGACGAAACTCTATAAGCAATGCGTTGCTGCAGTGGGAGCCAGTGGAGGTCGTCCCTCATGAAGGCAGAAACATGAGCAAACCGGGAGATGCCACCAACCAAGCGTGCTGCAGATCGAAGGACCCTAACCAAGGAGTTCAGACGGACCTGTGGGAGGCCAACATAAAGAGAGGAGCAGTAATCTAAGCGGCTGCAAACAAAGGCATGGACAAGAGTAGAAGATGCAGTGAGTAGGACAATACAGTAGGACAATCATGGATCATAACGCAAAGAAAACGTCACTGTCCTGGTATAAATACCGCATGTAAGAATAAAACAGTTGCTGCGAGAGTGTTACAATACCAAACAACAGTGACTTGCTACTTTGCCAAACCTAGAATCTATGTATTAGTCATTAGTAACATGCAAAACACGAAACTAAAAGTTAATACAGGCATGCTCACATCACATTTAACAATTTTCACAAATCTATCAAGATTCAATCAGTCTATTTGGTGGAGCTAGAAATCATGGGTATTCCTGAGGTTCCACATCCAACTGCTCAGTTTACCAGTGCAATCTACAAAACGGATTGTTGAGTGGACTTTTGGGGTAGCGCATCGCTACGTGATCCCATCTTCCTGTCAGAGCGTCACCACACCCCAAAGTCCTCCCCCCAATCAATTTCACTTTTTACGTCTATTCAAATCTGAGCACAGAGCAGCAGCTACCTTTCATCAGCTCGTTCTCCTTAACCGTGAGCTCAGCCGAGCAGGTCGCAACCCCGTAGGCGTTCTTCGCGACGACAGTGTACAGCCCGGTGTCTTCGGGGAAAGCCTCCCTCAGCGCCAGCGAGCAGACGTTGTCCGTGTCGTAGAACTGGAGAAACTCCGGTGACGGTCGGATGACCTTCGTGTTGTGGAACCAGACAATATTTGGCCGTGGATTGCCGATGATCGTGCACTCGAAGCGCACTGGTTCCCCGTCGCGGCTTATCGCGCTGCGCAGCGGTCGAATCACCTCGGCGGACTCGGGACGTCCGATCATTTCCTCCTCTAAATATTATTGGTCATTGCAAGAGTGAGAATTTAACTGTGGTGTTCGTTTTGAATTTGCCGTTGTGAGTGAATGATAATTCTATGTTGCAATTGCGACTTGCAGTGCCCCAGAAAACAGGCTCCTCTAAATTGCTTATTGTGAGATTCGGAATATCAATGATATTTTGTATCCCATTCAACTCCATACCTTTCCAGAACTACCGGTACGTTTGACATACATGTAGTGCAGTGGAGTGTATTAGGCTATTCAAGTGAACTGTGCCAGGTCATAGGTTATTGAAGTGAACTGTGCCAGGTCATAGGTTATTGAAGTGAACTGTGTCAGGTCATAGGTTATTGAAGTGAACTGTGTCAGGTCATAGGTTATTCAAGTGAACTGTGCCAGGTCATAGGTTATTCAAGTGAACTGTGCCAGGTCATAGGTTATTCAAGTGAACTGTGTCAAGTCATAGGTGGTCATTGAAGTAAACTGTGCCAGGTCATAGGTTATTGAAGTGAACTGTGCCAGGTCATTGGATCATAGCCTCCAAATTTATAAAGTACCACTTGAAGTTAATTGAAGCTCAGTAAAAGTAAGCTAAGTGCGGGTTACCAGCTTATTCATGAGCGTCAAGTCAAAGGGGGTTGCCCAAAGCTGTTCATCGTAGGTCCAAAAATGTTTTCCCTAGAGAGAGAGACAGAGGATTTTCCCACAATCCGTGGTTAAGAGACAAAACCTGGAAGGACACAGAGGAAGCTGTAATGGCCGGTCACGTTAAGACTTACAAAACAGGGCTATGACTTCCTTGAAAAGGTGGGATTTAAGTTTTGAATCCTAAGTCTGAGGAGTGTAACCGACAACGGATGGACGATCGGTTGGAAATGCCGTTGAAAGCAACGTCAACTTAAGTGGACAATGGTGTGGCCTCCAGTGTTCACACAGCACTCTTTCCGATGATGCTTAACCCTTAATATTCATGGTGCAATGGGTCACAAAGTTTGTTAAGGCAAAACTTTATTGACATGCACTTAACAAACGATGCAATTAATTTGCATGCAGTAATACGATTAATTGTTATTTTTAATGTCTGATAAAATCGAAAGACTTGTGCAACACTTAGTGAGGAGGAGAAGAAAGACTGACAGTTAAACAGATACAATGAGAGACATGTAAGCAGACAGACATGCTGGCAGAGAAAGACAGTGTTTGAGGAGAAGCAAAGAGCAGGAAAGAGAGATAGACAGACAGCACAACACAGACAGACAAGGAAACATACAAAGAAACAATAAGAAACAGGACACATAGACAGACACAATTGTTACACTGAGTGACCGACAGGCAGACAGACAGACAACAGACAGCCAGGCAGACAGATAGGCAATCTGATACATAGACAGATAGACAAACAGACAGCCAGGCAGCCAGATAGGCAATCTGACACAGAGTCAGAAATACCGAAAGAGAACGTAAATCTCTGCTATCCAACCCAACCCTTTCAACCCAGCCAAAGCCGCTTACTTGACTCCGACGGGATGCGACCGATATGTGCCATGATCTGCTGCTCAACGGACCGGTCGTAGTCTCCCTTCTCCCGAAGGTAATGACTCGGCACCGTGCCCTGTCGACTGTCGAACATCTTCCGCACGACCCACCAATCGTCTCGCACGTCGTCCAGCACTTCCACCTTCTCTCCCTCGTGCAGTGACATCACATCATCCGACTCCGGTTCGTAGTAACTCATCGCGATGTAAAGCGAGCGATCGTCGATGTCGTCAAAAGCCGGGGTGGCGGCGACCCTGGAGAAGCGCGGAAACTCGGATGGTACCCCCGGATCGGTTGGGAGTTTTTCCGTGCTGGTGGAGAACCTTGGCGAGTAGGAAGACGGGGATGGTTGCTCCGAGCGAGTGGGAAGCGAGGTTGAGAAGAGTGGAGTGGGCGGAGACCTCCTTGGAGGGTCGGTCGACGGTTGATCCAACATCCGGTGGGACATGATGAGCTCGTCTCGCTCCTTCGTCTTCCGTGTCTCCTTCATGTCCGTGTCCGTCTTGATCTCCGACGTTTCGGTGACGGAGATGTCGCCGACCTCCGACAGACGCATGTTGATCGTCTTGACCTGTGTCACCTTCGTTTCCACGGTGATCTCGTCCGTCGTTTCCACCTCGTGTACCTTCAGCGTCCGCTCCACCTCCTGCTGGAGGACCACGTCCTCCGGAGGACGCGACCTTGGCGGCATCACCAGCTCGTCGTCCTCGTAGCCGACCATCTCCGGCTTGATCATCAATTCCACCGCCTGATTATCGTCGCGAGTTACTCCGCTCTTTTCCACCACGCCACCGAAACCTCTTCCACCAGTGTCGTCCTCCCTACCGAATGTCCTCCAGCCTCCTGGCAACTCCGAAACACCATGACTACCATTCTTTGTACTTTCCGGCTCTCCGAATTCCGTCCGCCTACTGCGAAAATCTGTCACCCCTTCATCAGCCCAAGTATTGTTGACATCCGGGGATTTCCACTGATGACCACTAACATCACCAAACAACCCAAACTTCTCACTTTCTATCCTCGAATAACCTTCAGTCGTTCTGTTCACTGAATGGATATCATCACAGTCTTCTTCGTGTTCACCTTTCCGTTCAAAGTCGCTGAACGGTCGGTCACCTTTCCATTCAAAGTCGCTGAACGGTCGGTCACCTTTCCGTTCAAAGTCGCTGAACGATCGGTCACCTTTCCGTTCAAAGTCGCTGAACGGTCGGTCACCTTTCCGTTCAAAGTCGCTGAACGGTCGGTCACCTTTCCGTTCAAAGTCGCTGAACGGTCGGTCACTTTTCCGTTCAAAGTCGTTGAACGGTCGTTCAGCGATGGACTTTCCATAGGAATTGCTGAATCTTCTATCGTCATTCGTTTCACGTTTACTGGTCAACAGTTTCTGCAGATCATCGCCTTCTATTTCGCGGTGTTCGACGTTCGTGTAGGTCTTTGGAGCAGGGCTGCTGCCATCCATCGTCGACGATTTGTACGATTCGGTTTTCATGAATTCGACCGTTTTTGTCACTTTAGTAACCTGAGGAATTTTGTTAGTTTCTAGATTGAAAACACACAAACCATGCAATGTATACAAACACACGCATGCACAAAAATGTTTTAACGTTCACAACAATATCTGAACAAACACTGATAAACAGTGCTCATAATTGAACCAGATTCCATTAACAGGTTTCAGTGCATGCAGTGAAGTTCTCTCTAGATGGATGGTTGAGTAGCTTTGCCATTTTAGGCTTTTCTATGTGGATGACCTTCCTCCCTCTATCCGTAGTAAGATCTTATTAGTGTGTTATCCTCATTCCTTTGCTGCTTGAAGACTTTCTTATTTCCTCAGGACTGTCACACTGAGAGTGCCCCTGAATAGCAAGAACTGAAAGAGGCACTTAATAAATTCTCATATATACCATACTTGCCAGACTACTTTTTTCTCTCTTGGTCTAACGTACTGGGAGCGCCTCTGATTGGTGTGCACTGTGAGAGGCGCTTTATAAATTTATAAATACAATACAATACAATACAATACGATGCAATTTCGTTACCGGTACTTGCCTTGAGCACCTTAACTGGTGAAAATCGTTAAACAAATGTTAATGAAAACCAAACGAAACATTTGAACCACAAACCGTTAGATGAAAGCTAAAAAACATGCAGCTAATCTACATGCAACATATGATTTTACACAAAAGCCATGTATAGATCAGGAACATGTTCACATCAAAGCCGGCCCCAAATTTAAGCCCATGAAACGTTGGTGACTTCACATGCGAGCCTGTCTTTTTTTTAACAATCTGCCACTGGACACTGATGACCAGCATCTTTAACAGTTCAGGAAACTTCGGACACACTTGTTTGGTGATTCCTAGGTAGCCTTGCTGAGGCACTTTGTTGAGTCAATTAATGGGCGCTATACAACTGCTCTGATACATACGTACTTACATACATACCTATATACATGTCTAGTTCCAGCCCATAATGGTCTGTGGGCAGAGATTGCCATCTCTCAGCATGTAATTCCCCAATTTAGTGCAAAAACATACTGGTACATCCATTCCATTCTGAAGTCAAGTTCAAATCAAGGACCATGCAGAACACTAGAATAAAACTTCAGACCTAACAAGGATTTAAAACAAAAGATCCCCAGATTTATATACACTACATAAACAAAGGAGCACAGTATGGTAACGTGATACAATGCAATTCTGAACAAGACAATAGAATGCCATACAATACAATACAATGCATAAAGAGTGACAGACCTGTGATGGTGACCTCCTCAGTCACGGTTGACTTCAGCTTCTTCTCTCGTCTCTCGTCTTCATATCCGAATGTTCCTTCCTCGCTTTCAACAACTTCTGAATTGACGAGAAATTTCAAAATATATCAATATATTTTTTAAAACATTCACAAAAATACATAAAACATAAATCAATAAATAATTTCATTTTTTAATTGGGCTTTAAGTCAGCTAAGTCAAAAACCACAAAACCACCGCATACACACTGAGTGTGCTACCCAACAGTGAAAGGCAGTGCAGTGTAAATGTATTTTTGTATAATCTTATGGCACAATTGTACAGGAAGTGCTCAGTAAAGTCTATTGTAATTCAACGCAAAAATTGCAAGCATGTGTAGAAGAAAAGAAGTGGTATTAAAGAGTTAACAACTTCAATTTCCTAGCCTTTGCGTGGGACACGGTGGTGTAGTGGGCATGCTCGCTGCCTTGCAGCCAAAGGGCTGCAGGTTCGAATACACCTCAAGTCGCCGCGTAGGGACCTTGAGCAAGTCCTTCACTCACAATTACTCAGGCGCTTCGGCGTGAAACTCCGATTCAGTGTCCGCGCTGTAGTCGGGAGCGCTTCTGAGTAGTAATCTTAAAGGGGCACAATGCACATACATATGATGGCAGTCCTCTCCCTTGCCATCTTGTCTTTCCACCGACAATGTATGGTCAGTGTATTCATTGTAGTTGGCTGGATCTACCGGTATACGCACTACGCAGGTGGAGCAGGAATCTCAGAATAAATTTGAATCTCTCAATTGACAGTCCAGCATCTAATCACTGCACTTTCTTCGTTCTGCTGACCGCCATGATCTATTTATAACCTCATTAATCCAGCATCATCGGGCTTTTGCTATTGTGGGTCCCTCAATGTGGAATGACCTTCCCTCTGGAATTCGTAGCACGATTCTTGTGAGGAGTTCACCTGCATCTTTTCACTGCTTGAAGACCCTTCTCTTTTCGTGGGCCTGTCATGCTGAGAGCGCTTCTGAATAGCTCTGTTGTGAGAAGCGCTTTTACAAATGTTTTACTAGATCAGGTTAAACTAGCCCTTCGAGTATCCCATAACGCAGACAAAGCAGTGAAAATCTCCATCAATAAGAAGCATCTTGATGCTACAATTCATCACTAGATCCAAAATCAATAGAAAGTAGGCCTACCCGTACCTCACTTAAAGAACAACTAACAAACAATACTAACTCTGGGTTAATAAAGAAATAAATGATAAATAAATACATAAGTTATTTAATAAATGCACATTTCTACCATCACATGCCACTAGAAATGCACCATCCTCTAAACATGCTGCCCAAATACGTGTACATAAACAAATTATTTCTAATCAAATTATCATTAAGCAAGTAGTTAGACTGACATATCTACCGTAGTAATCTAAATATTGTAAACAGTATCAGTGTCGAACATGCACAACTAAGTACTTCATAAAAACATTAACATAAATTCAATGAATATTCATTGACATTACTAACTATATCAGTACAAGAACATGCATTGCACATTTACTGTACATATGTAGCGTATCGAATTTAACACTACGTGTCCCACAACCACGAGTGGGGAGCATTTCACCCCCTTCAGTATCTCAGGAAGTACAAGTGATAGAGAACTGTTTATTTCTCTATCTATGACAGGGTTTCTGGGTTGCACAAGTCAAAGAAGTTATTTCCATGTATGTATGTCTCCAAATACGAACGTATTCATGGGGACAGTGATTTACCTAAAGGTGTGTGTATTCGTTCAATGTGCATAAATAGGTTGACAAACCGCAACCTGGTACACTGAGATAGGCAAAATAAACTACGAAGAAATATGAGTAAAAGAGGAACTGAATCGATAGTTATATGCTTTAGTAATGTGTTTTTAAAGAATCATTGAGACAAAGTTGTGATCTTCTTTGCATGGAAGTTCAAAACTGTGTATTCGTGTCCTGAAAGGTAGGTAATTACTAATTATCTCATAGGGAGCAGTCACAAATGACCTCATTAATAAACATTCACACGACTTACAGCCTGCAGTTTTTAACCACGCATATTAAGTGTACATACTTATAAATAAATAAATAGATAATACATTATTTATTTATTGATTTATAGAGCAGAGCTTGTCATGCCTATGCTTACAAAACTGCCGCAAGCATTCCATTAATCATCACTTGCACCGAGAGAAGACAGTTTTGTAAAGCATTTGCAATGAATTAACACCACTGAATTGCTGTACATACTAACAATTACAGTTCTAAGAAATAATATTAATAGCCATCATAAATGGGAATAAGACGTAACAAAGAGTGGCTAAGGTGGGTGCCTGTATGTGGGGAACCTCCCTCTCTGGATCAGACCTTCCATCTCCCTCCCAATAATTTTTCTGCTTCCTTTAGTCCTTCCCCACTTATTTCAAGTCTCTAAGCTGCAAATATTTGTAGTCGCAGTGAAACATCAAATTCTAACTACGCAATACATAACCTTCAGATTAGCTATCGACAAGCAATCTACAAAGTGTCAAGTATTCATTCGCGCACATCGAAAGCCATTTTCCAAAATAAAGAAGCGTGTGCTCAGAAAGTGTACCGTTAATTTATACATCGGCAAATCTTAAGAGTTAGTGCAAGCAGCTGTGCATCAATCTAACTGACCAAAAACGAAGAACCGAAACCACATTTCGTCACGCATCGATGATTTCCAAAATCGCATGCATGAATGACCATCATCTCTGCGGCATGCGTATAGATACCTTCAGCCTCCGTAGACAGCACCAGGTCGCTACCACGGTCCAGCGCTTGAACGTCACAGCTGCCCTGGTTGACTGGTGACCTGCTCACTTCAACATTGCAAAGAGTCGTCAGTTCATTTCTGTCAGCATCCAGAGATAAAGATAAATGCCCGTCACGCTTGACCGATTCTTCCCTTTCATGTACAATATTACTTACATTGTCAGGATTCATTGTTACAAGGTCGTCATGCGCAAATGATTCTTCCATTTCTTCATTTTCCTGTTGCTGTTCCACATGACTGCTTGGCATTGTGCTGCTTAGTTTATCATCGCTAAGGTAAACATCTCCAGCTGCAATGACACCTTGATCCACTGACAATGACTCTTGTCCAAGAATTTCACTGTCATCGCCAACCTCTCTTTGATACACGTTGACATCTGCTTCTTCATCCCTTTGATACACGTTGACATCTGCTTCTTCTTCCTTTTGATGCACGTTGATATCTGCTTCTTCCTCCCTTTGATACATGTTGACGTCTGCTTCTTCATCCCTTTGATACACGTTGACATCTGCTTCTTCATCCCTTTGATACACGTTGGCGTCTGCTTCTTCATCCCTTTGATACACGTTGACATCTGCTTCTTCATCCCTCTGATGCACGTTGACGTCTGCTTCTTCTTCCCTTTGACACACGTTGACATCTGCTTCTTCCTCTCTTTGACACACGTTGACGACTGCCTCTTCTTGCTTTTGACACACGTTGACGTCTGCTTCTTCTTCCCTTTGATACACGGTGACATCTGCTTCTTCATCCCTTTGATACATGTTGACATCTGCTTCTTCTTCCCTTTGATACATGTTGACGTCTGCTATTTCTTCCCTTTCATACATGTTGACGTCTGCTTCTACTTCCCTTTGAGATACGTTGACATCTGCTTCTTCATCCCTTTGATACACGTTGACATCTGCTTCTTCATCCCTCTGATGCACGTTGATGTCTGCTTCTTCTTCCCTTTGATACACGTTGACATCTGCTTCTTCATCCCTTTGATACACGTTGACATCCGCTTCTGCATCCCTTTGATACACGTTGACGTCTGATTCTTCATCCCTTTGATACACGTCGACATCTGCTTCTTCTTCCCTTTGATACATGTTGACATCTGCTTCTTCATCCCTTTGATACACGTTGACACCTGCTTCTTCTTCCTTTTGATGCACGTTGATATCTGCTTCTTCCTCCCTTTGATGCATATTGACAACTGCTTCTTCCTCCCTTTGATACATGTTGATGTCTGCTTTTTCATCCCTTTGATACATGTTGACATCTGCTTCTTCATCCCTTTGAGACACGTTGACATATGCTTCTTCATCCCTTTGATACATGTTGACGTCTGCTTTTTCATCCCTTTGATACACGTTGACATCTGCTTCTTCCTCCCTTTGATACACGTTGACGTCTACTTCTTTTTCCATTTGACATACATTGACATCTGCTTCTTCTTCCCTTTGACACATGTCAACATGTGCTTCTACCTGCTCTGTCGCATTCACTGGGAAATCATTCTCGCTTGACTCCGATGATGTTCTCAATGTGGTGAAATCCTCAGCATAGACAAATATTTCCTCCAGATCAACCTCTCCTTCAACGTCTGAATGTATTGTTTCCACAGCCTCCACAAACTCAAAATCGCCGTCGTCGAAGCTGATTTCATCATCGTCATCCCTTTCCCGGATTCGCACACCCTTCGACTCTTCAACTTTACCCCATAGTATGTCCTCCGTGCTAACACCATCAATGTTGGCAATTCTCATATCTGACGTTTCAACCTCTCTGATGCTTGGAAGTGAAACGATATCAGTTTCTTCCATCTTTCCAGTATCCATATCTTGAATGCTCGCGGACATTTCAGCTGATCCAGATTGGGAGTCAAGTAACGCAGTTTCCATCATCTTAATTCCCTCCATTACCTCAAATCTGTCTCCTGGAATTTCTACCAAGGCATCAACACTGTCCACAGTTTCCACCGTTTCCCCAACAAGACTCTCCCTCATCTTTTCCTCTACCTTCAGGAGATCATTATCAACATCAGTCGGGCACAACTCTTGGGAATCAGCTGGTAAAACCTCATCTTCGAGACGGTCAACTGTACCAGAAGTTACCAGCTCTGAAATAAAACTTTCTTCGGCATGCTGGCGCGCTTTAGCGACATCAATATTGACTTCACCAATGTCGCAGCTATTGATAGTTTCTTCCTCAAAATCTTTGAGATCAGAAGGTTCGTGACATTGCAACAGCTCTGAAGCAAAACTTGCCTCCACGTCTGTCTTTCCCTTTATAAGATTCTCGGTAACTTCGTAGACTTGGCAGGAGACACCACTCTCCTCCGCCAGATCAGTTAAAGCAGTTGTTTCAGGAGAAAGCATCTGCTCTACAGCAAGATTTTCTTGCCTCTGTCTCTTTCCGTCAACAAGGTCATCACCGACCACAGAAATCTGGCAATCAACAACACCATCCTCCATCAAACTTTCCAGTGTATATTTATTCGCTTCAGGGAGATCACCCTGAGCATCATCAAACTGCACCTCTACGTCTAAAAGATTATCAATTGGATCACAAGGCACCAGCTCCGAAGTGCTGGTTTCTTGGATACGCTGATGTGCATTAATAAGATCGTTATCCACATCAGTAATGCAGCAGGATTCGATGTTTTCTTCCTCCATACCTTCAAGATGAGGAAATTCATCAGATGGTAAAAGTTCAGATACGTGGCTTGCGTGCATTTCCCTTTGGGCCAACAACAGACTGTCTACACATTGCGTAACGAGAGTCATGACACGATCGTCAGCGTCTTTTATGTCTTCAAGAACATCTGCCAACTGAGAATGAATCAACTCTGTAGCTCGAATTTCTCCCATTTTGTTTTGTACCTCTAGGTCGCCGCTATCAACTTCAAAATTTTCACAACTCGCTTGGCCTGACATCTCGTCAACCACACCGTCAACGAGACCAACTGAATGAGAAGAGAGCAGTTCTAAAGACTGAACAGTGTCTGGGATCTTTCCTTGTCCAAGAGTCTCATAAAAATCCAGCTCTGTCGTTGTTGTGCAATCCTGGAAAAGATCTGCTTCCTCTTCCACATCACCAGAACATGTATCCACTGCCACATGAAATGCCTGACTCGGATGTTCATCCTCCACCTTCGAGAGTTCCAATGGACTTACGCTTGCCACCACCATCACAGACTGTGCTTTGCCATCACTGCGCTCGTTGAAAGAATCAATGTCTGAAGTCAAGTCTAAGTCAACGGACAGTACCAGTTCTGACGCATGACTTTCCATAACCCGTGCCAGCGCTTCCAGATCTTTACCGGCATCCACAGCATCACAGATTACTTGACCACCAGTCACCTGCTCACGTGGACCTTCAAAGAATACAGCCTCATCATTTGACACATCCATAGGTCCATTCTCTTCATTGGAAGACGCAATTTCAGTCGTCCAGGTGTCCCCACACCTGTGCTCACCTGTAACGGCATCAAGTGATGTTAAAGTCTTCATGGACTCACCTGGACGATCTTCAAATGACCTTTCAGTAATCTGTTCCACCTTGGCCTCACGTTCCTTATCGTCAACACCAGAATATTCTTTGGCCCATGGTTCCTCACGTTCCACATCCGTTTGGAAATGTTCTTTAAACGAGGAGATGCTCTCTGGATAAGCGGCTGGTTCGTCCTGTTTCGACCACGCACCCTTGGCATCTTCCTTTTCAACTGGTGAAGACAAAAACAAACAAAACAACAATGGATATATATATCTGCAATTGTACTGCACAATTTATGAAGTGCCATTCGGCAAAATCAGTTTCCAGTCAGAATCTTGGACAGCTGCCCTCACTGAGAAGTAGGAAAGCTTGCAGATGATTCTCAAACTGAAGAGAAGAAAGATCATGAGTAGGAGCATCGTAACTATAGCAACTGGGCGTGCCAGCTTTCTGCAGTTTTGACTGCAACAGGAATGAAATGATCTGACTAAGATATCTGAATACCACACCAAGGTGATAGTGAAGTTAGATATAAAAATCTTTTATGGCCAGTGAGGAGGAGCAGAGGTGCTGGAAGAGGAAGAATAAGATGACGAGGAAGATGATGAGGACAATTAAGTGGTGGAGGATGAGGAAGAGGATGTGGCGAGGGAGAGGGAGAGGAGGAAGAGAGAGCAGTAAGAGGAGGATGAGCAAATCGAGGCTTAGATCGCAAGAGCGATTAAGATGAACGACTGGATATTCAGATCAGTTGAGATTACATTACGGTACATTAGCATAAATGAAGAAATTCAGATCTTGCAGATTACAACTTTCTAATAAACATAGTTCTCTTTCCAAATAGCAAAGAGACGTTATTCCTCCAGCGAGTAATTAATTACTTTATGTAAACAGAATCTAACAGAAAAGGAAAACTACAGCTTGAATTATCATCAAATGGCAATTGTGCTCGGCAGGTCAAGATACAAGAATGCAAATCAGGTACAAAGTGCATTAGAAACAAGAATGCAAATCAGGTACAAAGTGCATTAGATACAAGAATGCAAATCAGGTACAGAATGCATTAGATACAAGAATGCAAATCAGGTACAAAGTGCATTAGATACAAGAATGCAAATCAGGTACAGAATGCATTAGATACAAGAATGCAAATCAGGTACAAAGTGCATTAGAAACAAGAATGCAAATCAGGAACAAAGTGCATTAGATACAAGAATGCAAATCAGGTACAAAGTGCATTAGATACAAGAATGCAAATCAGGTACAAAGTGCATTAGATACAAGAATGCAAATCAGGTACAAAGTGCATAGGATACAAGAATGCAAATCAGGTACAAAGTGCATTAGATACAAGAATGCAAATCAGGTACAAAGTGCATTAAATACAAGAATGCAAATCAGGTACAAAGTGCATTAGATACAAGAATGCAAATCAGTACAAAGTGCATTAGATACAAGAAAGCAAATCAGGTACAAAGTGTATTAGATACAAGATAACAAGAATGCAAATCAGGTACAAAGTGCATTAGATACCAGAATGCAAATCAGGTACAAAGTGCATTAAATACAAGAATGCAAATCAGGTACAAAGTGCATTAGATACAAGAATGCAAATCAGGTACAAAGTGCATTAGATACAAGAATGCAAATCAGGTACAAAGTGCATTAGATACAAGAATGCAAATCAGGTACAAAGTGCATTAAATACAATAATGCAAATCAGGTACAAAGTGCATTAGACACAAGAATGCAAATCAGGTACAAAGTGCATTAGAGACAAGAATGCAAATCAGGTACAAAGTGCATTAGATACAAGAGTGCAAATCAGGTACAAAGTGCATTAGATACAAGAATGCAAATCAGTTACAAAGTGCATTAGATACAAGAATTCAAATCAGGTACAAAGTGCATTAGATACAAGAATGCAAATCAGGTACAAAGTGCAGTAGACACAAGAATGCAAATCAGGTACAAAGTGCATTAGAGACAAGAATGCAAATCAGGTACAAAGTGCATTAGATACAAGAGTGCAAATCAGGTACAAAGTGCATTAGATACAAGAATGCAAATCAGTTACAAAGTGCATTAGATACAAGAATTCAAATCAGGTACAAAGTGCATTAGATACAAGAATGCAAATCAGGTACAAAGTGCATTAGATACAAGAATGCAAATCAGGTACAAAGTGCATTAGATACAAGAATGCAAATCAGGTGCAAGGTGAATTAGATACAAGAATGCAAATCAGGTACAAAGTGCATTAGATACAAGAATGCAAATCAGGTACAAAGTGCATTAGACAATCTTTCCAATATAATGAACAACTGAAAATCAAAAAATTCTCAGTGGAGAGAGAAGAAACCATAATATTATCCAAGTTTTGGGGAAGGACCTGCACTGGTTGCCTATACAAGAGCACACTAAGTTAAGAATTCGATGGTCAGATTAGCATAAAAAAGTCTAGCTGGTTCAGTATCTACACAATCATCTCAGTCTCCTTTTCCATCACCGATGTCTCCTAAAGTTCTGTCATGCAAGAATCACTCAGATCTTCGACCGGTCTGAAAGTCCCAAGTGGTCAAACAGAGGAGTTTTCTATGGTCCACCTGGAATAAGCTACCTAAGGACATCCGACATGAACTCTAATTGCCTCTTTCTACAAATGAAGATCATTCTGCACGATGTGTTAGGCTGAAAGTGACTCTGATGCGTCTGTCATGAAGTAGTAAACATTTAAAATTCACAAATACAATTACAAGGCATAAATTAATCTGTTAGAACTCGACTGTCCTTGAATCCGCATTAAATTTTTGTTGTTGCGTTCCACCCCATCTCATCCCTCTGTCATTTGAAGACTTTCTTACTCTCTTCGAGCTGTCTCTGAATAGCCTGCACCGTAAGAGATGCCTTATAAATTCCAAGAAACTATACACTCTGAGAGACTCTTTAACCACGACACACACGCCTAAACACATGCTTATAATATCTGGAATAATAAATGCGAAAAACTAACGAGGACTTCAATCAGCAGCCAGGATGATTTGTAAAGCAAAAGGAAGCCTTATAATATGGAATTGCAATCAATTTGATTCAAAGCAACACATCCTGCTGCTGCTCATATGAAATCAGTGCAATAATCAGAACGATACAGATTGCAGCAGGAAAAGCCAAGCCTTCACTTAATGATTCAGAGCAGAATTAAACAGTTAATTCAAACGGCTCACAGTACGAATATGTAAACCGTTACTACCCAACCCAGTATCAGTGATGACAAACTCAGAAAAGACTGGCACAAAGAAAGCAGAAATAGCCAAAAACACAAGAATAGATGTGGATGGGTTCATCGCAAGGCAAGATCACAACATCTTCACTCAAAGTTCATTCAGTTCTTCTTCTTCTTTTCCTTCTGGCTAGGATTAATCCCTCGCTGTGAAGGGGTCAGCCACTCGGATCCTTTGTCTCCATGTTATTCTGTCTCCAGCATCTTCCTTTCTCAGATCAAGAAATTCCATGTCAAAGTTCATTCAGTTCATCCGTACTTAAACCAAGCCAAAAGATGCACTTTCTCAACATATTTCACCATAGATCCGTCATCACACTAAGGTGGACACCAATTACCGTACAATCTATCCAAAATTTGAACAGCCATAGAGAACTTGCAGCGGCAGTGACTCCAGAACCGTTTACCAACAGTCAAGAAATTAACAAAGCTCTAATTCATAATGGAGCAACAAAAAGATTGAAGATTTGAAGCAGATGACAATAGCAATATCAAGAAAAGTCGATTGTTAGACAGATACACCATCACCATCATCATCATTAATCAACATAAGCTTGAAAGATTTGCGGCAAGAATTGGAAAAGATAGCATTGACAAAATTTAGCGAGAGCCCAGAGTTATGCTAAAACACACAAGATGGAAGAACACTTTTCAAGAACTTATAATACAAAAAGCATCATATCCTAAAGAATGAACTAAACCCTTTGATACAATTATTCTATCCACTCCAGATTAAAGGATTTTTTCACACAGAAGTGAATAGTAGAGTTAACTATTTCTAAAAAAATCCGCCAGACAACGAAGATAGAATTGACTCTATATAACCCTCTACAATTATAACTTACACTATATAACGAGTCCTATATCATTAACCCTACATAACCCACACACAGTTAACCACAGACTGAAGAAGACTTTCAAACATAAAGGATTCATAGTACAGTGTATCCAACAAACTCACCAAAGCCCTGAATCGTAACTGAATGACACCCGAAACCAGAAAAAGCTTTTTCAAACAGTTGAGCTGAAAGTACAGCACCAAAATAGTTAAGGTAACCACAGCCCAAGATAATTACAGTCCACCAACACTAAGTTGACGGACGCTTCGAAATCAGAACAGAAGAACCATATCCAAAGAACCGAAAGAACCATAAACAAGAATTAAAGCAGAGACAAGATCGGAAAAAACGATCCAAAACAGTCGAAAGATAAAATCGTTGAACACCGATTTCCCTGAAGCGAAAAAGCACCAAGCCCCGCATGCACCGCCACCAATGCACCGCAAGTGGCGATACCATCTCAACACTCGTACAGACCGACGATGAGCAATGGTTCCTCCACAAAGTTAACGTCCACAAAGCACGCGGAGGAGGCCTGTCCGCTGGCATTCGACACACGGCACACGTATTCCCCGCGATCCTTCCGACAACATTCCTCGATGCACAAGATCTGCAACCCGTCAAGGACCGACGAGACGAGGTACCGGCTTCGCTCGACCGAATCAAGAGCATCAATGTCGTGGCCATTCACGGTCCACTTCACCTGCCACGGCTCATCGCCCATGACACGCCCGCTCACGAGGATCTGGTCACCGAGGTCAACCCGAGACCCGTGCAAGTGATGCGCGAAACGAGGAGCACCTGTCTCACCTGCGAGATGGTCTTTCGATCCAGCGTCTGCCTCTTCAGGGTCTCTTCGATGACCTGAATAGAAACAAAACACATATGTCTATGCACATAGAAATGTCTGTTTTTGCATAAGTGTGATTAGACATTTTGATTACAAGCGCTACAGCTTTCGAGAATATTTAATGAAAACGCTATTGCTGCTTTCTGGCCAAGTTTCTGGGTGTATTATATAGGCTATGGATATGTGTATGTACATAGGTAGGTCTACTCGTGAACAAGTGCGATAGCACTTTTATTCCGATTCAGTTAGATTAAGGACACACCAATGCTGTTAACAATTTTTAAACAATCAACTTTTGCTTCACTATAATCGAGTGTCAATCACTCAATCAATCACTCAATCACTCAATTAGAGTGTGAATGCTACAAACACGGACACCAATCAAAACAATCATGATGTAGTACAGCGGTTCCCAACCCGTGGCCCGCGGGCCAAAAGTGGCCCCCCAGGCCTCAGAAAATGGCCCTCATCTCTCAAAGAATTATCAAAAATATATGAAAAAATTAACAATTTGGACATGATAGAACACTTATTATTTTCTATTAAAAATTATTTTATGTAAATGTCGATAAATAACATCAAACATTATATTTTGAATCAATTATAACAATTTTATATGCTTTTAGTTAATACGATTTTAACCTTGTGGCCCTCTAATGTCCTTCAACTAAGAAAAAGTGGCCCTCGTGTCCTACAACTTAGAAAAAGTGGCCCTCAAGCCAAAAAAGGTTGGGAACCACTGATGTAGTATAAAGAGTTAAATGGTGTGCTTAATCTCGAGCTTTTTAATAATAAGCAATAATCGTAAATAGACTGAATGATCAAACGCACCTCGTCATAAAAAATGAGGATTAATTGTAGCAAGGATTATAACTGATACTTTCATTGTAACTTAGAAACAACACTCAAAACAAAATAATGGTTTTGGATCTGCACAAGACACTAGGAATGACTAACATTAAATTTGAAACAATAACAATGCATTGCAAAACGTGAGCACCTCATTGTTAGCATTCACATCAATTAGAATTCAAAAGATTTCAAATTAACCTGCTTACACAAATCAACACCTCAAGCATATAAAAAAGGGACAGCATAATAGCAGCATTTTTGTTATAAACCCACCAAAAAAACACTTCATGCATATTAAGGACAATTCATAAAACCATGACAGCAAGTCACACTTTAGAAATAACTCTATACAGGTATGTAACCATGACAGCAAGTTACACTAAATAACTCTATACAGGTAAGTTTATAGGTGCAAAATACGTAAGAAAATACACTTAAAAATTTTATATACCATCTGCTAATATGTATTTTGTCATGAAACACATATTCAAAATTATACACAGAAAATTTATTACTTTTTCAATGCTGTAAAGTAAGAAATTGAAAGAAATCGCAAGTTCTGCATATCAGACAAGTACCAAAAAACACTCAAGCTGCCATGTAAGAGAAACAATGAATAAAAAGCTGAAACATGCTTGGATAAGACAATTGTGGCACTTAATTCATTCAGGCTGAAACCAAACAAATATACAGCATCTGGTTATATGTAAGAACGTTGGTTATATGTAAGAACGCTGGTTATATGTAAGAACGTTGGTTATATGTAAGGATGTTGGCAGAAAACAACGGAACCATGCTCTCTGTTAGTCGACAGAACCTGCCATAACAAACAAATCAGACAATTTAAAAAAACATGCAAACTTGCAATAAATTAGAAGGCAAGAGATATGCTTGTACACACATGCATGTGTAATTGTGTATGTGTTTGTAGGTGTGATTGTAGGATGCATGTATGTATTGTGCATGTATGTGTGTGTTTTCGTGTGTACATGTGAATCTAGTCATTACTGCAATTGTTATTACAATAATTTTAATACGCACAATGTATTGCATTGTATCTAGAAATTTATAAAGCACTTCTCACAGTGCAAACCAATCAGAGTGCTAAAGACCCAGACACCCTAAGCCCTTGTAACGGCATGGCTGTGTTACGGCACCATAGAAATCGTCATTGTTACTATTATTATTATTATTAAAAGTAAGTAGTATTGAGACAGCGAAAAGATGTGATTGGTTACCAGTTAATACCAACGAACATGTTAGTGTAGGGAACTGATTCCAAAGCGCAGGAACAATGAAGGCAAAAGCTCAAGTTTTAGAAAAAGTAGTCCTTGTTCATGGGACTAGGATATCATGTCTGCCACTAGTCATAGCAGTACATTCTCACACAGTACATCTAATCAATTTGAGGTACTTATGTATGTTCGTACTCGTATGTATTATGTATGCATGCAGCTACATTTACTATAGAACTCTTAAAGAGAGCCAAAGTGTTCACATCCAAGTATGTAATTTGACAGGTACGTACAAATATGCGATTGAAAGATGGATGGATGGACGGATGGATGGATGGATGAACATACAAAGAGTAAAAAGTCTGAGAAAAATGCTTTGGTCCCAAGTTTATACGGCTCGTTTGCTAGCTCTTTACATGCCTCACACAAATACTTCAATATGACGTACATGCAAGCAAGAAGCAAATTCATATTTACAATTAGGCTAAACCAATTTATTCTTTAGTTTCTATTCACCGGAAGCTGAAAATATTCTGTTCTAATCTGGTTTTGTATTGTTTGGTCAGAAGTATTTAAAGTTACGATACTTAAATACAAATAAACTTGCGTAAAATTATGTATACTGTGGTATGTTATGTCCTTTTTAGTACAGAAAGGATTCAACAGGGCGAGGGGACACATGACGCACCACAGAAACTGGTTAAGGTGTCCTGGTGTTAAGGCTACAATGAGTGACTACTCTTTTGGTCTGCCCTTTAATCATACCTTTTGTCACTCTGTTTATCACTCTATGCACTCCTGGAAGGTGTCCATAAAACGAAGAGAAAAGAGGCATGCAGACTGATTTTTTCATTTGGTTTTGCATCTGAAAGCTGAGCTGGAATAATTGGTTTATTACGAACAACATGCTCCCTTCAAGTTAATAGTCAATAGGCCAAGGACTGGAGGAATGCAGCCGTATGTACTTAAATACATAAAAAGCATGTGTAACATCTTAAAAATATATATTATGAACAAACATATATGCACTGCAAATGCATGCAAACATACATACATATAAACAAGCAAGCACACACACACAAGCAACAAAGGCATTCATATATAGATTAAAGATAAAGAAATGCTCAAAATGTGGCTATTGAGCCTACGGTCGATGAGCAGCTGAGCTGACGTGGAAGCCACTCCATGTTCATTGTGGACTTCACAGGTGTACTCTCCCTCATCCTCCACCGTGACTCCATCTATGAGTAGGATGCACTTTCCATTCGAATATTCCATCTCGAAGTGAGCACTCGGCGATAACTTCTGACCATTCTGTACGAAAAAAACGTACGACAATACCACATTTTAGACTTTAGAGCTGTATTAAGGTTGCGATAAGACGTGAAGTTTAATCATCGCCAATTCCAATTTCCTTCGAGCAAATAAAGTGAGTTATATCTGAATCTGTCATAATCTAATCTAATCCAATACCAATTGGCCCAACACAACCTAATCCAACTTAATCAAATCAAATTTCAGTTTTGCATAATCTACTCTAATCAAGCCATACACAGTAGAATTCAATCAACTCATTCAAAAGTTATTCAAACTTAATCTAATCTAAGCTAATCTAATCAGGCTGGGCCTATGATTAACTATTATTACTAGTAGTATTCTTTTATTATCTTCAACAATCAACATCAGCAACAGAAGAAAGTGTGATTAACAACAAAAGCAGTAGCTGATGTTCTAATTGATAACAGCTGGAGTGTCTCGAAAGCAAGGCCGTAGCTAGGGGGGTGTTTTGGGAGCTTGAACGCCCCCCACACACAAATTGAAATAATGTAAAAATAAAATAATGCATTTACTAACACATGATGTAAGAACTACAGCGTGCAATGTATTGGCCGTTCAGGACCCGCCATGAGAGTTCGCGACACTTCTCCAAACCCCTTAGTCAGTTGATTCGGTTGCTTGCCAGCTTGCTCATGCTCGAGTAAACACCCACCGAAATAAAAACCTGGCCATGGCCTTGCTCGAAAGTCCATCAAGTTGAAGTGCTGGACAGTTTATCTCATCTAGCTATTAAAATTGCCATTATTCTCATTACTAATTATCATATATAAGTTATAACGGCTTTTTTATATAGTAGCAGAACTCCATAGTTACCTGATACCAGGTAAAAGTGGGGGCAGGGTGACCAGTCACTTCGCACTCCAGTCTAGCAGACTGAGACTCCAGTACATCGATGTTGACCAGTGCACTCTTAAAACAAGGAGCGGTAGGACCGGTAGCACCTAACATCAAAAACCAAACTGATGTCATCAAACACAATGTAATGTAATAGTTGTAACTACACAATAGTCTATTCAGTTGTGCAGTAAAGCTTTAATCCAACTAGTTGGGGTACAAGACTGCTGAGCAGATTTTGCAAAAAATGACAATGGACCCTGGATGCAAAGTACCTGCCTGGCACCACGCATTCAGATAAACTGACCATGAACATACCTACATACATACATACATACATACATACATACATACATACATACATACACACACACACACACACATACATACATACATACATACATACACACACACACACACATACATACATACATACATACATACATACACACACAGACATACAATATACATACATACATACATACATACACACACATACATACATACGTACATATATACATACATACATGCATACACACACACATACATACATACATACATACATACATACGCACATACATACATACATAATTACATACATGCACACACACATACATACATACATACATACATACATACATACATACATACATACACACATACATACATACGCAACTACACATTGCAAACATCACACACATGAACATAGACAGCTAAACCATCACAACCCAATGATACCAACAAATGCATTGTGTGGCATCATCATCGTCGTCGTCGTCGTCATCATCGTCATCAACGCTTAGATGTACTTACGCATGACTGTAAGAAATGCTTCGGTCATCGATTCTCCGGCTTCGTTCATCGCTCTCACGGAATACTCTCCCTCGTCCTCCGGCAGCGTGTCAACGATGACCAGGGTGCAGATTCCATCGACGCAGCTCACCTGGAAATCTCCGGATTCCGGTATCGGATCTCCGTCTACGTACCACGCCACCGTCGGCGCCGGCTGACCACCGACTCGACACTTCAGTATTGTCTTCTGGCCGTCAGTGACCGTCGTTGGAGACAATGGTTCCTCGAAGAAAGGAGGAACCAGGGATGCAGATTCTGGCGTCTCGGTGATGGAGGTTTCAAGAGGTAGTTCTTCTTGGATTTCAGCAATGGGGACTTCAGTGGGCAGCTCCTCTGGGATTTCAGCAATGGGGACTTCAGTGGGTAGCTCCTCTGGGATTTCAGCAATGGGGACCTCAGTGGGTAGCTCAACTGGAATTTCAGCAATGGGGACTTCAGTGGGCAGCTCCTCTGGGATTTCGGCAATGGGGGTCTCAGTGGGTAGCTCCTCTGGGATTTCAGCAATGGGGAGTTCAGTGGGTAGCTCGACTGGGATTTCAGCAATGGGGACCTCAGTGGGTAGCTCGACTGGGATTTCAGCAATGGGGACCTCAGTGGGTAGCTCAACTGGGATTTCAGCAATGGGGACTTCAGTGGGTAGTTCCTCTGAGATTTCATCAATGGAGGCCTCAATGGGTAGCTCCTCTGGGATTTCATCAATGGAGGCCTCAGTGGGTAGCTCCTCTGGGATTTCATCAATGGAGGCCTCAGTGGGTAGCTCCTCTGGGATTTCAGCAATGGGGACTTCAGTGGGCAGCTCCTCTGCGATTTCATCAATGGAGGCCTCAGTGGGTATCTCTTCCTGAATTTCAGCAACGGGAGTTTCAATGAGTAGCTCTTCTGAAATCTCCATGGCAGGCATTTCTGTGGCAATCTCTTCTTGGATTACATCAGTGGGGATAACATCCTTCATCAGCTCATCATCGGAAATTACTGCCGCAACATCTGGCGATGGCAGACGCTCTCCTCCAAGACCGGTTCCTTCGGCATCCAGCAGACTAAGAACATCATCCTCGATGCTGGACAGCGTTGCCCGTCCCGTCGTATCGCTCGAGTGACTCAGGCGCTCAACCGCGTCGAAGAAGACTTCCTCTTCCGATCCATCCGACTGCGACATTTGTTTTTTCGGTGGGGATGTCGGCACTGTTTCCTCGTTCATCATGATCAATTCGCTAGCACCTGGAACCAGTGTTTCTTCAAAGACACCTCCATCCAGGGTTTTAGAAACCTCTTCCGCTACCGCAGTCTCGTATTCTGGAGTTATATCCACCTCCTCCAATACAGCTGGTCTTGGTTCGGAGTCCTGTATCGTGGAGAAGCTATCAGTGGCAGCTGAGATTTCTTCGTGGAACGTCTCAGTGGGTAGCTCCTCTGGGATTTCAGCAATGGGGACCTCACTGGGTAGCTCCTCTGGGATCTCAGCAATGGGCGTCTCAGTGGGTAGCTCCTCTGCGATTTCATCAATGGAGGCCTCAGTGGGTAGCTCCTCTGGGATTTCGGCAATGGGGGCCTCAGTGGGTAGCTCCTCTGGGATTTCGGCAATGGGGGCCTCAGTGGGTAGCTCTTCCTGAATTTCAGCATCGGGAGTTTCAAGCTGAACAGCATTCAAAGCTGGAACAGGAACTTCAGGTGCGACATTAACCGTTTCACTGATTATCTCGTGAAATCTGCAACTTTCATCATCAACACCCAAACTCTTTGCCGTTGTCTTCTCCACCTGGAAAAGGTCGGAATCAACTTGACCTTCTGGAACGGAGCAGAAACGAATCGGTTCCAGGTAGCGCTCCACGTCCTCCCGACGAATCGTCTCTTCCGACCAACGCACCAAATTCAAGGTCAGGTGGCAGGAAACTTGTCCGCACAAATCCTCGATGACATTCGCTTGAAACTCCGAGAACCGATCTGGAATCGGTTCGACGGAGTCTTCTGGAGTCCGGATGTACTTTTCCGATATCAGCAGCGACTTTGGAAAATCCAGCGAGGGTCTCGTCGCGCCCTGTGCGACCCCGGATTGAACCGTCTTACTGGAAGTATCAGTCGTGGCTTTCTGACTTGACTTAGCCTCGATTAAAATGACAGTCTCTGATCTGTTTACCTGATTTTGCTGCCCATCCTGAATCCCAAAAGTGGACGTTACCCTCTTCACCACAGAGTGTGTATGTTGTTCCCGCTGAATTGTTCCTACAGACTGACTCCCTGTTCCCAATGCAGCAGAATCCACAGTGTCTGCAGTTGGTGGTGAGAGGTCAACTATCTTGGTCTGTAAAGTGATGGATTGAGCAACTTGGTCACGTTTCACGATGTCTAGGTTCAAGTGGGATTGTGCTCTCATCTCAAGATCACCCTCTGAACGAACCCCAAAGGCAGAAGAATCACCCGACACATCCTGCCGATGAAGCCCCTCTTTCGCTATTTCACCCCTCATCTGCACCTCACCAGACGCACCTTGCTGCACCTGCAGATCCTGATGAAACACCTCGGTACGTTTGGTCACACTCTGAATATGAATTCTTTCTTGAAGTCCTTCACCGATTGCCGGGACGTCCTTCTGTGTCCCGAGTTCCCGTACACGCGTTCGACCCTGAGTCATGTCACCATGTCTCCTCTGTGGCTCTACCACGGCTTCCACCTTCCGAGTGGGTGACGGCGGTTTTGGTATCTTCCACTTGACATCGGCCATCTGTACCGTCTCCTCGTAGACGTGCTCTCTCACCTGGGAAGCTTTGGAGGTCACCTTCGACTCCGTCTGCAGCTTTCCCATGTTGGCAAAGAACAGTGTCGTCTTCGACTGGAAGTCGGGCTTCGAAGACGAAGAAGTGACGGGTGGTGACGTCACTGAATCCGAATGAGAGATCTCGCTGTCGGCATTGTATTCATAAGCTGCAATTTAAACCAAGTCATTGAAGTCAGCATCATCGTCAAACAATGCCATCACAACGTCCCCTCCAGTGCTCTTTAATAGGACATAAAATAATATAAATTGACTATAATCATATATATATATTTGGCAACTATATGATTAACACTTCTAATACATTGGTACAAACAGTTTAAGGTTACTAAAGAGACTGAAGGTTCCGCTAGTCAGGACCACTTAGGGTAGCTGAGAATAAGTGCAGGACTTTGGCCAACCGAGAATACACTTGGCATAGACAGGTGAATTTAACTATTCCTTAACTAATATATATATATTTCAGTATATAATGCAAATTTACTGCTCATATACAAAACACGGACTTACCCTCGACTGCAAGGTTTGTGACTGACGAGACTTTTCCGTACTTGTTGACCGCAATACACTCATAGACTCCAGTGTCCTGTGGAAACGCTTCCAGTATGAGCAGCACCGCCTCTCCGGTCTCACGTGCGTACGCCGTCCGCACGTCTGGATTGTCGAAGACCAACTTTCCGTTGTGCTTCCACGAGATTTCCGGCATCGGATTGCCTTGTATGCGGCAACAGAATCTCACCTGATCTCCATCCATCACCTGCGCCAACACAAGATAGAGAAAAAGGTTTTATCTAACATGTCATAATACAGTTGCCCAAGTTCCCAAGTCCCAACTTTTTTAACTTTAGGTCCACTTTTTCCAAGTTCGAGGACGACACGAGGGCCACTTTTTCTTAGTTGAACGACATTAGGGAGACACAAGGCTAACATTTTATTTGCTGAAAGCACATAAAATTGTTATAATTGATTCGAAATAGAAAGTTTGGTGTTATTTATAGACGTCAAAATAAAATAATTTGCAGTAGAAACATAAGAAAACAATTATGTGCTCTATCCTGTCCAAATTTTAATTTTTTTTCATATATTCTTGCTAATTCTTTGAGAGACGAGGGCTACTTTCTTAGGCCTAGTGGGCCACTTTTGGTCCGTGGGCCACAGGTTGGGAACCGCTGTTTCACCTTCACACCAGCAGTGTATAGCCGAGTTGGGGTGGGGGATGGAGAGGCAGATGGAGGAGAAATCTCGATCCACATTCATGTCAACGTAGATTCAATTTTAAAATATTAGTTGCACTACATGGCAATCATGACGCAGACCTGCGGAAGTGGAATGGAATGGCCTCCCATCAGCCTTGCAATCGACGCCTCGGCTAAACTCGCCTGCCATGCATAGTTCGCTGAAAACCCACTTTCCGAGAGCTGTGACTGGGCTGGGAGTGAATCGTAGCAGATCTCTCAAAGAGAGAGTGCTATAATAAACTCTCGGAATGAATGAATCGTAATCTATCACTTGGATGTCACTTGAGGGAGAGACCTGATCAGTCGCCCTACAATCCGAATGATCAAGAAACTTCAATATGGATAGTACAGCCTACAACACCCGGGTTAAAGTCCCGGTCAATAAGAGGCAGACCCAGGAAGAAGAGGCAGACCCAGGAAGCGATGGATGGATGTGGCAGAAGAGGACTGCCTGAGGATGGGACTAACCGTGGGAGGGGCGGCGTGGAGAGCGCAGGACAGGGATGACTGGAGGCTCTCCATAAAGGAGCGGCTAATGCGGGCGGAAGCTTCGCCAGGGCCATAAGTCAGTAAGTCAAAGTCACTTGGATGTAACAGAACCTCACCTTTTTCTGAGCTGACAGTTCTTCAAGGAAGACGGGCTTGCCGCCATCCAGATGCAAGCGCATCTCCTGACGCTCCGTCCGGACCGCTTCCACCCTCCGCTTGCGTTGGAACTCGCACCGGCTCAGCTCCTTCTTCGGCCGCGGCAACTCCACCTCCATCTTGATCGCTCGTGGCGCTGACACCCTCTCCACGTTCAGCTGCGCCTTGCTTGACGACCGGTGCTGCACCTAATAATAATAATAACAATAATAATAATACTAATAATAATAATGATAATAATAACAATAATAATAATGATAATAATGATAATAATAACAATAATACAAATAATACTAATACTAAATAATACTAATACTAAATACTACTACTACTACTACTACTAATAATAATAATACTACTAATACTAATACTAAATACTACTACTACTACTAATAATAATAATACTAATAATAATAATACTGCTGCTGCTGCTGCTACTACTACTATTACTACTACTACTAGTACTACTACTAATACTAATAACAATACTAATTTTCTTTACCGAAACGCCTGCAAATGCACTACACTGTACATGTAGAAGTTATGCAACAATCTTAATTAACATCAATCTTAACTACAAACAGAACAGACAGCCTGCAATACAACAGGAAAAAGTCTAAATTTAGGTTTGTCTAACATACTCTAACCTAACCTATCCTAACCCAATCTAACCTAACTCAATCCAACTTAACCGCACACCAACCTATTCTCATCCAATCTCATCCTAACCTGGAGAAGCATCTCCTCCTGCCTCTGGTTGTCAATGGCAACCGTCTCGGAGAAGCTGCGCTGCTGCATCAGCGGAATCATCAGCTCCTGGCGCAGCGTGGAGACAGCCTCCGCACGCTGCTTCAGACTGATCTGCTTCCGTTCGACGAGGGAAGGCGGAGCCGCCAGCTGCACCTCCATCTTCGTTCCGCGTGGAAGCGAGACACTCCGCATCATCACCTCCGACTTTTCCGTCTTCGCGATCGGAAGCGCGAACTGCTGGACGGATTTAGAGGATTGACTGTTGTCGATGGCAACCGTCTCCGAGAAGCGTCTCTGGTTGTCGAGGTCTTTTGCGTCTGTCGTTGAGACGCTTGCTTTGTCCTCTTCTGCACCTTCAACTAGAAAGAGATGTCAACAAGATATTGTTTCATCTATGCAGATACTGTGTCATCTAGACAGGTACTGTCATCTGTAAAGACGCGGTGTCATCCATAAAGAAAGTGCCATCCATTAACATACTGTGTCATCCATTAAGATACTGTCATCTATTAAGATACCGTGTCATCCATTGAGATACTGTGTCATCCAAAACTTGTTGGAAACAGATAATTATATATAATATGGGAAACAAGTTCATGAGTGGCTTTTTTTGTTTAATCCGAAATGTGTCCTGTCCTGTGGACCAAATACCAAAAAGCCTCAGTTTTCATTCTTGAACTGTCTCAGTCCTTGAGTCTCTCGATCTCAGAGCCTATTGTCTTGGAACCTTGAAGTTTCCTATCCTGCATACAAATCTGACTTTAAATAGCATCGCTTGAAGAGTAAGCCAAATCAGACTAGCTCTTTGTGCCAGCTTATCATGATGTCAAACGTTACTTCAGCAAGCCAGAGACTATTAGATCAGTGATCAAAACAAAGTACAACAAAATAGAATAGTCACCCATGACAGGCACATCCACGCATGTGGGGCCAACCAAAAGGTTTGCCAATGGGAGTAATATGTCGGAACATACAGTGGTGGCATCACTGCCTTGGAGCAGAGTGTTCCAGGCTCGAATCCACCTCAGGCCACTGCGTAGGAACCATGAGCAAGTCCTTCACATGCAATTGCTCGTGCGCTTCGGCGTGAAACTCCGAGGCAGTGTCCGCGCTGTAGTCAAAAGTGCCTCTGAGTAGAGAACTTCAAGGGACAAAATAGAAATAGAGAAATAAACAAGTAAAATAAATAATTTACAGGGATTTGGGGCCCATGCGGTTGAAACACGCACTTACGTTGAACAAAGAGATGGCAGTGAGTAACCGCCGTTCCCAGCGGATTCTCCACCTTGCACATGTACTCCCCTTCGTCGTCCGGAAACAGCTCCACGATCGTCATCACACTCTCCCCCCGCTCGAAGTCCACTGAAATCCGGAAGTCCGGACTCGACTCTATGAGCTGCCCGTTGAAGTACCAGGTCACGACCGGGGGAGGAGCTCCTCGGAATTGCACTCGAAAGACGATTCGTTGCCCATCCGGGGCGGTCTGGTTGCAGAGTGGGGTGATGAACTTGGGTGGGTCATCGGGGTGGGTGATCCGTGCAGGGGTTTCTGTGGTGGGGGTAGACAGTGGTGGAAGGGGTGTGGTCGTTGAAAGTGGTGCAGATGATTCGTCGATTCCTGCCTCGTCTGCTGTAAACAAACGTAACAATACATTTATATAGCACCATTTTGTAACAATACATCTATATAACACCATTTTGTAACAATACATTTATATAACACCATTTTGTAACAATACATTTACATAGCACCATTTTGTAACAATACATTAATATAACACCATTTTGTAACAATACATTTATATAGCACCATTTGTAGTCTCTTCAAATCATACAACAGCATACAGAGATATGAACATACGCAAAAAAATCAAGCAATAAAACAAAAAGGTATTTAAAAAACTAACAACTTCTATGGTACCATTACCAGAATGAATAGGCTAATGCAAAAAAACACGAGCATGTATTTGGGCAAAAGCCAAAGTCAAGAATCGAAACAATTTCAGAAGTCCGGTCTAAGTCCTATGGGCAAAGTCGAATAGGTCGGAAGAACTAGAAGTCGGGCGAGAGTAGGTAACAGATTAGACTTAAGCCAAGACATATATGATATAAATGTACGTGGCAAGTATAACCTAACCGCCTCTGAACGGTTCACCCTACTAGAGGCACTTTATAAATGTTTAAATACAATACAATAACCTGGTTGAAAATTCCAGTGCATTTAGCACTGGAGTAGCAACAAAGGATGACAAACACTACATCCCATGCGTTTTGTAAGTAAAGCCATCCTATGCTCATTAATGCTGACAAATAGTCTAATCTCATATGCCTAGGATATAAACATAAAATCGGTCATATGAAGTCATTCTTTATGTGATTCATGTGATTTTCTACATTCTTCCCAAGATAAATTCAATAGATATGGACAAAGACAATGTTAGGCATATATAATGCGTATACTCCATAAATTGATCAATTGCCTTTTCTACCTGATAGCAGTATGCCCATCAGTTTTTCTTACCAATAAACAAATATAATAATAATAATTAGAATGATAATAATAATGATAATAATAATAACAATAATAATAATGAAAATAATAATAGTAATAAATATAATAATAATAGTAATAAAAGTAATAACAATAATAATAATAATAATTATTATTATTTCTTTTTCTTGAATAAAAATAATAATATAATTATAATAATAATAATAGTAATAAATATAATAATAATAATAATAAAAATAATAAAAATAATAAAAATAATAATAATAATGATAATAATAATAATAGTAATAAATATAATAATAATAGTAATAACAATAATAATAATAATAATAATAATAATAATAATAAATAGCATAAAGGTAGAGTCAATAAATTTATTTAACAAGAACAAATTCATGGAGGCACTGATGGCACTCATTACCATTTTCTGGTCCGGTGGAGACGGTCGTCCGTGTTTCCGCATCACCGAGCTTGTTGCTCGCCCTGCAGATGTATTCACCCGCATCCGAAGCCCTCGCAGTGTCTATGGTGAGCGTGGCGGAGTCACGAACGTGAGCGATGCGGATGTTGTCACCAGACATCACGAGATCTCCGTTGTGGTACCAGACAACGGACGGATTTGGTTTTCCAGCCACAGAACAACGGAGACTAAAACAAAAGAAATCGCAATGTATGCAACCTGTAATGTAACAACGTAGTGTTACACCAGCACACCTACTTAGTTATTTTGACAGGGCACCATATAAATTCCATACATAGATAGATGGATGGATGAAAGGATGGATGGATAGATGGATGGGATGGATGAATGAATAGATGGATGGGATGGATGTATAGATGGATGTATAGATGGATGGATGGGAAGGATAGATGGATGGATATATGGATGGGATGGATGACTGGATAGAAGGATGTATAGATGGATGGATGGGAAGGATAGATGGATGGGATGGATGAATGGATAGATGGGATGTATAGATGGATGGGATGGATGGGATGATAGAGACAGACAGACAGACCGACAGATAGATAGATTTTCTGACAACAACAGCCTGAGATTTGTCTTCCATAATTCATTACTTTCTGCCATACTTTGCAATATTCACATGAATTTCACTCGAGTCACTAGAAGATTAAAAAAGCAAATAATAATTATTATTTACACAATCGTTTTTCCCGGCAACGTATGCACAGATGGCGCCAGGGTCTGCAGGAAAGACGGTGAGCTCTCGAAGACGTGCGTCTCTCCTCGGCTGTTCGACACAACCGTCTCCTTCTTCACCGACCGAGTCTTCTCGAGAATCGTCACCTCCGCTCCAGCAGCTGTTCATCACGCAACACACAGCAATGTAAATTAAATCAAATTTAGGTGGCCTTGTTGGCAGTGGCGTAGCCAGGAATTTCTGATCTGTTCGGGGGGGTCCGGATGCCCTTTCTGACACCAACCCAACAGTATTACAGTCAATAAAAAGGGAATGAAGTAACAAAGGGAATAAAGAAAAACAATTGTTACTATAAGCAATTGTTTTGTTTTTTCTTATTTAAGTGGATAAATAATCTTTAAAAAGACTTTTCCCCTGAAACCTCCTTGTCTACGCCACTGCTTGTTGGCATAACCTTCTGCCCTTCTGGGCTTGCCCATCATTACTGAATGCACATTGACTGCTTTTATGTCATGCGTGAACTGTTTTTGGTGAGCGCTAATAAAGTGTGTTCATTCATTCCTTCAAATTCATATATTGTAAGTTTTAATTTGCAATTTTTACAACAATTCATAGAGCATTGCCAACACAATAATAAAGTTTGCCCATTTATTCCTTCAAATTCATGAAGCACTTTACATATAATTATAAATTTTAACTTTGCAATTTTTACAGCAATTCATAGAGCATTGCCAACACAGAGTTGCTCCTAGGATGCTTTTTACAAATGCCAAGAGTTACGTGGGAAGTAAATTTCTGACAGCTTTTTATAAACATTAAAACTGTTGGCCTCATGAATATATTATACAAGCTGAACTCTTAGTCGCTTGCTCATGGAATACCATAATGCAGCAGCACTCTTTCTCAGTGGTTGGCCTAAAACCTGGAATGGGCTATATGTTGTGCTCTGCCTGGTGCCTAGAGGTCACACCACTATTTTCCATACGAACTTAGAAACTGCCTTATTTAGCCATGGTTGGACTGGGAGCAATATAAAAACTCAATAGTAATAAAATTTACCATACCAAAGACTGAGTAATAGTGTTTAATTGTAATGTCTCGGTAAGCATACATGTATTACCTCTCTGACATAACAACACGCTGCAATTGAATAATATCATGGGCGGAGTTTATCAGGTGCTAGGGGGGCTAAGCCCTCCAAGAAGACCCAGATTCTGTTTTTTAACCGTGTAAATGGTATCTTTTCCCGGGCTTAGCCCCCCAAGAAGGCGCAGACTCATAAGTTAGCCCCTCCAAGAATGGAAACCAAACTCCGCCCATGAATAATATTACAAGATGCGGTAAATACATCAGCGGACTTGTATAATAAAATAAAACAAAGAACTTACGAACAATGACAACATTGGCAGTCGACGTTGATCTTCCAGCTTTGTTGAACGCACGACAGGAGTACATCCCGCTGTCTGCGACTCCGGCCGACTGTATCGTCAGCGCACAAACACCCGTGAAGCGATCGAACTTGATGTCGTTCCGCTCGGACCCCTCCAACTCCTTTCCGTCCTTAACCCACAGAATGTTTGGAGTCGGGTAGCCTGTAACCACGGCAACCAACGTACATTTGTCGCCCTCACGAGCCACGACCGGTTTCAGCGCGTTGGTGAACTGCGGTGGATCAACGCGAGTTCCGGAAGTGGTCTTTTGACTCGTTGCGGGAATCTTATTAGGCTTTTTGTGATCAGATTCTTGACTGTTTTTGCGAATATCGCCGGTTTTTTGTCCTTCGTTTGCGACTGGTTTTGAAGTTTCTTCCGAACTATGAACTGTGAGGTAGCAGTCGGTTGTGGCACGACCAACGGCGTTCTCCGCAACACATCTGAAATATTTGATTTTAGTATTAAATAACAGTAAAAGACAAAAACTGACAAATTTACTTACCATAAATATTTTATCCCGTGCATCAACAGCAGTGTGAAGTTAATAAAAATTAGAATAAAGGAAATAATAAAAAATCATAACAAGAGCAATGATAGTCAGATTGATAATAGTATTAATAACAAATGACAAAAAATTACAATATCAGGAGATAACGGAAGACTGCGATGTAGAAGAGGTATAATAGCAAATGTGAGAAATAAAATAAAACAATTAAGAACTATTGCCACACTGCACCTGAAATGCCCCTCGTCATCCGGGAAGCAGTCAAGGATGACCAGGTAAACCTTTCCGGTCTGCTGGTCGTAGGTAAAGACAAAGTCCTGGCTGCGATCAATGTTCTTGCCGTTGTGGTACCAGGAAATGACGGGCATGGGGTTGCCACGGACGACGCAGTAGAGCGCCACCTCTTGACCATCGTTGGCAACAATGTCTTTCAGTTGCTCCACGAAGACTGGCGGAGTCTTATCAAGTTCCACGACTGAAATGCAAAGAACAAGCCACGACACTTTAAGTCAAAGTATGTATCTTCGTTTTAGATGTCAAGCCGCATTCGGCCAGATTTTACATGAAAGTTAAAATTGTTCCTATAATTGTTCTCATAATAAAAGGTTTGGTTACTATTTTCTGTATAAAAACGTTGCTATAAAGTTTCTATCATCTTTGCCTGGGTACAAATTTATGCGGTCTGGAGAAAGTCGTAAAGTTTTGGCACTACTTCCGGAAATCAATCAATCAATCAATCAAGCAATCGATCGATCAATCAAGCAATCAATCAAGCGATCGATCAATCGATCAATCAAGCAATCAATCAATCAATTAATCAAGCAATCAAGCAATCAATCAATCAATCAATCAAGCAATCAATCAAGCAATCGATCGATCAATCAAGCAATCAATCAATCAAGCAATCAATCAAGCAATCAATCAAGCAATCAATCGATCGATCAATCAAGCAATCAATCAAGCAATCAATTAATCAACCTGATACAATGCCTTTCAACACATCTGCTCAGAGGTACTGTGAGTTCAAACTGTGGTAGCCATTACTGGGCATATTAGAATCTGTGTAAAAATGAATGCTATGGTGTTAAATGGCAATTTATTCTCAACAACCAGCTGTTCCAAAATAGGCTCACGTCTGCTTTTGGTGACAGGGAGAGGTTACAATTTCCCCCAAAGTCCCATTTGAAGCAGCGTCATTCCATGTCATAGAGCCCTGTGTCATGGAACGGGCTTCCTCGGGAGGGACTCTCAATTCGGTAATTCCCTTACTGTTCTATTGACTACTTGAAATTGCTGCCATCCACTAGGCCTGGATCCACTGCACCATTGAACCTTTGAATAGAGACATTGAAGAAGCACTATATATATTTTGACTGGCTGATTGATCGACTGATTGATTGACTGATTAAACATCAACTGAAGCCAAGTTCATTCTGATAGCTACACTAAGGAAGCTACTGGATAAGAGTAGGTAACTGCTTTAAATCCAGAGATATAGACATTTTAAAATTTATTTTAAAACTCGACTTAAGACATAATATAATGTTTTCTAAGGCGTACCTTTGACTGAATATATTGCGCTTGTGTTTGTAGAGGCGCCTTTGTAACGGCATGTGCTGTGTTACGGCGCCACATAAATTGTTGTCATTATTATCATTATCATTATTATTATTATCATTATCATTATTATCATTATCATTATTATCATTATTATCATTATTATTATTATTATCATTATTATTATCATTATTATTATCATTATTATCATTATTATCATTATTATTATTATCATTATTATTATCATTATTATCATTATTATTATTATCATTATTATTATCATTATTATCATTATTATTATCATTATTATCATTATTATTATTATTATTATTATTATCATTATTATTATTATTATTATCATTATTATTATCATTATTATCATTATCATTATCATTATTATTATTATTATTATTATTATTATTATTATTATTATTATTATTATTATTAACTGCAACGCACCAGTGGGCATGGGTGATGTGAAACTGTGAGTCCTTTGCTGTCCATTCCAATTCTTCACCAGCCGCACTTCTGAATTGCTGGCGTTCATAAACTGCTGTTTAGTCCGTGCGATCTCACCTTCCAGACTCTCCTTTCTGGGTCTCACACCTTAAACATACGTCAAAACAAACTCTTTGTTTAATAAAGAAAAACAATAACTGTCTCTAATTATGCTTATCTTAACTTGCTTTACTTAATGGTCTTCCTCATTCAACTACGACGCCATATTGTAATCATTGTGCAATAATTACCTTTGACGTAATTTTTACGTCATTTTTCGCCAAAGCTTAGCATGAAACTTGAGCGCTCTCAGCGCAACAACCCTGGGAAAAGATAAATGCCTTTGGCCAAGGAGTATATATGTACTAAGAGGAGCCCCATGTAGACATGAGCTTAACCAGCAGAATTGGGGAAGACCTTCCAAGCAGAGGGGCAAAATTACCATTTATAAACCCCAAATGGGCGGCGAACACGCCGGCAGGTGGAGTAGGTTTGGAACGTAAAATCTAAATTTCCCAGGCAACGTCGGGTACCCCAGGTAGTAAATAATAATAAAGGTATCAATTGTACACCATGCATCTTACCGCTATTCCTTACTCACCCTTTGTACCAACGAACATACTGGCACGCACTCAATGCATTGTTATTACCACAATCAATTATCAATTGTTAAAGTCTTCTAACACTCAGATATCTAAAGTGCAAAGCACCAAAACAAACAAAATTGCAATTGACCAATGAATATATTGGTACATGCTATTACTACTATTGTTACTACTACTATTACTACTACTATTACTACTACTACTACTATTATTATTACTATTAATTATATTATTAATTGGTAACTTCTATAGTGCCTGTGACTGACGCACAAGGCACCAAATGATGGTATACAAAAACGGACCCATAGTGAGGTCATCATCCAGAAGCTTAATGATCAGTGCCAAAAAGAGGCAGGCTATGGTAGATTATAATCAATCTGATAAAGACAGGTCTTACCTTAAAAATGAACTGACATAAGTGAACAGAGCAGATTTTTAAAATTCTAAACTCAAGGCCCTGCAACTAAGAAATCTGGTCCACTAGAAGAGTTCTAGTCTTAGTTATGACCAAGAACACACCTTGACAGTCTAGTATTGTACCTGTTCCAATTGCATTTGGCCATTTATAAATCACCGTGTATTATAGTATAGACTCTTATGAAACTCACCTAACATCGTTGAGACTGTAGTGTTTCATTTGAAGCCAAACCATCGCACACTGCAATCCATGCTAGGAACACACTCATATGCAGGATATCGCAACATAAAAGGAAATCACACGAGGAGCAAAAAGGACAATAAAAATCCAAAATGGACAATAAAAACTGAACAAAGCAGGCAACAAATGGAGCAAATGTGCAACACCATTCCTGTCATCTGCAAAGAATACCTGAAAAAACATGGCATGCTATCGAATTAGGCCTATTAAATTTTTATAGAAATAAGTATTTTCAAAGTGAGTAAATTTCTGGAAATTAAAATCCATTGAAATGATAAAAAATACTCCGAAAATACTTATTTTGACACAAGTATTCAACACAACTATTTTGGAAATTAAATTATACCAACTCACTGAAAGACGATCAATTCTAAATAATCGACTGATTTTGAAAAGCCCAAATAAACTTTCAAAAACATATGAAACTTAGTGCTTAGAATAGTATTTTCAAATATTTCCAATTTAGTTAATTGAAATAATCACCTACGAAATAAATAATGTCAATTCCTGACAGCAGGCTGTGTGCAAAAAGAAAACCTTAGGCCCACATTTGACAAAAACATGCTGTTGAAATTTCTGTAAATCTTGTTACAAAGTAGTATCTACATTCTACAAATTGCAAATTATTCACAGTCAGCTGAGAACATAAGATATGATCAGCAGCTGAACTGTCTGAAAGTAAACAAATACCTGTACTTTATAAAATGTAGCAAACAATTTCTGTTGGTTAGCAGGCAGTTATACTAAACCGTTTAACATTTAAGCACTGTTAGAAACAAGTGTTAATTCAAGTACCGGTATCCTAGGGAGTTGCCAATCATATGAAACACAATACCAGTGGTGGCACTGGGGAGCTAGGGGGGCTAAGCTCCCTATAAAAGGCAACCCGGGGGCTAAGTTTCCCCTAGAAAAAGGCCACCTGGTTTTTGGGGCCACTAAAAATTAAACACATGCATGAGATTTCAACCAAATGACTAAAAAAAAGGTCGTCAGAAATTTTGGCGGATGAAAATTGAAAATGGAAAATTTTCTTCAGCCACCCCAAAACTAAAATCCTGGCGCCGCCACTGCACAATACAGCAATATCAGCTATGTCAATCCTATGGGCAGATGCCCACCCTAAGAGTTTATTAGACACATATTATCAAAAATCACCTCAACATTGGAAACAATTTTAATTAGCTTAATTCCATGCGTCTTGCCATTCTCTTTATTGACATACACCTCGAATGGCTTTTGACCATCAACTCATTAATAACAAGCCCAACTCTGCTACTTAATCACAGTCAAAGAACGCATGTGCACTGTGCAGTGAACTTATTTGATTACACGCAGGTTAAGAACACGTATGAGAATGGCCAAAGAAAGTGTGACCGTTACTTTCGCTTAATTTCTATCCTAACAAGTTATTTGCATACATCAATCCCTGACTATTTAGGTTTCACAGTTTCACTTAAAGTATATCTTGTGCAGATCCAAATGTCCTTAATGCAAGTAAATGTAAAAAATGACAGCGACTAGACAAACAATAACATGCTGAATAAATTACACTTTGCATAGTGACAATGCTATCTTCACCAATACACTACTACGATACAAAACACTTCAGACTACAGTTTGACTTTTGAAGACGGCATCATGATGACTACCAATACTACATTGCTATTTATAATTATATCATTGTGATACTAATAATTTATTATTAGAATTCATATGTAACAGATTGCATTGCTGAACGAATGAAACATCTCAAGAAACAAAATAGTAAAAATAGTATAAAAACATGCAGATATGTAAATCACTTGGCAAAAACCATGCTGACCTAGTACTGAAACTCACCCATACAAACTACCATTCACAACTCAAAATGTTTAAAGAGTTGTTGAGAAAGTTGAAGACTGTCTAAGGCATTGTTTGAGTCAAATAAAAAGGTGCATTGTACGGCGTAAAAAGAGTCCACTTACAGTTAAAAATTACCTCTTCACGATGGCAATTAGCCATATTACTCACCATCAGTAATTAGTCACAAGATTTACAACTACATTTACCTCTTTACAATCACACTAATCAACACTACTAACCATCCACAGATAGTTCGGTCGTGCACTCAACCCCTCCAGCAGCGTTGTAAGCGCGACATGTGTACATCCCAGTATCATCACGTTGCACACCAGTTATCACAAGAATGTATCGGTTTCCCTCCCGTGTCATCTGAAATCATAACATCTTACATTACAAAATCTCGGACTGTAATGTGCTACTGTGTAGTGTAGCAGTTAGTATAGCGCTATAGTATAGCGCAGTATTGTATGATAATGCAAAGAACCTTAGTTGTTCGTGTAAGGTAATTCACAGTACTTCATTAATTTCATTTCTCACCTCCCTGTCGTCATGTTGGAGTCTGTCAAATTAGTTACTTATATATTTATTTCTACATTTCTATAGCGCCCCTTCAACCTCTCTACTTAGAGGCGCTCCCGACTACAGTGCGGACACTGCATTGGAGTTTAGCGCTGAAGCGCACGAGCAATTGCGAGAGAAGGACTTGCTCAAGGTCCCTACGCGGCGGCCGCCTGAGGTGGATTCGAACCTGCAACCCTCGAGCTGCAAGGCAACGGCCATACCCACTACCCCACCACGCCCAAATTATTACATTATAACTAGTTTAAATTCACATCAGAAATTTCATGTTCGTAATCTTACCATATTGTTCAGCTCACATTCTAAAGTTTCATCTGCATATATGATCTTAATGTGCGTAATTTTTTACTAATAATTTTAATGATGTTAGTAGGTTTCTCAATTCATAGACTTTTTACTTGCAAGCCTACCTTCTATTATTACTTGACTATTTTCTATCACTTTACCATATTTTATTCTTTAAATTCTGTTTACAAATCACCTGTATTCTCTGACTTTCTACCAGCTGCTTTCCGTTCACCAGCCACTCCACTTTAGGCGGTGGTAGGCCCTCAATGGCCACTTCGAGGATGGCCCTCTCCCCAGAAGAGACATTCACGGCTCCCAGCGGTTTCAGGAATCTGGGTACCTCGCGGGTGGATGCCGCCGTTGGTGGCGCTGCAGCAGGCGGAGCAGCTGTTTGCAGAAACACAACTCTACGTTTTTCAAGGAAAAATCTTAATTTAATCTTATAACATGTGAATTCAAGGCACATACAGAAAAACAAGTTTTAATTTCAAGATCTATTCAAAGATATTATTGCAACACAAGACTCAATCTCACGCTGTATTACAAGCTTTCTGAAAGACATTATTGATATTAACTATCAAAAACCAACAACTAATCTCAAGCTGTATTCCAAAACTATTTTAGACATTATTGACTATTATTACTGCACCTTCAGCTCTAACCAAAAAATATTGAATTACAATAATGATTGATAGATTGAAAGACAAGATCTTGAAATATAATTGTCATGCCTTTTGGTATAATAGGAGTGTAAAGTTCAACGCATGTTTAGAAAGACACGCCTGGTCTTTGGCAGATGAGATGACTCAATTACCATATCAATATGCAGCTTAATTAACAGTAGCACTTACAAGATCAGACAAACAAACAAAAAATCCAGTTTTAATTAACCAGAGTTAATTAATTAGAGTTAACTCTGGTTAATTAAAATTACTAGATAAATACACATATACCTTTTCTACAATGATCTTGGGGTAATGCCAGATTTTTCACAATTCAATAAATATATTTAAAAAACTTTCTACAACTTGAATGCAATTTTTCTCTCCTGACGATCATTTTTTTCTTGGATAAAACTGACTAAATTAAAAAAAATAAGCTTATTCAATCATTTCAAGAATTTATATACCGCCCGCCCCTTCAAGCAGCCCACACAGAGGTGCTCCCAGTCCAACCATGGTGATACAAAAAAGTCTTCAGGAGCTGGCAAAACACTAAATATAATTATTCTTTTAATTCATGAAAAAGTGCAGGTTGACACACCGCAGCCTGGTACATAGTGATGTTAAGATATACAAACATGAAATTAAAGCATCTTTCTAAATAGACCATTGCTAATAAGATTTAATGATTTAACGACACTGATGAACACACCCTAGCTAAGAGGTACATCTCCAATGGGAGACTATTCCAGACAGATGGATCTACAAGATACAATGATGATGATGATGATGGTTCTCTGCCCGTAGGCAGGCTCAATAGCTTTACGCCCCTGGGGATGAGATGAGTGAGGTGGTTTTCCGTTGCCTTCCCCACAGACAATGATGGGCAATCAACCTGCCCAAGGTCGCTCCGCAGCAGCTTGCACCCCTGCGTCCCACACGTGCTAGCCCGAGATATCTAAATCAAAAGCTACAATGAACGTGCCTTTGACAGAGAGGATGCAGGTGGTTTCGGCCATTCCTCCTCCATCCGGGTTGGTCAGTCGAACGGTGAATGTTCCGGCATCATCCGTAAACGCCTCTGGAATGACGAGCGTTGTCTTCTGGCCGACGTTTGTGATCTGGAAATCGTCGGACGGTTTGATCTCTTTGCCGTCAAAGAACCAACGCACCTCTGGGATGGCATCGGAGCTGCTGGTGAAGGTCACCTCCATCCTACCAGACACAGATCCTTGTATAGTCATCATTATCATCCGCATCACATCATCAGTACCACCACCACCATCATTCTCACCCTTCTTATTATTGTCCTCATCATCATCAACAACTTCATCAACAGCATCATCATTGTCATCATCATCACCGTCAACAATGCCATGATCAAGATGATGATCATCATAACGATCAGCATAACGATCATCGTCATCATCATCATCATCATCATCATCATCATCATCATCAACAACAACTTCACCATCAACAGCATCATCATCAACAGCATCATCATTGTCATCATAGTCGCCATTATTTTCACCACTATGATCATCATCATCAAAAACTTCATCATCAACTTCTCAAACATCATCATGAAATTCACCATTATCATCATTATCATCATAATCACTCAAATTACGTGGGGGAAAATGCCGCAATACAGGAATTTGCATTTGGCGAATGCCCTTACCTCACAGGTTCTCCTTCTTTGACTGTTGCATCCAGGAGTGGCTTCGTGATAATAGGTCGGTCCTTCTTGAGGACTGGCCCTCTGAGACCAGGGCCATGGTCCTCTCCGAGCATCGCACGCGCTCGAGCCACGTGTGCCTCAGCCTCCACATGGATGCTCGGGTCCTGCTGGCGCACCTCACGAGACGTGTCTGACCTTGACATTTCGGCGTGGCGTCGGTTGATGTCGGCTGCGGCTCGCTGAACCTCATCATCACGGTACGACTGTGCTTTGTCTTGAGAGGCTGCGGAAGGAAAGACAGACTCTGAGAGGATCAGGAGCTGCATTAAAGTCCTGAAGAGGAGTGTCGTAGGCATTGTTTAATTCAATCAAAAAAGGAGCTATATCACCGTTGCATGTGTGCACAATGCATGCGTAGTCTGAAGATGATGATATGCAATTACAATTATCCTGTTGTATATATCCAGAGGTATAGAGTTATACACAGAGTGATAGGTAGAGAGATGGCTAGACAACACAGATAGACACACAGACAGGGAGACAGACCAGACCATGATGAACATTGCACTTTAAGATTTTATAAAGCACTAGCTGTACCCGGCCACGCGTTGCTGTGGCTGAAAAGACCGTCCATCCCTCCCTACCTCCCTTCCCCTACCTCCCTCCATCCGTCCCCCTCCCTCCGTCCCTCCCACCGTCCCTCCCTCCATCCCGTCCGCTTGAATGAATTAAAATTATATATCTCCGATGTGTAATCTGCGACTTAATGCTGGTTTAGGTGTGTGAGAAATGGCGCTATAAAAACGCGCGCAACGAATGCAAGGTTGTGTGAGTTAAGATTTAGCGCATTGCGTTTTTTGCCAAAAAGCATAGGACTTATACAAACCCGCTCGTATGTGAGGTTTGAAAGTAATCGGTGAAGAAGGATCACGCTATTCGAATGAAGCCCACTCTGAAAGCAATCGGTGAAGACGCTTTGAAAGAAGAAACCGTTTACCGGTATTTGAAAGGGAATTGAAGTGTGTACGCGCGCCTTGGAATGGAACGTGCAAAAGATGGCGCTAGATACGAATGAAAATTGTTGGTGAAAACGGCCGCACTCGGGTGAAAAATTGAATTCGGAATTAGAAATTGTGTTTTTTGGTTTGAACCCGCTCGTATTTTTGTGTGAAAAGGAAATAAATAGACACGAAAGTAATATTTCATTGCTTGATATCGAATGGAACGGTTTGCGAAAATTTTAAAAAGAAAGAAATAGATACGAAACTAATAATACGAAACTAAATGCGAGTGATGAAGAGCACTACGCTGTAAAGAAATAAATAAAATGGCGGACTGCGTGAAAGTTGAAATCGGATTGGAATTTAAAGTTGTGTTTTTTGGTCGAAAAAATTGCGCTTATCCCCAAAAGGCATTATAACAACACGCTTATGTTCGAATGGAACGGTTTGCGAAAAATTTGAAAAGAATCGGTGAAGAACTTATCGAGTTCTGAGGCCACAAAAACTAACGTTTTACATTTTTATTTATATAGATGGTCAGAAAGACAGAAAGACAGACAGACAGGCAGGCAGGCAGGCAGACAGACAGACACAGACACATGGACAATATTGTACAGGCAAACACATAGACAGACACATGGACGGACAGACAGACAGTGATGAATGTAGAATTTTATAACTTTATAAGGTATGGTCAACGCTCAAGCAAGGTCATAGCGAAAGGCGATGCAAAGAAAGGGTTTGACCTAACCCCTCTCAAACTGTCTAAGTTCCATGACGGTCGTTTTCGGCTTCTTCAGCGCCAGATCCAGTTCTGAACTTCTCTCTTCCAGGTGCTTCTTACGACTCAGGTCCACTTCGGCTGTTGCTGTCAAATAAACAATGGATTCCGACTTTAAAATCACGAGCAAATAAGTCTGCCAGCTAGAAGTCTATAAAGCACCATCAAAATTTCTTCTAAAAAATAACATGGAAATCGTCGTTTGGCAAATCGTCGTTTCAGATTAGATAACATCAGATTAGATTAGATGAGATCAGATCAGATTAGATTAGATTAGATTAGATCGCATGATCCTCTTCATTTGAATCTCTGAGTGCTAAAGTCTATATCCAAGACAGGAAACAGTTCTTACATTTTGGCGCCTGTTTCAGATTCGATCTCAGGTCAGCCTTGCGTGTGATCGCTACGGTTGCGCTGCGACTTGCCTCACCCGCCGTGTTCTTAGCCACGACTCGCACCGCTCCCGCGTCGTACTCGCGAGCCTTCGTGATTTCAAGAATGTGCATCATCCCGTCATAGCGAACACGAACACGTGAACTCTACAGTTTACAAAAAAATGTATTTCAGTAATTTAATTGTAATTATAATTAATCAGTGACTTCTACAGCATTTATATAGCAACTTCGAAAATCAGCATGGCTAAAAAATAATAGTCTTAAGGTGGGGAAAAACACATACAGGAGAGTGCAGATAAATGGTGTTACTGTCAGGCTTTCATACATGTTATTGTCAGGCTTTCATATGGTGTCATTGTCAGGTTTCCATATGGTGTTATTGTCACACTTTCATGTGGTGTTATTTTCAGGCTTTCATATGGTGTTATTGTCAGGCTTTCATATGGTGCTATTGTCAGGCTTTCATATGGTGTTATTGTCAGGCTTTCATATGGTGTTATCGTCAGGCTTTCATATGGTGCTATTGTCAGGCTTTCATATGGTGTTATCGTCATTGCAGTTCACCTAAAGACCATTTAATCTCTGGACTCATGTCATGCCTTAAGCTCCCAATAAAAAATCCTGAAGCTCCCAATAAAAAATCAACTGTTGACATTTTGACCTTAAACGAGAAATTTTTTTACCTGCATTTAAAAGGGGAGTGAAATCAGACTTTTTACTGAAATATACTGAATGCTAAACAGGTCTTTCTAAACAATTCATCGCTTAACTTTGTACCGATTATCTTGCTGTTATGCATACCTCAGCACCTTTTCTTTTTAGTTTCGGTTCTTGTTTTCTTAATTTTGTTTTCATATATCCTTTTTTTTACTAGGCTAGGTACTGCACCTGTGTTTCAATTTAATTTTGTTTTATAATTTTGTACTGATTGTGTTGCTACTTTGTTGTATAATATTGGTCAGTGCTAACATTCATATGGTCTCAACAGAACTTTTTTGTTTACAACTGTGTGACATGTATCGTTGACTGAAATGTAAATGTAATTTAGGGGCCAGGTTGATATAAGCTTTTAGCTTTTTCCGGGCTTCCTGTTGCTCAGAGACCGTTTCTGTATCTACTACTTGTATACATGTTCTTTTTGTTTCTTTGGCAATAAATAATAATAATAATAATAATTTTACAATATGACTATGAAGATATAATGGTGACCATCAATGTATAATAATTGATAAATTACTGATGTAAATAGGGAACCCTGTTTGCGGAACCATAACGTTCCTTTGGGTCTACCTATTGACAACCTACATACGAATTTGTAAACTGTACGCTGTATTGCTTTGTGGTGGTGGTCAATAAAGAAGATTGATTGATTGATCATGCCTCTGAAGATTAACTTCACAGAAGCTTATAACATGAAGAAGGTGATGAAAAATAATAATATTTCTTTTTAATTAAAAAAGTGAATGCGGTAAGATTGCGTAACACAGTAGTAACGTATGAAAAACGTTTAACAGAAGTCGAAAATATAACTTAAAGGCAGGCACGCTACTTTCCAACCGCTCATTTTGCAGTCACCCTCTAGGGAATAGAAGGCTGAGTTAACCTTATGGGGCGATCACTTTATGGGGCAAGTGGGTATCGAATTCGCTTCTTCCGATCTTCATCTCAGCATGTTATCACTCAATCACCTCCCTGACATGACCTGACCTAACTTTCACCATATACCCTGTCTTACGTTATCTTACCCTGCCTTTCAATATCGAACTTGGCCTAGTCTTACCTTGCATCACCTTAACTTACCAGAATTATTCTGTCATATCTCGTCTATTTACCTTGCTCAGCCTCAATAAAAAAAATTGATTGATTGACTGTCACTTACTGGTACCTTACGTCGATTTTACTTTACGCAATCCCTAATTACCAAACCTCTACCAAACTTCACCATAGCCTACTTTATTTTCAACCTCATGAATGTCAAAGGCAGACACAGAATCAAAGACAATAGGCATTTTCAAAGGTCAGCATCATTCCACACGACGACAGACCTCAAAGACAATGGAATCATTGATGAACCAGGAAACTCTTGGCACCGGATGACCGCTGACTTTTGCCATCAGCTTTGCCGTCTCGCCTTCCTCAACCTCGACGTTTTCCGGTGCCAGGTCAAAGGTCGGAGCAGATGGTTTGGTTAACTCCTCTGGGCGAGAAACAGGTGCTGGCTCCCTGTCAGAATCAAATGACAGATATATTATATTGGGCAAGTCCTTCACTCATAATTGCTCAGCGCTTCGGCGTGAAACTCTGATGCAGTGTCCGCGCTGTAGTCGGGAGCGCCTCTGAGTAGAGAGCTTGAAGGGGCGCTACAACAAGTGCACATACATACATACATACATATTATAATATTGATATAATACCATATAATATTGACATCATATAATACTATTTAATATTGGTATCATATAATATTCATATTACATCATATGTTATTTAGCCATTGTTGGACTGGGAGCGCTTCTGAGTAGTTTACCTTGAAGGTGCGCTATATAAAAAGTCAATAATAATAATAATAATAATATATTGTGCATTTGTCAAGTCTTTCGAGTAAAGAACATACTTATCTCAGAACCAGTTCTAACTGCCACATAAAGTATTGGATCCACACATTACATAGCATCTCTAGTGATATGGCCAATTCATGAATAGTTTTTTCATATAGCGTATCGTATAGTTTACTCATGTTGCATATGTATAGAACTGCCATGGTTCAGTCTCGATCATTAGCCTCAATTTGTCCTTCTCTTTGGTATGCGTTTCTTCCTTCTGTTCACTACTCTACACTACTGTCTATCAGTCTCTCTACAGCATTCTCTCTTCTCAAAACCTGCTTCTTCTCGCATAACCTTACAGTCCTTGCATATTGGGAGTGCTTCTGAACAACTCACTCTACAATAGACGCTTTTTAAATGCTCAAATACACTACAATACAAATTACCTAGTTCATTCTGTATAGTTTATTCATATTGTATATTGTGTAGTTCACTCATATTGTAAGAGTATATGGCATAATTAATTATATGGTATAATTTACTCCTTATAATAGTAGAGTTTATTCGTAATGCATTGGCTTTTGACCCCATCCACAAATGAATAAAAGAATTAGTTAATTAATTAATTAATGTGCCACTGAGCAACAAAATGAGTGAACAAATCAACGAATTCAATAAAGGACGCAGCAAGCACGAAAACATTTTTGTTTCAGTATATTGACAAAGTATAGTTGTTCTCATTCTGTACATCCAGCAGTTAATGAACAAATACTGCTGGATTTCTGTCGTCATATATCGTCATCGTCGTCGTTGTCGTCGTCCTCCTCCTCCTCATCATCATCATCGTAAGTTCCTGAATCCGGACACTTGGCGGCGATGGGTACGAATGACTAATCTCCATTGTTCTCGTTCATTTGTGAATCCACTACTTCCCTTTGTGTTGGTCCAATTGATGTCAGGTCCTTATTTTTACGATGGCTAAATTACCAATTGCCGCAACTTTGAGATACATTTTGCTAAATGTAGTAACAGATCAATTACATTACTTTACCTTCTCTCACAGCCATAAAATGTGCTATATAAATTTATAGATGCAATACAGCACAATACAAAAATGTGCTATATAAATTTACAGATGCAATAGAGTACAATAAAAAAATGTGAAAAGTCTAGACGCAAACCGAATAACTTCGTCGATCTCCCGCAGTCTTCGTACGCTGTCCGCACTGTTCGCAAGCTGTGAATCATAGACTATCGACTCTTTGCCTGTCACAAACAAGATACAAGACAAAATGTCCTTAAAATAAACTTTAAATAATAATAGAAACATGAAAAGGGAGTCCTCTTAGCTCTTTTTGCTCCTACTGCTACCCTGAAGAATCGAGCCTTCTCTGTGGTTGGCCCAGTGGTCTGGAATGGCCTTCCTTTTGAGCTATGCCTACACCCTGGGACTCTATCAGGATCCGTGCTTACTAAACTTAAAACTGTTCTTTTTTGGGCGTGCTAAAGTCGGGAGTATCTCTGATTAGTTTTTCTTGAAGGGTCTCTATATAAATTTCCGAATGAATGAATAACTGCAGTACTGTAGATAACCATGGTACTGCAGTACCAGTAACACCTTCTCCTCAGGTGAATGGACTACAGATTTTTACTGTGGTTGCCACAACCACACATATATAACATATCAATCAATCAATCAATCAATCAATCAATCAATCAGTCATGTGTAACCAACCAATTGTTTTACAGCTTATAATTGCAAATCGCATTGTAAATGGGAAAGGATACAAGGGTAGGTGACCACTGACCCTGCTACATAGGACATATACATACGTAAAAAAATACAAAAAGATGCAACAGCCCACAATTTTGCTAAGTAAGACTGTGAATGATTACAAAATCTTAATTAAAAGATCTTAATCAAATTAAACAAATTAAACTCTGTACACACTAACAACCCAAACATACCTACATGCACACCATTCACACAAAAACACACACACACACATACACATACAAACGCACACACCAACCCACACCCATACCCGCACCAGCCCACAAATCCAAACCCACATGCACACACACACCTGAGCATCGCAGTTGTGTTCGAGTGCTATCGGAGCCGCGACTGTTGACTGCACGGCATTCGTACGTGCCAGAGTCTTCTGGGTATGCGTAGAGAATGTCGAGAGTGGCCAAACCGAAGTCGTACTTCTGTCGAAAACGATGACCTACAGCAGAAACAGCCACAACTATGGCAGACGCCGCACATTTGTACAGCTCCTAAAGTCTACTCGAGAATAAAAATTGCCAAAGTTCAGCTGAAATCTGGAGAGTCAGGAAAAACGATAAATTGAAATCTGGGACGAATCTAAAAACTTAGTCCCCTACAAAGCATTTTTCAATTATTAAAAAGTTTAATCTCGTTAATGATAACTATCATTAAGATTGTTACTTGAAATGCAGTCCTAATTACAACTATCATTATTACATCAAAGACCCCGTGGTTATGCTCGCATGAATGCATTTCCATATGTCTGTCTGACTGTCTATCCATCTGTTTGTCTGTCTATCCATCTTTCTGTCTCTGTCTGTCTGTCTGTCTGTCTCTGTCTGTCTGTCTATCCATCTGTCTCTGTCTGTCTATCTGTCTATCCATCTGTCTGTCTATCCATCTGTCTGTCTGTCTATCCATCTATCTGTCTATCCATCTGTCTGTCTGTTTATCCATCTGTCTGTCTCTGTCTGTCTATCCACTGTCTGTCTGTCTGTCTGTCTGGTCCTGTCTTACTAATTATGTCAATTGCCTCGAACAGACCTTGTGAGAGAAGTACGCCATCTTTGTACCAATCGACCTTCATTCCTGGGTCACCGACTGGGACCAGTCGACACTCCAAGTGGACAGACTGGTTCTCCGTCACAGTCATCGTCGGCAGAGGTTTCGTCTTGAACTGCGGGGGAACAGAGACGGAAGACGACGAATCCTCGTCCGCCAAAAGAGGATGCGACTTCCTCAGTCCTGGATCAATCCTCGACGCTTGGCTTAGACTGTCGCACAGACAACAGAAAGAATCAGATAAACCATATCAATCAATCAATCAATCGTAATTTATATAGCGCCCCTTCAAGGTACCTACTCAGAGGCGCTCCCGGCCGAGATCAAGCGAAAAAAACAGTCTTCAACAGTTTATGAATTTGAGAACAGCTTGGGAGGTGTCGCATAGTCAAGGGAAGTCCATTCCAGGTTGTTGGACCAACCACAGAGAACGAACACCTCTGCATTGTTACAGAGTGAAAGAAAAAATATATATTGATCCCAGTAATAAAAGGCATCGAACAATAATAATTAAACAACATAATCAGTCAATTGTAGACAAAAACAACACATTTAAACAAGAGAATATTGCAGATTAAAATATGGGAGCAGTAGGCTTACCAGAAGAGACTAGTCCGCCAGAAAGAGAGAGGCCCATTGAGTCAGTGCAACTGACAATAAATAATTGGGTAGGACAAACAAATAAAAATAGGATAATGTAGGGGGATAAAAAAACAAGAAAAAATATATAAAGAAAAATGAATAAAAAACAAAAAAGTGAAAGATAGTGAATATCTACAATCAAGTAAATATAGACAGTTATTAATAAACAGATACTAAATAATCAATTAGAATTAATCAATACAATTATACAACGCAGGTGAATAAATAAAAGGAATAAACAAACGAGCAGCCGCTACCTCTCGTCCTCCTGTAGGTACTTGATAAGTGAGGACTGTTTCGGAGCCGCCCTGAGCTTCACGGAGGACAGGGCGGGCACGGAGGATTCCTCTGTCACAGTGATTGACCCTGACCTTCTCTCATCGCTGGTCACCGGCTTCAGTCCAGCGGAATACGAAAGAGAGCTGACACAAAGACACAAACAACAGAATGTAACATATGTGCGATTTAAAAAATTCCTATTAAGGTGCAAAATAACAATAGACATACGGATACAAGTACTTTATACGGAGGAAACTCTGCCACTGCTCGAACTTTCGCAGTGCCAGTCCCAAGACTGGATAAAGGAGGAGGGCGACACTAATCATCTTCGAAATGACGCATTGTCATTACACAGCAACAAGCCGTTGTTACTCAAAAATCGTATTACGTAAACATAGAGAGCAGTTTAGTGCAGTGCAACATGACATAGCATAGCATACCATACTATGGATTACCACAGCAAAATATACTTTAGTACAGAATACGCCTTAGTTCACTGCTAGGCAAGAAATGACTAGGGTAGCACAGTTAAGTGTAGTTGTATACCGCAAAGAAGCCAAATGCGGCGTATTTTAACTAACAGCGTTGAAACTTTAAAGTAGATTAGGGTAGTGTAGTAGTGTACTAGCGGTAGTAGGGCAGTGCTATGAGGCTGTCATAAAAAATCACTTACTGTGACTTGGTTCCACGAAAGGGTATCGACAACTTCTTCTCTGGCTCACCTGCACACAGGTCAACCAATGGAGACACATGTAAGCAAATGAAGACAGATGTAAACAAATGCAGACAGATGTAAACAAATGCAGACAGATGTAAACAAATGCAGACAGATGTAAACAAATGCAGACAGATGTAAACAAATGCAGACAGATGTAAACAAATGGAGAGTGGAGACACATGTAAACAAATGCAGACAGATGTAAACAAATGCAGACAGATGTAAACAAATGGAGACAGATGTAAACAAATGGATACAGATGTAAACAAATGCAGACAGATGTAAACAAATGCAGACAGATGTAAACAAATGCAGACAGATGTAAACAAATGGAGACAGATGTAAACAAATGCAGACAGATGTAAACAAATGCAGACAGATGTAAACAAATGCAGACAGATGTAAACAAATGGAGACAGATCTAAACAAATGCAGACAGATGTAAACAAATGGAGACAGATGTAAACAAATGGAGACAGATGTAAAAAAATGGAGACAGATGTAAACAAATGCAGACAGATGTAAACAAATGCAGACAGATGTAAACAAATGCAGATACATGTCTAAACAGTGATGCACAGGTGAAAATAGGTAAAAAAAACTTGTAGACTGACAACTTTCATCAATCCAAAAGACACAATGCATGTAAAAATTCAAAGAACTGGGTATATTATCTAGGTGCATGGATCAGGTAACTAGGGAGCTTAGTGAAGTTTATCATCTTAAATAAACATTATTTAGTAGTTTATAACATCCAAATGATCAAATTAAGAAGTATGTAAGCAGATTAACCGACCATATCTGCCATAGCAATTTTCCACAACATAGTTACGGTAAGTCTTCAATTGTTCTTCAGGCAGCTTTTCTCTGATTTATCTAAGAGGTCATAGGCAGTGCAATTGCAGCATGACAGTAGTATTAGTACATCAATCGATCGATCAATCAATCAAACGGTCAGTCAATCAATCAATAAATCAATCAAATCAATCAATCAATAAGTCCATCAATCAATCAAACGATCAACCAACCAACCAATCAATCAATCAATCAACCAATCAGTCAATCAGCATCAATCATATCAATCAAATCAACCAACCAACCAACCAACAATCAATCAATCAATCAATCAACCAATCAACCAATCAACCAATCAGTCAATCAAATCAATCAATCAGTCAATCAATCAATCAAATCAACCAACCAACCAACAATCAATCAATCAATCAAATCAACCTGGCAGCACGGAGAGTCTCATCCTGTTACTCGCTGTTCCAGCGATGTTGACCGCAGTGCACTGGAACCATCCATTGTCTTCCTGCGTCGACGCCTTGATTCTCAGAACGGACTTTCCTCCAATTGTCTCGATCTCGTATCGATGGTTGCTGTGCAGCGTCTGTCCATTTCGTGTCCAGCTGATGCTTGGAACCGGATATCCGGTCATCTCAACCGTGAAGGACACGGGCGCTCCATCCAGCACCGTCTGATTGGCCAGGCGTGAGACAAACCGTGGAATCGAAGACAATGGACGTGCTGCAGCAAGAACATAGAATGGGTGGCTTAGAATCAATTCAGATGCCAAAATCATCCAGATGCCAAATCAATTAGATGCCAAATCATCCAGATGACAAATCATCTAAATGCCAAAATGATCCAAATGCCAAATCATTAAGATAACAAGTCATTCACTCAGATGCCAAATTATCATAATGAACTTGATGTCCGGGATAGAGAACTTACAGCCACATCATAAATAGAGCGTTTAGAGCCACATCATAAATAGATAGTTTAAAGCCACGTCATAAATAGAGCGTTTAGAGTAACATCATAAATAGAGAGTTCAGAGCCACATCATAAATAGAGAGTTTAGAGCCACATCATAAATAGATAGTTTAAAGCCACGTCATAAATAGAGCGTTTAGAGTCACATCATAAATAGAGCGTTTAGAGTCACATCATAAATAGAGAGTTTAGAGTCACATCATAAATAGAGCGTTTAGAGTCACATCATAAATAGAGCGTTTAGAGTCACATCATAAACAGAGCGTTTAGAGAAACATCATAAAAAGAGCGTTTAGAGCCACATCATAAATCGAGAGTTCAGAGCCACATCATAAATAGAGCGTTTAGAGCCACATCATAAATAGAGCGTTTAGAGTCACATCATAAATAGAGAGTTTAGAGTCACATCATAAATAGAGCGTTTAGAGTCACATCATAAATAGAGAGTTTAGAGTCACATCATAAATAGAGCGTTTAGAGCCCCATCATAAAAAGAGCATTTAGAGAAACATCATAAATAGAGCATTTAGAGCCACATCATAAATAGAGCGTTTAGAGTCACATCATAAATAGAGCGTTTAGAGCCACATCATAAATAGAGCATTTAGAGAAACATCATAAATAGAGCATTTAGAGCCACATCATAAATAGAGCGTTTAGAGTCACATCATAAATAGAGCGTTTAGAGCCACATCATAAAAAGAGCATTTAGAGCCACATCATAAATAGAGCGTTTAGAGTCACATCATAAATAGAGCGTTTAGAGCCACATCATAAATAGAGAGTTCAGAGTCACATCATAAATAGAGCGTTTAGAGTCACATCATAAATAGAGCGTTTAGAGTCACATCATAAATAGAGAGTTTAGAGCCACATCATAAATAGAGAGTTTAGAGTCACATCATAAATAGAGCGTTTAGAGAAACATCATAAATAGAGCATTTAGAGCCACATCATAAATAGAGCGTTTAGAGCCACATCATAAATAGAGAGTTTAGAGTCACATCATAAATAGATAGTTTAAAGCCACGTCATAAATAGAGAGTTTAGAGTCACATCATAAATAGAGAGTTCAGAGCCACATCATAAATAGAGCGTTTAGAGCCACATCATAAATAGAGCGTTTAGAGTCACATCATAAATAGAGAGTTTAGAGTCACATCATAAATAGAGCGTTTAGAGCCCCATCATAAATAGAGCATTTAGAGAAACATCATAAATAGAGCATTTAGAGCCACATCATAAATAGAGCGTTTAGAGTCACATCATAAAAAGAGCGTTTAGAGCCACATCATAAATAGAGCATTTAGAGAAACATCATAAATAGAGAGTTTAGAGCCACATCATAAATAGAGCGTTTAGAGCCCCATCATAAATAGAGCGTTCAGAGTCACATCATAAATAGAGCGTTTAGAGTCACATCATAAAAAGAGCGTTTAGAGCCACATCATAAATAGAGCATTTAGAGAAACATCATAAATAGAGAGTTTAAAGCCACGTCATAAATAGAGAGTTTAGAGTCACATCATAAATAGAGAGTTCAGAGCCACATCATAAATAGAGCGTTTAGAGCCACATCATAAATAGAGCGTTTAGAGTCACATCATAAATAGAGAGTTTAGAGTCACATCATAAATAGAGCGTTTAGAGCCCCATCATAAATAGAGCATTTAGAGAAACATCATAAATAGAGCATTTAGAGCCACATCATAAAAAGAGCGTTTAGAGTCACATCATAAATAGAGCGTTTAGAGTCACATCATAAATAGAGAGTTTAGAGCCACATCATAAATAGAGAGTTTAGAGTCACATCATAAATAGAGCGTTTAGAGAAACATCATAAATAGAGCATTTAGAGCCACATCATAAATAGAGCGTTTAGAGCCACATCATAAATAGAGAGTTTAGAGTCACATCATAAATAGATAGTTTAAAGCCACGTCATAAATAGAGAGTTTAGAGTCACATCATAAATAGAGAGTTCAGAGCCACATCATAAATAGAGCGTTTAGAGCCACATCATAAATAGAGCGTTTAGAGTCACATCATAAATAGAGAGTTTAGAGTCACATCATAAATAGAGCGTTTAGAGCCCCATCATAAATAGAGCATTTAGAGAAACATCATAAATAGAGCATTTAGAGCCACATCATAAATAGAGCGTTTAGAGTCACATCATAAAAAGAGCGTTTAGAGCCACATCATAAATAGAGCATTTAGAGAAACATCATAAATAGAGAGTTTAGAGCCACATCATAAATAGAGCGTTTAGAGCCCCATCATAAATAGAGCGTTCAGAGTCACATCATAAATAGAGCGTTTAGAGTCACATCATAAAAAGAGCGTTTAGAGCCACATCATAAATAGAGCATTTAGAGAAACATCATAAATAGAGAGTTTAGAGCCACATCATAAATAGAGCGTTTAGAGCCCCATCATAAATAGAGCGTTCAGAGTCACATCATAAATAGAGCGTTTAGAGCCACATCATAAATAGAGCATTTAGAGTCACATCATAAATAGAGAGTTTAGAGTCACATCATAAATAGATAGTTTAAAGCCACGTCATAAATAGAGAGTTTAGAGCCACATCATAAATAGAGAGTTTAGAGCCACATCATAAATAGAGAGTTCAGAGTCACATCATAAATAGATAGTTTAAAGCCACGTCATAAATAGAGAGTTTAGAGTCACATCATAAATAGAGAGTTTAGAGCCACATCATAAATAGAGAGTTCAGAGTCACATCATAAATAGAGAGTTTAGAGAAACATCATAAATAGAGCGTTCAGAGTCACATCATAAATAGAGTGTTTAGAGTCACATCATAAATAGAGAGTTTAGAGTCACATCATAAATAGAGCGTTTAGAGTCACATCATAAATAGAGAGTTTAGAGTCACATCATAAATAGATAGTTTAAAGCCACGTCATAAATAGAGAGTTTAGAGTTACATCATAAATAGAGAGTTTAGAGAAACATCATAAATAGAGCGTTTAGAGTCACATCATCAATAGAGAGTTTAGAGCCACATCATAAATAGAGCGTTTAGAGCCACATCATAAATAGAGAGTTCAGAGTCACATCATAAATAGAGAGTTTAGAGAAACATCATAAATAGAGCGTTCAGAGTCACATCATAAATAGAGCATTTAGAGTCACATCATAAATAGAGCGTTTAGAGTCACATCATACATAGAGAGTTCAGAGCCACATCATAAATAGAGCGTTTAGAGCCACATCATAAATAGATAGTTTAAAGCCACGTCATAAATAGAGAGTTTAGAGTCACATCATAAATAGAGCGTTTAGAGTCACATCATAAATAGAGCGTTTAGAGTCACATCATAAATAGATAGTTTAGAGTCACATCATAAATAGAGAGTTTAGAGTCACATCATAAATAGAGAGTTTAGAGCCACATCATAAATAGAGCGTCTAGAGTCACATCATAAACAGAGCGTTTAGAGCCGCATCATAAATAGAGCGTTTAGAGTCACATCATAAATAGAGAGTTTAGAGTCACATCATAAATAGAGCGTTTAGAGTCACATCATAAATAGAGCGTTCAGAGTCACATCATAAATAGAGCGTTTAGAGTCACATCATAAATAGAGAGTTTAGAGTCACATCATAAATAGAGCGTTTAGAGTCACATCATAAATAGAGAGTTTAGAGTCACATCATAAATAGAGCGTTCAGAGTCACATCATAAATAGAGCGTTTAGAGTCACATCATAAATAGAGCGTTTAGAGCCACATCATAAATAGAGAGTTTAGAGTCACATCATAAACAGAGCGTTTAGAGCCGCATCATAAATAGAGCGTTTAGAGCCACATCATAAATAGAGAGTTTAGAGTCACATCATAAATAGAGAGTTTAGAGTCACATCATAAATAGAGCGTTTAGAGCCACATCATAAATAGAGAGTTCAGAGTCACATCATAAATAGAGAGTTTAGAGAAACATCATAAATAGAGCGTTCAGAGTCACATCATAAATAGAGCGTTTAGAGTCACATCATAAATAGAGCGTTTAGAGTCACATCATAAATAGAGAGTTCAGAGCCACATCATAAATAGAGAGTTTAGAGTCACATCATAAACAGAGCGTTCAGAGTCACATCATAACTAGAGCGTTTAGAGCCACATCATAAATAGAGCGTTTAGAGTCACATCATAAATAGAGAGTTTAGAGTCACATCATAAATAGAGAGTTTAGAGTCACATCATAAATAGAGCGTTTAGAGTCACATCATAAATAGAGAGTTTAGAGTCACATCATAAATAGAGCGTTTAGAGCCCCATCATAAATAGAGCATTTAGAGAAACATCATAAATAGAGCATTTAGAGCCACATCATAAATAGAGCGTTTAGAGCCACATCATAAATAGAGAGTTTAGAGAAACATCATAAATAGAGCGTTCAGAGTCACATCATAAATAGAGCGTTATGAGTCACATCATAAATAGAGCGTTTAGAGTCACATCATAAATAGAGAGTTCAGACCCACATCATAAATAGAGCGTTCAGAGTCACATCATAAATAGAGCATTTAGAGCCACATCATAAATAGAGCGTTCAGAGTCACATCATAAATAGAGCGTTTAGAGTCACATCATAAATAGAGCGTTTAGAGTCACATCATAAATAGAGAGTTCAGAGCCACATCATAAATAGAGCGTTCAGAGTCACATCATAAATAGAGAGTTTAGAGCCACATCATAAATAGAGAGTTCAGAGTCACATCATAAATAGAGAGTTTAGAGAAACATCATAAATAGAGAGTTTAGAGAAACATCATAAATAGAGCGTTCAGAGTCACATCATAAATAGAGCGCTTAGAGTCACATCATAAATAGAGAGTTCAGAGCCACATCATAAATAGAGCGTTTAGAGCCACATCATAAATAGATAGTTTAAAGCCACGTCATAAATAGAGAGTTTAGAGTCACATCATAAATAGAGCGTTTAGAGTCACATCATAAAAAGAGCGTTCAGAGTCACATCATAAATAGAGCGTTTAGAGTCACATCATAAATAGAGAGTTTAGAGTCACATCATAAACAGAGCGTTTAGAGCCGCATCATAAATAGAGCGTTTAGAGTCACATCATAAATAGAGAGTTTAGAGCCACATCATAAATAGAGCGTTTAGAGTCACATCATAAATAGAGCGTTCAGAGTCACATCATAAATAGAGCGTTTAGAGCCACATCATAAATAGAGCGTTTAGAGCCACATCATAAAAAGAGCGTTCATAGTCACATCATAAATAGAGCGTTTAGAGTCACATCATAAATAGAGCGTTTAGAGTCACATCATAAATAGAGCGTTTAGAGCCACATCATAAATAGAGCGTTTAGAGCCACATCATAAATAGATAGTTTAAAGCCACGTCATAAATAGAGAGTTTAGAGTCACATCATAAATAGAGCGTTTAGAGTCACATCATAAATAGAGAGTTTAGAGTCACATCATAAACAGAGCGTTTAGAGCCGCATCATAAATAGAGCGTTTAGAGTCACATCATAAATAGAGAGTTTAGAGCCACATCATAAATAGAGCGTTTAGAGTCACATCATAAATAGAGCGTTCAGAGTCACATCATAAATAGAGCGTTTAGAGTCACATCATAAATAGAGAGTTTAGAGTCACATCATAAATAGAGCGTTTAGAGTCACATCATAAATAGAGAGTTTAGAGTCACATCATAAATAGAGCGTTTAGAGCCACATCATAAATAGAGCGTTCAGAGTCACATCATAAATAGAGCGTTTAGAGTCACATCATAAATAGAGCGTTTAGAGCCACACCATAAATAGAGTGTTTAGAGTCACATCATAAATAGAGAGTTTAGAGCCACATCATAAATAGAGAGTTCAGAGTCACATCATAAATAGAGAGTTTAGAGAAACATCATAAATAGAGCGTTTAGAGCCACATCATAAATAGAGCGTTTAGAGTCACATCATAAATAGAGCATTTAGAGCCACATCATAAATAGAGCGTTCAGAGTCACATCATAAATAGAGCGTTTAGAGTCACATCATAAATAGAGAGTTCAGAGCCACATCATAAATAGAGCGTTTAGAGCCACATCATAAATAGATAGTTTAAAGCCACGTCATAAATAGAGAGTTTAGAGTCACATCATAAATAGAGAGTTTAAAGCCGCATCATAAATAGAGAGTTTAGAGTCACATCATAAATAGAGCGTTTAGAGCCACATCATAAATAGAGCGTTTAGAGTCACATCATAAATAGAGAGTTTAGAGCCACATCATAAATAGAGAGTTCAGAGTCACATCATAAATAGAGAGTTTAGAGAAACATCATAAATAGAGCGTTTAGAGCCACATCATAAATAGAGCGTTTAGAGTCACATCATAAATAGAGCGTTTAGAGAAACATCATAAATAGAGCGTTTAGAGCCACATCATAAATAGAGCGTTTAGAGTCACATCATAAATAGAGAGTTTAGAGTCACATCATAAATAGAGAGTTTAGAGTCACATCATAAATAGAGCGTTCAGAGTCACATCATAAATAGAGCGTTCAGAGTCACATCATAAATAGAGAGTTTAGAGCCACATCATAAATAGAGCGTTTAGAGTCACATCATAAATAGAGCGTTTAGAGTCACATCATAAATAGATAGTTTAAAGCCACGTCATAAATAGAGAGTTTAGAGTCACATCATAAATAGAGAGTTTAGAGTCACATCATAAATAGAGCGTTTAGAGTCACATCATAAATAGAGAGTTTAGAGCCACATCATAAATAGAGCGTTTAGAGCCACATCATAAATAGAGCGTTTAGAGTCACATCATAAATAGAGAGTTTAGAGTCACATCATAAATAGAGCGTTTAGAGTCACATCATAAATAGAGCGTTTAGAGCCACATCATAAATAGAGCGTTTAGAGTCACATCATAAATAGAGCGTTTAGAGTCACATCATAAATAGAGCGTTCAGAGTCACATCATAAATAGAGCGTTTAGAGTCACATCATAAACAGAGAGTTTAGAGCCACATCATAAATAGAGCGTTTAGAGTCACATCATAAATAGAGCATTTAGAGCCACATCATAAATAGAGCGTTTAGAGTCACATCATAAATAGAGAGTTCAGAGCCACATCATAAATAGAGCGTTTAGAGTCACATCATAAATAGAGCGTTTAGAGTCACATCATAAATAGAGCGTTCAGAGTCACATCATAAATAGAGCGTTCAGAGTCACATCATAAATAGAGAGTTCAGAGTCACATCATAAATAGAGAGTTTAGAGAAACATCATAAATAGAGCGTTTAGAGCCACATCATAAATAGAGCGTTTAGAGTCACATCATAAATAGAGCGTTTAGAGAAACATCATAAATAGAGCGTTTAGAGCCACATCATAAATAGAGCGTTTAGAGTCACATCATAAATAGAGAGTTTAGAGTCACATCATAAATAGAGAGTTTAGAGTCACATCATAAATAGAGCGTTCAGAGTCACATCATAAATAGAGCGTTCAGAGTCACATCATAAATAGAGAGTTTAGAGCCACATCATAAATAGAGCGTTTAGAGTCACATCATAAATAGAGCGTTTAGAGTCACATCATAAATAGATAGTTTAAAGCCACGTCATAAATAGAGAGTTTAGAGTCACATCATAAATAGAGAGTTTAGAGTCACATCATAAATAGAGCGTTTAGAGTCACATCATAAATAGAGAGTTTAGAGCCACATCATAAATAGAGCGTTTAGAGCCACATCATAAATAGAGCGTTTAGAGTCACATCATAAATAGAGAGTTTAGAGTCACATCATAAATAGAGCGTTTAGAGTCACATCATAAATAGAGTGTTTAGAGCCACATCATAAATAGAGCGTTTAGAGTCACATCATAAATAGAGCGTTTAGAGTCACATCATAAATAGAGCGTTCAGAGTCACATCATAAATAGAGCGTTTAGAGTCACATCATAAACAGAGAGTTTAGAGCCACATCATAAATAGAGCGTTTAGAGTCACATCATAAATAGAGCATTTAGAGCCACATCATAAATAGAGCGTTTAGAGTCACATCATAAATAGAGAGTTCAGAGCCACATCATAAATAGAGCGTTTAGAGTCACATCATAAATAGAGCGTTTAGAGTCACATCATAAATAGAGCGTTCAGAGTCACATCATAAATAGAGCGTTCAGAGTCACATCATAAATAGAGCGTTCAGAGTCACATCATAAATAGAGCGTTTAGAGTCACATCATAAATAGAGCATTTAGAGCCACATCATAAATAGAGCGTTCAGAGTCACATCATAAATAGAGCGTTTAGAGTCACATCATAAATAGAGCGTTTAGAGTCACATCATAAATAGAGAGTTCAGAGCCACATCATAAATAGAGCGTTTAGAGCCACATCATAAATAGATAGTTTAAAGCCACGTCATAAATAGAGAGTTTAGAGTCACATCATAAATAGAGAGTTTAGAGCCACATCATAAATAGAGAGTTCAGAGTCACATCATAAATAGAGAGTTTAGAGAAACATCATAAATAGAGCGTTCAGAGTCACATCATAAATAGAGCGTTTAGAGTCACATCATAAATAGAGCGTTTAGAGTCACATCATAAATAGAGAGTTCAGAGTCACATCATAAATAGAGCGTTTAGAGCCACATCATAAATAGATAGCTTAAAGCCACGTCATAAATAGAGAGTTTAGAGTCACATCATAAACAGAGCGTTTAGAGCCGCATCATAAATAGAGCGTTTAGAGTCACATCATAAATAGAGAGTTTAGAGCCACATCATAAATAGAGCGTTTAGAGTCACATCATAAATAGAGCGTTCAGAGTCACATCATAAATAGAGCGTTTAGAGCCACATCATAAATAGAGCGTTTAGAGCCACATCATAAAAAGAGCGTTCAGAGTCACATCATAAATAGAGCGTTTAGAGTCACATCATAAATAGAGCGTTTAGAGTCACATCATAAATAGAGCGTTTAGAGCCACATCATAAATAGATAGTTTAGAGTCACATCATAAATAGAGCGTTTAGAGAAACATCATAAATAGAGCGTTTAGAGCCACATCATAAATAGAGCGTTTAGAGTCACATCATAAATAGAGCGTTTAGAGTCACATCATAAATAGAGCGTTTAGAGTCACATCATAAATAGAGCGTTTAGAGCCACATCATAAATAGATAGTTTAGAGTCACATCATAAATAGAGCGTTTAGAGCCGCATCATAAATAGAGCGTTTAGAGTCACATCATAAATAGAGAGTTTAGAGCCACATCATAAATAGAGCGTTTAGAGCCACATCATAAATAGAGCGTTTAGAGCCACATCATAAAAAGAGCGTTCAGAGTCACATCATAAATAGAGCGTTTAGAGTCACATCATAAATAGAGCGTTTAGAGTCACATCATAAATAGAGCGTTTAGAGTCACATCATAAATAGAGAGTTTAGAGTCACATCATAAATAGAGAGTTTAGAGCCACATCATAAAAAGAGCGTTCAGAGTCACATCATAAATAGAGCGTTTAGAGTCACATCATAAATAGAGCGTTTAGAGTCACATCATAAATAGAGCGTTTAGAGTCACATCATAAATAGATAGTTTAGAGTCACATCATAAATAGAGAGTTTAGAGTCACATCATAAATAGAGAGTTTAGAGCCACATCATAAATAGAGCGTTTAGAGCCACATCATAAATAGAGCGTTTAGAGTCACATCATAAATAGAGAGTTTAGAGTCACATCATAAATAGAGCGTTCAGAGTCACATCATAAATAGAGCGTTCAGAGTCACATCATAAATAGAGAGTTTAGAGCCACATCATAAATAGAGCGTTTAGAGTCACATCATAAATAGAGCGTTTAGAGTCACATCATAAATAGATAGTTTAAAGCCACGTCATAAATAGAGAGTTTAGAGTCACATCATAAATAGAGCGTTTAGAGTCACATCATAAATAGAGCGTTTAGAGTCACATCATAAATAGAGCGTTTAGAGTCACATCATAAACAGAGAGTTTAGAGCCACATCATAAATAGAGCGTTTAGAGTCACATCCCGAAAGAAGGAAGTGAATTTGAACAACGCCAAGACAGTGGCAGTCACTTCCATTCTTTTGGACCAGAGGCAAGGAATGCACTCGAGCCCATAACCATTCCAATTCCAAACAAACTGCTTACGTAGAACTGACAGCCGGACATCGAACTTCGTTTCTCCTCCACGGTTCTTCGCAACGCACGTGTAAGTCCCACCGTCCGTAGCGCCGATCGAATTGAAGATAAGTGAATGTATGCCGTCCTCGTTGACGACCATCTTGTGACGCCTGTCGTCGAAGACTCGCTTTCCATCCAAGAACCACTGGATGTCTGGGATAGGACGACCCGACGGACGGCACTCCAGTCTCACCGTCTCGCCCTCATTGACCCTAAGGTCGGGAGGCGTGGCCAGGAAGATGGGGGCGGAGTAGAGTTCCGAAACGCCGCCGGGGTCATCGTCCTGCGTAACTCGCTGTTGATTGGGATCGCTGTAATGGAAAACCGTTGAAATTATCAAGAGTTTGTGACCATCAGATTCATTCATGCTTGTTATGCGTTTAACGACATTGCCATTTAACAAAGATGATGATCAGTGTCGACCTCCTACTTTATCCAGGCCTGGGACTGGCACTGGCAGAGTGAAATCAGTGGCCGAGCATTCATTCATTGGACTTATATGTAAATATAATATATATATATACATATAGCACCCCTTCAAGAAACCTACTCAGGAGTGCTTCTAGCCCAGCCACAGCAAAAAAAGAAACTTTTGATGAAACAAAGCCGTTTGGTCAGACGTAATAAACGTAACCTTGAAAGGAATTCAGTCCAGATGGATGGCTCAACAACCGGAGGAAAAGGCAGATTTTGAGACGAGAGAAAGATGACGAAAGACTACCAGAGCGGATGGCAGAGCGAACGAATGGAGGAAGTTCATTCCATAGGGAGGGTCCAATGCAGGTAAATGATCTGGATCAAGCCATAGTGGTGCTGACGTGGGGGAACAATGAGGTCAAGCCGATCAGAGGACCTAAGAGGACGCAGCGAAGTAGCATATACGCATGGAATGTCAATGACGAGCGGATGAATACGGATGAATGGATAAACTGACTGATAACACGCAGATAGTTGATTGGAAAGATAGACTGTAGGCAGACAGACACACACAGACAGACACAGACAGCCAGACATACAGACAGACAGGCAGACAGAGACAGACCAACGATTAATCCTACTGTACCCAATGATCTTCCTGAGTGCCTCTGAAGAGACGTAGGATGTTTCATCAATCGCTCCTTCACCCTCGATGTACAACTCCGCGGAACACGTGTCTCGGCCAACAACGTTTGTCGCACAGCACGTGTAGTGACCGGCGTCCTGACGGGAGGCAGATCGAACGCACAGCGAGCAGACGCCGTCGCGAGACAAACGCATCTCGTAACGTGCGGATGGACGGATCAGACGACCGTTGTGATACCATTGGATCTAAACAATACAATATGTCTCTGTATGTATGTGCCTGTCTGGCTGTATGTATATATGTATGTATGTATGTATGTATAATGTATGTATGTATGTATGCATGTATAGATGTATGTATAAATGTATTTTTGTGTGTGTATGTATGTATGTATGTATGTATGTATGTATGTATGTATGTATGTATGTATGTAAGTATGTAAGCATGCATGCAAGCATGCCTGTCTGTATGTCTGTCTGTCTGTCTGTCTGCCTGTTATTGTGGAGGGAAACAGAAGCCAATTGGATAGAGTGTACGCTTTGCAATGGACATAGCATTGGTTAGCAGGTCTGTGTAGGGACTCTGAGCAAGTAATTCACTCGCAGACAATGGCGCTAAACAAATGCATAATAGCAACAATACTCTAATAGCAACAATGGTGTAATGTATTAAACAATATACACAGAAGTAATATAATTATAATGCACCAATAGTTTTTCACCAGGACAAAATTTCATCCTAGCACAATCCGTCGTATATGGGGACCTGAATTGTCATTACACCCATTCAAATCAGCAAGTGGTGTTGAAATATCTCATCCAATAAATTCACTGGAAAATAAGCAGGGTCAGTCAAGGCCATAGGGCCGCAACATAAAATGGAGCATATCCACATTTACTTCCAATCTCATATACAGGGTGCACCAAAAAAAGACCACCTTAGGTTTTTGCCAATATCTTGGTCAAAAGTATGAATTTTGAAATAAAATTTTACAGTCTTAAAGACAATTCATATTTACACATGATGACCAGATTTAATCAAAATATTTCAAACAGAACAAAAGTTATACCACTTTTAGGGAGGCCAACCCACCGTTTTTTGACGATTCAAAAACGTAACGCAACAAAAGGTAGCGAAAACACGATTTCATTAAGTCTCATCTCAAATAATTGTTATAAATAGCCCCGATATTGATTGCCAGATGTCTTTTTTTGGCACACCCTGTACGTTTATGCATTTCCATGCGCTTACGTTGGGCAGTGGATCTCCGCTGACTTTGCATGTCATGACCGTGTCGAATCCCTCCTTCAGTTGGCTTCGCTCTGGCTTTTGATCGAAGCAAGGCACGGTTCGGATGACGGATCGGACATCATCTTCCGGTTCCTCCATCCCTTGGTCGTGATCATCCTCGTTAAGCCTCCTCTTCTCTCGATACCCAATCTCTGACATCAGGTTCTTCTCGAATCGGGACACTTTGAACTAAAAAAAAGACAGAGACCTTCAATTTATTTTTATTTATTTACCGCATTTGCTATAGCGCCTAATCATTGTCTCTACCCAGAGGTGCTCCCGATTACATCGTGGACACTGCAAGTGAAGACTTGCTCAAGGTCCCTACTCGGTGGCGACATGATGTGGATTTGAACCTTCAACTCCAAGGCACCGAACCCACCACCACTACGCCACTGTGCCCTACAATGCATTGATTCAATCAAAATTTTAGAAGTCGCAAATTAAAAAAATTCTTGATAATGACTCAAACTTAGAAAAAAATGAACTCGTACTCAGATTTAATCCTGATGCAAAAACTTTTATAGATTCAATCATGAGTTCAATTTACAGGGATATTAAACCAAGTAGGCATTTTGCATTTTCCAATGAGAACCGAATCTGACTATATGGATGAACCATTTTTCGTATCCGGGCATGGAATGGGTACCATTAGTCCCATTTAAGAAAAAATAAATTATAAAAACATAAATTTTTTACTTTAAAAATAACTTTTGTGCTCGTCACAACTACCAGTAACAACTGCATTTCTCAATAATTTTAAATAATGTTCAAATAGTAAATGAAATGGATTAGACTTTCGTCTTGAACATTCAAATTGTGATTTTCTGGCAAATCATAAATAAAACAAAGTGTAAGAAACAAAATAATAACCTTTATTTAGAACTATTTGTGTGCATATTATTTGCCGAGGCAAATCGCCCCCCAATACAGGATATTCGGCAGAGGCAAATGTCAATCCCAATTTCCGGTTTTTCCCTCAATCCCTCATTCATTTGAACTCAAAACTGTACATCACCATTCTTTTTACTAAATGGCTGTTTTAAAACGATAAAAATACGCAGTAACACGACTTTCTCTCAATTAACACAGTCGTTTGCTCACCTCTCCGGTGTGATTACTGGAAGATTCCCAATCCGAAGAGCCACCACGCTGATGAAGGACACTTCCAGGGGGAGGAGGTGGAGGAGGGGCTGCGGGCACTGCAGGCGCCCCTTTCAGGTCCCAAAGGTGTGATTGCCACTGATGAAAGTGCTCTAAAAAATCAGTAAAATTTAATGGAATGCAGCAGATATAAAATGTGCAGCCAAGAGTGTATCGCAACTTTTCACAACAGTATTAACAATTATAATTTTATATCAACAAAGGGATAAATGATAACGACATTGCATCTACTACACTAGTAACACTATTATCATACAAATAACAATATAGTATTATTATTATTATTATTGACCTTTTATATAGCGCACCTTCAAGGTAATCTACTCAGAAGCGCTTCCAGTCCAACAATGGCTAAATAAGGCAGTTTTTAAGTGAGAAAGAAACATAGTGGTGTGACCTCTAGGCACCAGGCGAAGAGCAACAGGGAGCCCATTCCAGGTTCTAGGACCAACCACTGAGAAAGAGCGTCGCTGCATTATAGCAGTTCGAGAACGAGGTGTCAAGAGTTCAGCTTGATCAACTGATCGGAGGTCAGATCGCCGCTGGACACCAGAGTTCTTGTAGGCATATGGGAGAAAGACCCTCCATGCAGCGCCAGACTAGTGCAGAAACCCGATAAGTAATCCGCTGTGTAAATAATAACAATACTGATCACACCAACACATCTCTGTGTCACTCTCTGACACATTCTATAAGCACCTAAAAGCTGTTCTGTTTGGCCGTGCTGGTGTCGGAAGCGCCTCTGAGTAGTTTCCTTGAAGAGGCGCTATATAAATGCTTGAATGAATGAATCTCGTGTCATCAATATATCGGCAAGTCCAGTGTACAAACAAAACTTCACAACAACAACACTAATGTGATAATAAACTCTAAATATTGCCTTGCCAAGCCATCCCCTGCCCTAATCTCATATCTACTTTCTATGCCTTGCCTATAGTTACTCCACTGCAAGAACTTCTTTCAACTACTCTGTCCTACCTGCCTTGCTTAATAACAATTCATCATTTATTAATTTACCTCAAATTACTGCAATAAATTACTATTACCATATCATATGCTAAGTTACTTTCCTCCATGCAGAGAAGAGATTTTTCAAGTTCTATTCCAAGTAATCTGACTGTAGACTTTCAGTAAAGCGGTGGGGTTGATCAGTGTGGGTAAAGAAATCTGAAGCTGGTTACAATTTACATCCATAGCCACCATTAGAATTAACTTAGGGGACCACTTTTCGCCTTCTACATATCTTATATAAATTTGCTTAATGAGAAAAACAGACTGACTCAGTATTACACGGATGGGATAAGTTCTACGGGTTACGCAGTCACCTGGTGAGAAGGCAATCAGTGAGAAGGCAATCATAGAGAGCTCTTGGTTATAAAGTATTTGTCGTCTTTCGATGGCAATGCAAAGTCATGTGGCTGAAAGCAGACAATAGGCTTAATGACAATATACAAGTTCTATGGCCTTCTATGGGGTTGGCGACTGTTCTTTCTGTGTCAGGACCCACTGCATGGAACAGTCTTCCCGACCATGTGAAGAATGCTCCAACTCAGAAGGGATTTAACTCAAGACTCAAGACACGTATCTGTTTAAACCAATGGGTGCTAACTCGTGGCCCGCTAGGCCTAAAAAATGGCCCTCATCTCTCAAAGAACAATAAAAACATATGAAAAAATTGACAATTTGGACAGGATAGAACACATAATCATTTGCTACTACAAATTGTTTTATTTTGACGTCCATAAATAACATGAAATATTTAATTTTGATTTAATTATAACAATTTGGTATGCTTTTAGTTAACTAAATTTGAGCCTTGTGGCCCCCTAATGTCCTTGAACTAAGAAAAAGTGTCCCTTGCGTCCTCCAACTTTAAAAAAAGCTACCACAAAGCCAAAAAGGTTGGGAACCACTGGTTTAAGCAACCATATAACTCTCATTAACTTTATGAACTTATGCACAGTACACTTCCTTTGGCATCGGCTGAGCTGAAGGCCCTATATAAATTGTATTATTATAACTATTAATGACCGGAGGGAACAAACTACTCAGTACATGAAGTGGGTTCTTTCATTTAAACTACAACTGTGATATCTGCGCTAAAGAAGCATCTGCTACTGTTGACAGCCAACCTGAGCTGAGGAGAGCAGCCGAGACCGAGCATTCACCGGCGGCGTTGACCGCCCTGCAGACGTACTCTCCCTCATCCTCTGCTTTAAGATTGGTGATCCTCAACGTCGACTGACCCGTCCTCTGATCGTACGTTGAATGGTAGCTGAAGAGACAGATCGAACAAGTGTCATTGTCATTATCACCTCACTCTTACCATCAACACCACCATTATTACAATCATCATCAACATCAAATTCATCAATTCCAATATCATCATCATTGCCTCGTCACCATCGCCTGGTCATCGTTGTTGTCGTCGTCGTCATCATCATCATCATATCTGATCAGTAGGATCACGTGATGTATATGTGGCGCATTTAGCGATAATTATAAAAAATATCTTTTAATAATAATAATAAATGTAATAATAAAAATAATAATGATAACATTAACAGCAATAATAATAATTATACAGATACATCGCCTAAAGTATAATTTCTATAAATCCCTGGAGGGGAATGATGTACCTCAGGGCAAAAAATAATAACAATAACAACAGCAACAAAAATAATAGCAGTAAAATAACAATTAAAGTAATAGTAATAATAATATTTAATGCCGTGGCCTACCGCGGTTCTTTTGTCCAACCAGATTTTGTCAAATAATAATAATAATAATAATAATAATGTTAATAATAATGTCATCAGCGTTATTTCATCACGATCATCATCATCACGATCATACCGATCATCACGATCATCATCATCATCATCATCATCACGACGATCATCACGATCATCACAATCATCACCACCATCACCATCACCATCATCATCATCCACAACCATCTCACCGTGCATTGTCAAGGAGCGGGTGTCCACGACGTGTCCAGATGATTTCCGGTGGTGGAAACCCGGAAACCTTGCACTCGAAGAACGCCGAGCTGCCCGGGGTTAGCAGCTGATTCGTCATTTGCCGCTCGAAAACAGGAGCGTGTTCCTTCCCGCCACCACGATTTAGAGACGCTGGAAAATTACACGAATCCAAGTCAAAACAATGTGTTTTATTGTATTAATGTTATTATCAATATGTCGGTGGTATTATTCATTATTATTATATTATTAATAGTATATCATTAGTACTATTTTAATGAGAATTAATAGTATCGGCATCAGTACCACTATTAATATTAATACTACTATTATTATTATTAAAAGTAGTAGTAGCAGTAGCAGTATTAGTCATACTTTTGTTTTTAATAATAGTATCAGTATCATTAGTATTATCATAGTCAGTATCATTACTGTTAGCATAATTAGGATAATTATCAGAATAATTAGGATCATCATAATCGTAATCCATCGTATTGATATCAGCATCATTTGTATCATTGTATGCCTGTGACTAGTCTATCTGCCTTCAAGCCTGTCAGTCTAGTCTACAAAACTCTACATGCCTGTTGATTTATATACTCATAGACCAGTGGTTCCCAGCCTTTTTGACTCGCGGGCCACTTTTTCTAAGTTGGAGGACACAAGGGCCACTTGTCCTTAGTTGAAGGACATTGTTGGGCCACAAGGCTAAAATTTAATTAGGCCTAACTAAAAGCATATAGAATTGTTAAAATTCAATCAAAATAGAATGTTATGTTTGGACGTTGATAAATCGCATCAAACATTCTATTTTGATGCGATTTATTAACGTCCAAATAAAATAATTTGTAATAGAAAAGAATATTTATATATTATATCATGTCCAAAATTGTAAATTTTTACAATTATTTTGTTAATTTATTGAGATGCTGCGGGCCATTTTTTTAAACCCGGCGGGCCGCTTTTGGCCCGCGGGCCCCGGGTTGGGAACAGCTTTCATAGACTGTTACATGTCTGCCTTCAAGTCTGCCTGTCTGCATACACTGATATATCAACTCGTGACCTTGAGAGAGGGTGTCAATGTGACACTTACCACCGTCAACCTGCAGCACCATTGACGTGGACACGGGTGACTCTCCCTTGTACGTCGCAATGCACGTATAGCGACCGGAGTCCTCGGGAAACGCTTCGGCAATCGTCAGCGAACAAACGCCTTGTCGAAAAGCGATTTCGTAGTCGGTGGATCGCTGGACGCGCACGTCATTGCAGAACCACTCCACCGTCTCCGGAGGCGGAAAAGATGGCAGAGCGCATTCCAGGACCACTTGACTTCCTTCGCGAACGTTCTGGTTGAAAAGTGACTGTGCGTAAAAATAGTAAGAAAACAAAATAATATGAATATAAAAAATATTAAAAATAAAATATTAAAATATTTTAAATTCAGAGGGATCGTGTATTTATATGCATAGCATACAATATATATATATATATATATTATTTATATCTAAAATATGCCTAATTACATATATATATACATGTATATAATTATATCTACCTCTGGCTCAAAATAACAATAACAATAATAATAATAATTTGATATGATACAATTCCCAACACTTAAAAACTTCCTCATAGCTGAAGGATCAAATAAACCTGAGCTAACAGTAATAGTAGCAATCATAGTCGTCACCTCCAAACCTCTAAAGCACAACATTGAAACGGTAAAACTCTGGCACAACAAATGCACAGATGCGGGGTGGCTTCTCGCTACCCTACCAAAGGTCCACTCAACCTTCAATTTGGCAGACTGCATTGGAACAATGAGCATTAAGATGTGATGGGCACCTTGCATGGCTGCCAACATTTCAATTCGATTCATGGAATAACTTTTTTTCATCAGTTAAAACCATGAATTGTATTCATTCTACCGTTGGTCAGATTGATATTAACGAAGATATAATTACATCATCATTATCATATCTACTTCATGTATTAAAAGAAATCACAACAATATTAATGTGATAATATGTCAGCTTATTATATTAGCAACCTTTGTGAACTGGTGGGTAGTCGGGCGCTGCGGTGTAACTTCCCGACTGGACCCCGAAAAGAAACCGGCGCCACCCCGGTCGGATGAAAACCCAACGGATGACGTTCGAGATAACGATGGACTGGAGAAATCGGAGACGGCTGCAAGAAACAATTTGACAATTTAATTCGTTTTAATATTATAATCATTATTATTAATTCATTCACTAGTGGATATCCTGTGCGTCAGACATTCGTGCTATATAATCTGCTCATTAATAATTAATCTAATTAACACATAATAAGTAATACAGGGCTTAAAGTGCGGCTGGACGGTCATGGACGGCGTCCATGCACTTATTTTAAAATGTGAACACCGTCCTGCCACTTATTGGCCAGCACAGACTAGAAAGGTAAGAGGCGTCCAGGTACTTCTTATGGAAAGGTAAGGGGTGTCCAGGCACTTATTTGCTCACACTTTAAGCATTGGAGTAATATGAAACATTTATAAGCTCGCATGGCTGGTATGCAAAGTCGCGCTTTCTTGGTTGCAGGCTTCACCATCTGTAAATATGACCGCCACGTTGGAGCTGCATATATTACATCTGACCAATCAAACTCTGCTTCAGAAATCACTGGAATCTTTTTTCCATAGTCGTGGCCGTGCTGGATGCGCTTCTGGGAAGGCTTCTTGAAAGAATGCTATACAAGAACTTCATAGAATGAATTAGGGAAAGAATAAATAATAACATGAAGAAAACTATAACATAATAAATCAACCAAAATGAATGCAACTTGTATTGTGAGAGCGAACAATAGCTTTTCTGGAAAAGAAAGGAACCAATAATTGATGAAAATGACAGAGACTGGAGTCATAGTAGTTCCAATACCGAGGAGTACTACAGGAAACCAAAAGGTTGAGTAATGGAGGAAGAACGGCACAGATGACAGAATGGAGCTGAATGAGGCCAAAATATTACATCAACAAGATATTTTGGGAAAGTCAATGTATATGCTGCGAATGCTCCAATAGCCAATCACACTTTGGTGGTGCATAGGCATCTAAAAATCAAATGTACAGAACAGACACTTCAAGTGTGTCTACAGATTTTCAAGGTCATATGAAAGTCAGCATGAGGTCATCACAGAATCATAGTGACCTTAACGATATATACCGAAACACACAGGAAAGTTTACAGACTGATACAGGCATACGAACAGACATACACACACAGAGAAATACATGCAGACGCAGATACACTCAGAGAGACAGAGAGACAGAGAGAGAGACAGAGAGAGAGAGAGACAGACAGACAGACAGACAGACAGACAGACAGACAGACAGACAGAGACAGAAACAGAGTCAGAAAGAGAGAAAGACAGACAGACAGAGACAAAGACAGAGAGACAGAGATACAATGACAAATAGATAGACAGATAGTCATACAGACAGACAAACAGATAGATAGATAGACAAACAGACAGACACGCAGATAGATAGATAGACAGACAGACAGATATAAAAAGAAACATACCAAACAGACAGAGATAAAAGGGCAGACATACACACATACACAGACAGATATAAAGAAACAGAGAGAAGCATTCAAAGACTATCCATAAAAGTGATAAAACGCATGCCACTGCCACCACACTGCTCTGCCTAGAAGTGCTGCCTAGGCTGCTGATGCTGGTGGCTGTTGTGCATAGAATGGTTACCATGCCAACAAAGGGCCACGTGTGCACTGAGATAAGTTCGCCACTGGTAACAGATTACAAAAGAAACAAAATCTGATGGGAAAAAATCATCGAAAGGTCAAAAAGGGCACAGAAGAGATGAGAAAGAGATACAAGAAGCGATACAAAAGGTCAAACTGAGGCCAACAGCAAGAAGTGCACCTAGATAGAGCAAGGAAGCAGAAATACTGAAAGGCCCTTCCTAGACCATCAAACAGATGCATGTATCCATGGAAAATTAACATCAATTAGAGAGACAGGCAGACAAAGACAATACAGACACCGCAAGACAGAAAGGCAGACAATGCAAGACAGACAATGCAAGACAGACAATGCAAGACAGACAACGCAAGACAGACACCACAGGACAGACAGCACAAGACAGAAAGGCAGACAATGCAAGGCAGACAATACAAGACAGTCAATGCAAGACAGACACCACAAGACAGACAACGCAAGACAGACAACACGAGGCAGAAAACACAAGACAGACAAAGACAAGACAGGCACCACAAGGCAGACAACACATATAAACAGAGACTAAACAGACAGAAAACTAACAATAGACAGCAAAATATTTGTGGGTAAACAGACACCGAGACATTCTCTGAGAGAGACATAGACAGACCAGACAGAGGCAGGCAAGAAAGTTGAGTCTGTCTGCTTGTTTGTCTGTCAGTTTGTCTGTCTAATACAGAAATAGGTCATTGGCATGTAACTTCTTAGCTATTACAGTGTTCACGGACATAGGAAGCCAAACAAACAGAAAGCCAGACAGATAGGCAGACAGACAGCCACACAGATAGGCAGACAGACAGCCGGACAGATAGGCAGACAGACAGCCAAACAGATAGGCAGACAGACAGCCAGACAGATAGGCAGACAGACAGACAGCCAGACAGATAGGCAGACAGACAGCCAAATAGATAGGTAGACAGGCAGACAGCCAGGCAGCCAACAAGCATATGGTGTGGGAAAAAAATGGCAACTAGACAGAGTGTGTTGGGGTGGCAGATAAGGCAAAAGCCTACGTAGATAAGATTGAGAGCAGTAGCAAAGCTAGACACAAAGACCTTACAAGTGGAAGGATAAGATTGAGAACTGCAGACAGAAATGCAACACAAGCAGATATGTAAGATTATACAAAGGCTCAGGGAAAACCTTGTAGACTACATTCCACTCATTTCTCAATGAATTTATCACCAGAGATACCAAATATCATCAGAGATACCAAGTATCAGCAGAGATACCAAGTATCAACAGAGATACCAAGTATCACCAGAGATACCAAGTATCAGCAGAGATACCAAATATCATCAGAGATACCAAGTATCACCAGAGATACCAAGTATCAACAGAGATACCAAGTATCACCAGAGATACCAAGTATCAACAGAGATACCATGTATCAGCAGAGATGCCAAGTATCACCAGAGATACCAAGTATCACCAGAGATACCAAATATCAGCAGAGATACCAAGTATCACCAGAGATAACAAGTATCATCAGAGATACCAAGTATCAGCAGAGATACCAAGTATCAGCAGAGATACCAAGTATCAGCAGAGATACCAAGTATCACCAGAGATACCAAGTATCACCAGAGATACCAAGTATCACCAGATATACCAAGTATCACCAGGGATACCAAGCATCACCAGGGATACCAAGTATCAACAGAGATACCAAGTATCACCAGGGATACCAAGTATCACCAGAGATACCAAGTATCACCAGAGATACCAAGTATCAACAGAGATATCAAGTTACATACCGTATACATAAACAGACAGGCACAAACGCACATCCTACACGGTACATGCACTCATGAACACACATACTACCTACCTACCTACCTATCTACAAGTCTTCCAATAACATGCATACATACAAACGTAAATACCTATCCATAAACCTGCATGCAAGCACACACACTAACAATATATACATGAATCACACCATTTCTGATATGCATACATATGAATATATAATATATTGGGCACTAGGCAACAGCTGGCTAAGCTCGACCTGAGCGTTCTCTCTTCTCAATTCCCATCTATGACTTTTTCTTCAATGGTGCGTGACCTTGGGGTGCTCCTGGACTCTTAACTCAATCTTGCATGTCATATAGATCAGGTGTGCCGCAGCTGCTACTATCAACTGTGGCAGCTCAGGATCATTGCTCGCTTTCTGACTTCTAAAGCTGCAGCTTCTCTTGTTCATGCATTTGTGCTGAGCCGCCTTGACTACTGCGCCTCCATCTTTGCTGGTCTCCCGCGGGTTCGGATTGAGAGGTTGGAGAGGGTCCACCGGGCTGCCCCACGACTTATTGGGGGTTCACCGAGTACAACCATGTATCCCAATATATGCGTGAGGTCTTGCACTGGTTTCCCTTCCCGCAGCGCATCTCATTTAGGATTGCATCTTTGGTGTGGCGATGCTTTTCAGGCTGGGCACCCTCTTATCCGTGTGAGCTTTGCCTCCCTCTTTCAACTTGCATAGGCCACCGCGCACCACGCTCTGCTGTCCATAGTGATTTAATGGTTCCTCTCACTCGCTCTGCAACAATGCAGAGGCGTTCGTTCTCTGTGGTTGGTCCAACAACCTGGAATGGATTTCCCTTGACTACGCAACACCTCCCAAGCTGTTCTCAATTTCACAAACTGTTGAAAACTTTTTTTCGCTTGACCTCTTGTATGTGCACTTGTTATAATGCCCCTTCAAACTTCCTACTCAGAGGCTCCGACTACACTGCATCGGAGTTTCACACCAAAGCGCTGAGCAATTGCGAGTGAAGGACTTGCCCAAGGTCCCTACACGGCGACTTGAGGTGGATTCGAACCTGCAACCCTTCAGCAGCAAGGCAACGAACATACCCACTACACCACAACAAATATACAAACATACAAACATGCAAACACACATACATACCATTCACTACAGATACATACCTAAATATCTTTGAGGAAAACCTGTGTTTTTATTTAATTAAACAAATCACTTGAATTCTTGCCTAAATTTATTCATTGGGTATTTTAGTTATCGGGTTAAGTGTTAAAATGGTTATGTGAGTAATCTTCTATCATTAAAGGCTATTGCCAGATTATCTTAGTCTCCTTGTAATTGTATTATTGTATAAACTGGCTGTCACATGCTATTGTGTCTTTACATTACATAAACAAACAGACCACATCAATAAGATTATCTGCTCTGGTACTGCCTCACTCTTTGCCATCAGAACCCTCAAGGCTCATGGGGCATCCATACAAGAGCTACAAACTATTACTAGAGCTACTATCATATCCAGAGTTATGTATGCCTCTCCTGCATGGTGGGGTCTTGCTAGTGGATTGGACAAATCCCGTCTTGAGGGCCTCATGAACAAACTTAGACGAGCCGGCTACTTACATCCTGATACACTTACAGCAGAAACTTTAGCGCAAGATGCCGATAAGGTGCTTTTCAAAGCTGTTCAGGGTAAAGAACTTCATGTCCTCCGTAACCTCTTTCCACCACAACTTGATCCATTATATAACTTTAGAGAAAGGGCTCACAATTTCATCCTCCCCAATAAAGACTCATTAAACTTTATCCCAAGAATGTTATTTAAAAACATGTACTAACTATTTTTGACCATAAGCTTTAAGCAGCTGTAGGCTACTGTTAATTTTGCTAATGTAAACCTACAGCGTTCTGTCTGTTGTTTATTGAATTAAACGAATATACATACACGCACAATAGATGCATGATGAACAATAGAGACGGTGATGAACAAAAGAGACAGTGATGAACAATAGAGACAATTATGAACAGCCTGAACTGGTGAAAACAATACGAAAAACAACAATCATCATTGTCACAACTATCCTACACTTACTTACCCTTAGAACGTCGTCCTTAGGACCAAAAAGAAAAACACACCGTTAGTGAAGTTTAATCACTAAGAATTCATAATAATACTCAACAATTGTTATTATAATAATTATGAATTGTAGGTAATGATAATAGAGATAATAACTTAGAAAACAATGGATTTCAAAGTCCCCTGCAATCAACTTATCTATGCACATGCTAACTTACCAAAGCTTCCTTACCTTTCCTTAAATTACTTTACCTCTTATCGTACCCTATCTTACCAACCTAATCTTACCTTATCTCAGCTCAATGCAATCAGTAAAAAGCAGTAATCCAACAATTTTACCCCCTTCTAATTTACCATAGCCATAAACAGCCAAAATATTTACGGAATCCAATTCAGCACAAAAAAAACAAGTACAGTAGAAAAACAGACCAATAGGACTACGACCCTATTACTTGGGTTCTGCTAGTGGGCTGCAACAGTAATTAGCAGCAAGTAACTAACATTAATTTTCATACCTTATTTAAGGCCATTGAAATGAATGATTACCTTACATTATCCTACTTTACCATACCAATAACCCAGCCATACATACCAAAATACCAATAGAGACAGTGACACTTGGGACAGTGATGGACAATAGTGACAATGGTGAATAATAGAAACAGTGGTGAACAATAGAGACAGTGGTGAGCAATAGAGACAGTGGTGAACAATAGAAACAATGGTGAACAAAAGAGACAGTGGTGAACAATAGAGACAGTGGTGAACAATAGAGACAGTGGTGAACAATAGAGACAGTGGTGAACAATAGAGGCAATGGTGAACAATAGGGGACAGTGGTGAACAATCAAGGCAATGGTAAACAATAGAGACAGCAGTGAACAATAGAGACCGTGGTTAACAATAGAAACAGTGGCAACAATAGAGACAATGGTGAACAATAGAATCAGTGGTGAACAGTAGAGACAGCAGTGAACAATAGAGACAGTGGTGAACAATAGAAACAGTGGTGAACAATAGAGACAGTGGTGAACATTAGAGACAATGGTGAACAATAAAAACAGCGGCGAACAATAGAAACAATGGTGAACAAAAGAGACAGTGGTGAACAATAGAGACAGTGGTGAACAATAGAGACAGTGGTGAACAATAGAGACAGTGGTGAACAATAGAGGCAATGGTGAACAATAGGGGACAGTGGTGAACAATCAAGGCAATGGTAAACAATAGAGACAGCAGTGAACAATAGAGACCGTGGTTAACAATAGAAACAGTGGCAACAATAGAGACAATGGTGAACAATAGAATCAGTGGTGAACAGTAGAGACAGCAGTGAACAATAGAGACAGTGGTGAACAATAGAAACAGTGGTGAACAATAGAGACAGTGGTGAACATTAGAGACAATGGTGAACAATAAAAACAGCGGCGAACAATAGAGACAATGGTGAACAATAGAAACAATGGTGAACAATAGAGACAGTGGTGAACAATCGTGACAGTCACCTTCAATGATAAGTTCGGCGGTGCACTGCGTGTGTCCGGCCGTGTTCTCCGCCTTGACTGTGTACTTCCCGGCGTCCTCGCTGAACACCTCCGGTATGTGCAGCGAGTGGACATCCCCTTCGTGAAGGACTTCAAAGTCCGGAGAGCTGACGATCGCTTTCCCGTTGCGCAACCACTGGACCGCTGGAGCCGGAGTGCCGGACACACGGACGGAGAATCGGACGGAGTCGCCCTCTCTCACCTCCGTTGTCTTCAACCGCTCCACGAAGTCCGGCGGAACCATTGCACCTGGAAACGGAACCGGATGTAATGTAGGAAGTTTAGTATCAATTATCCAATTGTTTATTATTCTCTAATGTATAGCAGCTCCTCAGAAACAAAAGGGTAAGGATAATAACAGAGGTCAAAGGAACAACAAAAGTATTAAGGTAACAGAATAGATAAAGATCCCAGCATAGGTAATGGTAGAGTTATGGAAAAGGTAAAGCTAACAACAAAGGTAAAGCAAACAGCAACGGTAAAGATAACAACACAGATCATAACTGATAAGAAAGGTATGCTAACAACAAAGATGAAGATAACCACAAATGTAAAGCTAACAACAAAGGTATACATGTAGGTAATAACAACAAAGGTATACATGTACGTAATAACAACAAAGGTATACATGTACGTAATAACAACAAAACATGTTAACTCATCACTACGCAAAACCTTCTCTGATGCACAAAGGTAACGGTAGACACATTTTCACACACTTTTGTTACTTTACCCTAACCTTGTTAATAATTATTATTTAAACATGTCATCAGCAGATCAGACTGCCATCACACACCATCTGGTGACCAATAAGATCCCCAAACCCACAGACTGCACACCCTGATCTCAACCACCCCAAACTCACTATGTTGCAAACATCCAGTAAAAGCATATGAATCCGATACAACCCGCTGTTTGGTTCTTTCTTCGACTTCCTGAATTAGCATACTCCCATGAACCTGGCACGACCTGCTGAAATTGCATGGTTGGCATCGCCAATGCACATCTCACCTCAGCGGACAGACTTCAAGCGACGGTTTGGACGGTGTGCATGGTCCGTTAAGTTGAGTACAGAAATAAGAGACTCTGGAAGCCGTGTGTGAATATCTTGAAAAATTACTGGAACCTAACCTCATTGAAGGAAAGAAAATTGTCGGGTTGACCATTACAATAATAGAAATAGCGTTCAAGTCAAGCAGTGACTTTGTTCTTTCACAAAGCGCAAAAAAATTCAGTGAGCTCGGGCAGGCCACCTGAAATCGCTCAGCGGGCACATGCGGCACGCAGGTTGGACAGCACTGATATAGGTCCTCTTCATTTCATCTTAAGTTGCATCTAATTAGATCTTTTCATCAGCAATTGCTTGTGTGATCTGACATTTATTTAGCAATAAAGAAAACTTCATCCGTGGCGCTTCTGACCATAACAATTCTGCCAAAGAATACAGCCTTATTTTGGACCCTCGTAGGGTTTGAAACACGGTGCTACATAAATGGCCAAAAGCATGCACTATACATTTAAATGCTAAAATGTACGGCATTACAACAACAAAATAATCATCGCCAACACCATTTGCATGGAGATTATGATGATGATAATGATGATGATAATGATGGTGATGATGGTGGTGATGGTGGAGTGGTGATGATGACGATGATAATCAAAACCTCTCATAACCTTTTCACCCTAACACCATAATAATAGCAACAACAACAATAATCATAATATAAGTAATATTAGTAATAATATTAGTAATAATATTAGTGGTGGTGGTGGTGGTGGTGGTAGTAGTAGTAAAAATTAATAATATCAAAAAGAATAATATAAAAAAGAATATAAAAAAATAATATAAAAAATAACATAAAAATAATTTTTTTTAAATAATAATAATAGGGACAATTCCAAAAGTGGCCATTGCCATCAAAAGTGTGCGTCTCAACAATCTGCAAGCTCTCGCTCCTCACCTTGGTGAAAATCGTTCGCCCCTCCGGCATCAAAGACCCCCCACTTCGGCTGCTTGCAAAAACCCGACATGGTTACCAACTATTCCCGCCAAAAAAAATCGAAGCAGACGACAACGATGACGTCAACAAAACACCAACACGCTGACAACCTCCTCCTTCTCCTCCGTTGACCTCCAGCGATGACCTATATCCATTCACTCCGCGCCCCCCTTACAGATAGCGCCCCTATCGGAGGGTACAGTATACAGCGAAACCACGACAGTCCAAAGTTGGGCCACGCCGACTCTCCGAAGCACTTGGATGTTGCACGTAACGCGTGTGCCAGTCAGTCGGTCGGTCGGTATTGAGTCTAAGGGCAACCGGTGTCTAAGAATAATACCCTGCCGTAGCCAGGTCCCACACCGCACGCATGGAACATGACGGATGCGGCTGTATTTTAGGCAGACGGCGGGGATGGATGGAGGGAGGGCGGGCTTCTTTGGCTGGCTGCTGCTGCTGCAGACGGGCAGGCAGGGAACGAAGGCAGAGATCAGTTGCACGTCTGGTCCTGCTGCTGCAGAATCGTGGATGCTGAGCTACGGTTGGGTTGCCCGGAAGCTCTGGTCTTACAGGCCATGTGGGATTAACTTACTTCCTGGCCAGACTACTGACTACTGCTGGACAGACTTCTCGATGGACGGAAGGAAGGAAGGATGAGGAAACAAATCAGACTAATAATGCTGATCTAAAAAGATAGATATCCGTTCTTGCTTAAGTAACATGCATGCACACACATGCACGCACACTCACCATCATAAACATACACACAGACATGCATAAACATACACAGACATGCATAAACATACACAGACATGCATAAACATACACACAGACATGCATAAACATACACAGACATGCATAAACATACACAGACATGCATAAACATACACAGACATGAATAAACATACACAGACATGCATAAACATACACACACAAGCATAACCATACACACAGTGCAGTCAGAGCCTTCATGAATGCACTCGTGTATGGACTCGTGAGTTTCATCAAAGCTATTAAATATTATACAACTGGGCATGCAAGTGTGCATTATATGCACAAACACAGATGTATATATATTCTTATTCATGTATGCATACATGCATACTCCTTGAAGGAGCGCTATAAAAATGTCCGAATGAATGAGTGAATGAATATAATATATATATATATATATATATATATATATATATATATCCACATGCATAAATAAAGCTGAAATGTGGGTTTGTGTATATAATATATAAACACACACAATAATATGCAGACAAATCTATGCACATGTTTCATGGCCTCATGGGCACCAGATACATGCATGTATATAAATATATATAATATATATATAATATATATATGTAATTATTATAAAATTTCTTATGAGTAGATTATTTATGGACTCGTGCATAAACATTGCATACACTAAAGACCCAGAACTCTAAAAGCTTTTACTATAATAATCTAAACCACAACACATGCCAACCCCTCTTTCTCCTGACAGCCAGATCTTCACACAGTTTCTCTGGGCAAACCCTACTGATTTGCCGCAGCATTCACAAATATTCTAGATGCATGCAAGATACTGATCATACGCATCTCTGTTGAGCTGGAAAAAAAAGAGTTCTGCAATATCACCACTTTGGAGCCAGATTGTTTACAGCACAATATACAATGGCCATCTTTTCCATTTACAGAAAATAGCGACAAACATTTACAAACACACATCAAATACTCACAGCCCTTTGCACTCTCCGAAACATTACAAACACAATGTATATATAAAGGCAGTTAAAAAGCACATAACATTTGTGTGTGCAATACTTAACTATATACTTACCTACTCACTTACATAAAGTAACACACACACGCACGCATGTAGGCACACGCATTAGAAACACATTTCCAGATCAACGTAGTAAAAAGCGTGCAACGTTAAACATGTGCACAGGTACTTAAGGATATACTTACTCACTTACTCATTTACATAAAGTATCACACAAACCTACACACATGCACACACATGCACGCAGACACACACATACATACACACAACCACACACCTACACACACATGCAGACACACACGTACGTACACACACATGCACACACACAAGACTTCAGACACTGCAAGACTGTGGAAAGAGACCACAAGGTGAAGAGAGAGAGAGAGAGCCTACCAATATCCTCCTCCTCAACCCCCCCCCCTCACCCCACGATGCTATAATAGGAACCACTGCCAGTTTCAGCAGCCCGTTGCTTCCACCACAGCGGCCAGCACACAAGACACAAGCAGAGCCACAGGTTGATGGATTGGCCGACAGGTGATACCCTCTGCAGCAGCAGCAGCGGGGAAGTGGTTGTGGCGTTGCCATGGAAACCAAAGTGGAAGCACGCCGTCTTGTCTCGTGGCGAAAAGAGAAAAACGCTGTCAATCTGCAGCGCATTAAATAGGCCAACCAGTTGCATATGTATTCACTCATTAAGCCCATTACGTGCATACACGCTTCCACGAGCCAACCTTGCATATACGCATACACTATGCAAGCATACAAAACATGCGCATAACAATCTGATGCTACAAGTGTGCATATGTATATGAACATTTATACCGGGAATGTGTATAATCGTGGTATATGTAGTGTAGAAAAAGAAGTGGGTGGACATCCCTTACCTTCCCCAGGCTGTGCTGCCCTAACAAGTGGCATGACGCGTTCAGATTTGAAAATTAGTGGGTGGCCTCCGCCCATGACCTATACCCATTTCCTAGGGGATCCTCGCACTGGGAGCGCCTCTGATTAGGTTGTACTGTGAGAGGCGCTTTATAAATCCAAAAATAGAATAGAATAGAATAGAATGACCATCCAGCCACACTTTAAGCCCTCGGCATACATGTGTATGCATAAAAAATTGGGCATGTGCATAATCAGAGTATAAATCTAACCCCAGAAAATGTATGGTTAAGGCTAAAGTTAGAGACTTGTTTCTGGTTTTTTTTAACAAACTGTATCACATGAAGGATGACTAGTGTTACCTTCCTCCTATCTCCAGGCTTTGGACGAGCGGGGTTAGAGTTCAATATACATAATACTCTGAAAAATACACATTCCATGGGCGGAGACTTAAGGGGGGGGGGAGCGGTTCCCCCAATGTTTGTGGCGGGGAACCAACCATTGTCATATATACATAGGCAGAAACATATTTACAAGTATAATATATATATTATATATCGCTCTGCTACGCATGGTGACCTGGTTGTCCCAAGGGCTCGATCTTCCACAGTGCTACATAGAAGCTTTGCTATGGTTGGTCCGTCTTTCTGGAATAAGTTACCTATTAGTCTCCGCAATGAACTTCTTTGTATTTCTTTGCCCCTTTTTCGCAAGCGTTTGAAAACCATTCTCTTTGATTGTGGTTAGGTGTCAGGTCGGGAGCGCCTCTGAGGAGTTCTCTTGAAGTGGCGCTATATAAATGTACAATTACAATTACAAAAAATATATTATATATATTATATATATTTTATATATATATATATATGCATACAGTAGAAGGTGCAGAATAGAGGATCTAATGGAAAGATCAAATGGTGTTAATCTACGCTAAAACTGAGCAGTTCCATCTGCTGTGCAAAAACACTTTTAGACACACAGTCTTAGACTGCGAGGCAGACTAAGACCGGTTCTGAAAGGCACCATGCCGGTCTTCAGACTATCTGATCTCACAATGTTTGTAGTGACTTTACGCACACGACATCAATCGAAAGTCGCCTCGAGAGAAGTTTGCCTCAAAACTCATAATCCGTTGAAGTCTGAGAAGTCAAAGTCAAGAAGACCAAGGTTCAGCTATAATACTGTGTTTAGGTACATTGAACAAGGAAAGTAAGCCAGAAAAGGTTATTAAGTCAACAAAGGTAAGTTTGAAAGATAAGTAGAAAATGTAGCTAGAAGAAAGGTACATAATCAGAAAAGGGTGAGTAAGTCGCAAAAGTAAGTAAGTTGCAAAGAGGTAAGTAAATCGAGAAGGTACATGTAAGTCACAAAGATAAATGTAGGTAAGTAATCAGGAAAAGGTAAGTAAGTCGAAAAGAGGTAAGTAAGTCGCAAAGCGGTAAGTAAACTGAGAAGGTAGGTCACAAAGATAAATGTAGGCAGAAGAAAGATAAGTAATCTGAAAAAGTAAATACGAAGTAAAAGCGAAAAGGCAAGTCAGTCAAAAAAGGCAAATACACGTGCATAGGCAAGTAAGAAGTAAAGCAAGTAAAACGGTACGCAAGTCGAACAAGTTAAAGTTGCGACCTGAATGACACAATTACACAATCGATCAACGGCAGACAAAGAAGAAGGCGGTGAATTCTAACACTTCAGACCAACTAATTCAACAGTCAAGTCTAAACAATCATCGATAATAATACATTGAAGAAAAAAAGAGTAGACCCATAAGTTAGTCTTGATGCAGCCACGCTGGCATGACGTTTGACTTCAGTCATGTTAGCAACAATCACTTTCTTAGCCTCAGGATCTGATGGCCACCGTGGCCAAGCTGCCATCTTGTTACCTCATCTTGTTACCTCATCTTGTTACCTCATCCTGTTACCTCATCTTGTTACCTCATCTTCCCCAAAGACCATCCAACTTATACACGATCGAAAGCTCCATGCATAACTACATAATTAACATCATCTGGACATCCAAGTCTGACCATACCTGTAACTGGTTGCCATGACTCGGCTTTCGTGGACACCGAAGAAATTCAGAGACAACAATCACAACCTTAACCCTCTGAACCCGGAGCTCCTGTAATGCTATGGATAACGGGCCGGTTTTCCGGGTTCTAAGGGTTCAGAGGAAAAGAGTTTTTAAAGGCCTCCTCCTACTCCTCCTATGAATATGCAGTCATCAAGAGTATGTGGTGACTTACCACCTGCCGGACTATCCTTCCTTGCCAAATAGCCAATAGAAGATTTGACCGGGGCAAGAAACCCTTCACCCTTTCCAGGGAGAACGGTCAGATGGCAAGAAGATCGCTGTTCGCCCCCAGGATTCGAGGCAACGACGGTGTACACTCCAGTGTTATCCGCAACTGCTTCCTGGATCTCCAACACCGAGAAATTCTGCTCCACCTGGATCTAAACATGGTAAAGTAAAGATCTCAGTGACGCTGCATAAATTAGCATATGATTAACGATGACGCTGCATAAATTTGCATACGATTAACATATAATCAAGAGAGGTTAGAAAAGAGAGATAAAGACATGAAGCAGTCCAGAAAGGTAACTGACAGGCGTTGTTGCTGAAATATGTTGGACAAGGTAAAGAAGGTATAAAGAGAGGTAAGGCAAAACAGAACAGAAAGGAAAATGGTAGTAAAAGACAAAGGGAACGCAACAACAATAATAATAACACAGACAATTCTTTGGGCAATGCAAACCAGCCATGCCATTACAAGATAAGAATCAATAATCAAGACTGGCCTTTGTGTACAGATAGCCAAGTGTGGTTGACAAGGTAAGCTACGGTAAAGTCATTTCTCAATTATTATCCACAACATTTCTAATTTCACATTTCTTTGTAGTACCCCGTGAAAGACAAGCAAATAAAAAATCTCCTTTGCCGAACCTTGAACGTAGCATTTGGTCGAACATCCGTTTCATCCCTCAGCCACCGTATCTTTGGTTTCGGTTCACCAGTGAAGCTGCAACGAAGCGCAACGTTGCTTCCTTCGAGCACTGTTGCACTCTTCAAAAGTTCGGTGAACTGTGGCATTTCCAGACCTGCACGAAAAAATCTGTTCGATGTAACATTGTTCGCTGTTTAAGCTCAGTGCAAATTTCAGCAACACATTATGGAAAGTTGACATGCCCCCCATGAGTAGTCCTGCAGGCCCCTCCCCACGCCCAAGAGGTCCGTACGACTAAAAAAAGGTCATCAAATATTTTGGCGGATAAAATGGCATTTTTTAGCATTCAAGACAAATGACTAAAAAAAGTAATCAGATTTTTCGGCGACCAACCGTGCACTACCTTAATCAATGGCCAGTTTCTCTTATGGCATACGGTATGTTCTTTACAAATGTTCAGAAATTACCTTGTGTACAATTGTTTGGGGCAATAAATAAAATAAAAAGTGTAAATCATTTAGGAAAAATAAAAAATAAATAGATATTATGGAAAATCTATGCAACATTTAAAAAAATTTATGATTACACATTTCTTATGCAATTCCGTCTAATCACTAAGCATCAAAATCAATCATGAAGGACTTGTTGCCTCACTTAGTAACTGTCCCAGAGTTTTCCCCCTTTCTAATGTGGGGATCATCAGTTTGAGCGCGAGCTCTTATCATCCCTAGCCCCCATTCGCTGTATCGCAAGGCAGTGCCTTAAGCAAATGGACCCTGCCTCCCACTAAAGGTAAAAAACTGCCACGAAATATATTAAACCAATTGAAGAGATATCCATGCAGTAGGTGAGGGGAGACTCAACACAATGATACCAAATTTATATAGCACGATTAGCCAGATGCTGGAACAGTCTTCCACCGGACAATAGATTGGCCGCCTCAGTGGACTCTTTTAAATCAAAGCTTAAAACTTATCTGTTTGCTAAGGCTTATCCCGCGGTTAGCTATTTGTGAGCCTGTGAGGTGCCCTTCAAGCGGTATGGCTGCGTTCCGGGTCTACGGCATCATATAAATTGTCGTTATTATTATTATTATTATTTATTAACTAAAAAAAACTACTCGATTCACTAGGCCGAGATCATAGCGTAACTGCAATTAAAAACTACGACATGCAAATATTAATGAAGATGCAAACACATCTATTCAATATTCATGTATCGACATTATTTTCGTAAACAATAACTGAGTTCATACATGTGTGCACGATAGGGGTGTCCCAAAAAGTTTTTGTGGAATTTCACTTTGCACAACCTCTCATATTGTTGCTTTTACCTAAGTAAAATTTCATGCAAAATTTCAAGTCTCTATGGCAATATTTGGGTGGTGCTCATTGAGGTTGAAGTTTCGATCTGCTAGACAATCTCGTGAATGCAATCTAAGAGCAGACTGCAGCTGTGAATAAAAAAATTAAATTGTCAGAGATCAAATATTGTTTGAATCATAGAGATTCAGTTGGTCTTAACCTTCAATCACAAGTGTCACATGACTAAATAAGCAATTAAGGCATCACTGCTTCCATATTGATTATCGAAACAAGTCCACGAATGCTGTGATATCTAATAGTTAGGCTACCGAAACTAAGACTTTAGTGTCTTCTTGCTAGCATAGATCTGTTATATGCTTCCTGTTGTCTTCAACAATCTGTATTGACTTTTGCATTTCTTGTCCAGATTTTGTTATCAATTATTTGTTAAATGAGCTCATCAAAGTCACTGAGCTCTCTGCTGAATCATTAACAACTTTCAGCAAGTTGATGACAACTATACCAGCAGTTGGCAACACATCTGAATCGTTGATTGACAAATTGTCTATATCTATTCCAAGAGATTTCAAGGAAGCAGTTGAAGAGGAGGTAACCAGTTCATGCAGTGTCTTGTTCTCCAACTGCTTACATGTTGCTCCATTCACTTCCACTTCGGATCATGATTGAACCATTGACTTTTCACTGAAAACCTTAGCAGAAAACAGTGCTAGCTGCACAACTTCGGGTCCAAGGTAGCACAGTTGGTTCTTTACCATCTTCATTGCAGCTTTTGACACCATCTTGTTTATGTCAGAGCAATATGGTGAATGTTTTGTCTGAAATGTTTATGTGGTCGATGTAACATCGTAAGAGGATAGCATTTTATTGTGTAATGCATTGTGGACGATTACTGTCACTTTCAGACTCAGTATCACTAGTGGAACTGTCATCTGGGCCAAACATTTGCTTCTTGTGATATATAGAAATTTCTACTTCATAATCAGACTCTGCATCACAGCGTTCACACTCCATATAAGTATTTTAGGTCTTTTGACTTGGTGCTGTGCCATGCACACTTTTTCATGCTTCTTCGCGATCTTCACGGTCTTTTGTATATTTCTCTGCGCTGCTGCCTTCGTTCTTGCTTTGAAAGCTTCTTATTCAGAAAAAGCTTATAAAATGTTAATCAATTGTGACCAGACTGTCCACATCACTGCACACAATGTCAAAAAGTTTATCAAGTTTTACACTAAATTCACTCTCTACCCCAATGCTAATCAGAAACTCTTGCTTTATTTTTCTTGGTCAAGTTATATTCATCATGCAATGCCTTCATTTTGGAAGCTACATGTGGCTGAGAGGTAGGCCTACTGGCCCTACTTGGTATTCGTGCTCGGTTTGATGTTTGCTTCACAGACAATGAAGTCAGTGTTGTACTTTCTTGTACAGGTTTTAAAATTTGTGGAAGTGGAAAAGCTTCTGAGCACACTTTTTTGAGTTGGGAGTTCGTTGCCAACCGGTACTGTAGCAGATCACTATTTGCTTTACCAACTAACCAAATTTGAAGTTTCAGTGCATATTCAACAAGTTGTCATTTTAGCAATCTGAATTAGAAATAATAGTGATGCCTATTAAGCAGATATGGCACCCCATAGAGGCATAGAATATTAAATACAGAAACAACAGACTAAATATTGAATCTGCAAGGAGAAATGGTAAGCTTACTGGTAATTAACAAGCTGAGGAATGGTAATAATGATATGCATCAGCGTCACAGAGTTAAGTTATTGCATGGCAATGTCCTTGCGAAGTACAGGTGGCTGCATATCATAATTATTAGCATATAAAATGCTAAAAATAACTTGTCAAAAATTATTTTTTTGCACTTTGAAATTAATAATTAACATTTAATTAATATAGTCTCATGGTGGATTTAGGCAGTTTGAAAAGAAAGATTAAAAATGTGCAGTTTGTTATGATTATAGTAAATGTATGTAGAACATAGGCTATTCTGCTCCATACTTGGTATAGCTTTAGGATTATCCTAAGGCAACTGTCCAATTATTCAAGGATAATATATTGACTAATACAGCAGAACTGCTGCAGTCAGATATTGAACACATTAATCAGTTCAGCACCTTTATAAGATGATACCCATGACTGTCATGTCAAAGCACCAAGACGTATTGTCCAAAAGTAGGGCAACTAGAACTTTGACCTCATTGAGCACCATCTAAAAATTATATTTCAGATGAACTTTTTTGGAAAATGATATAATATTGCAAAAGGAACAAAATGAGACCATGTGCGGTCCAATCAAAGAAAATATTTTTTCCTCATGCATGTGTGGACACCCCTAGTGCACGATCGAATGTATGTGTAGGCACATGATACGTATTATATATGCATGCATGCATGATGGCAGGTATACAGAATGGATGGATACATAGTTGAACAAATCTTATGAAAACAGTAGTTTTAGACACTTTGCAGACAGAAAGAAGTTACTGGTAGTTGGATCTCACTGTTTACACGTAGCAAACCACAGCTCAACATACAGGCATAGCATAAATGTTCATGTATTTTAAAGAATCATATACAACATAATTATTCGTTATGTCAATGCTGACAATAACATGGATATACCACCTTTAAAAATCATCAAAATGCTGGCTCAAACAGCCTCACTTTAACTCAGATAGCCTCACTTAACCTGCCTTACCTTGTCTTATCTTACCCTACGCCCCCGCCCTTTTGAAGACCCCAGAACTTACTCTGTTGAGAACCGTCTTTTGGTTGACCCCTGACCTCCAGTGACGTAATGCCAAGAGAATAGCTACGAGAAGCTGAGGCTGTCGTTAGCGAAGCCAGGCAAAAAATATCAAAGCAGTGAAAGGGTTAATGAACTGAAGAAATACAAACAACTATGAAAGGGTTCATGAAACTTTATAACACAGGCCAGGAAAGCACGAAGCGAGATCAGAGACTATTCTACGCGACTGTAAACAATTTATAAACAGGAAACATTGTGACTTTAAAAGTGTTTCTAACCAGAACTCGCTCAGCAAAAGGAAAAAGACAATCCGATAAATGTAATTTACATCGTGAATGGCAACACAGGAGATGAATAAACTTATTGAAATTATTTACATTGACCTTCCTTATCTGAGACGGCTCACTACATGGAATCCACTCAACAGGCTCAAACCTGCAATCGTTGGATTTTATACACGGTGCCACCAGAAAGACTGCCTCAATAAAACAGCCGCATTATGTTAGTCGGTAAAGCAAAGCCAAGGTTAACTTTAAAAAGCCGAACAAAGCAAGAAGCAAAATGAAGCTAGTAGGGTTAGTTCAGGGTCAGCCAAGTAGGGTATGGTAGCCTGGCAGGTTGGCGCAAAAACCAGAGTAAGATAGGCTAGAACATAGTAGGCTAGAGTAGTTTATGGGATTGCAGGGCCTGGCATTTCATGCAAGGCAAAGGGTGGAGTACAGTACGTCAGTATATACTAGGGTATAAAACTGCAGAAACATGCATGCAGATACCATCCACAGCTGGATTAACCCTAAGGGGCACATACATGCCCACATGTATCCGTGCTCAAAGGAAAAGTAGGGTGGGGATACCATGCGTCGGTTAGCATACAGAAAGCAAAGTACGTACATGTAAGCTTTAGTTAACGATAAGCTTTTAACCATGTACCGACCGAGAGAGCATAGGACTTCGTTTCCTCTTAATAGTTTTTCATATCTTAAGCAAATTTTATACATGATACTTGTTCACCAGAGCGCTGTTTTACAGCTGGCAAAATACTTACTCACTCACTTACTTACTTCCCCACACCATTTACTACACTTTGGACGGTAATCAGGGCACGGCTCCAGGTGGGCGAGAAAGAAACAGACCTAATATGACATGGACGGATAAAATTCGAGCCTGGACTGGAATGACGGTGGAGCAGATCACGAGGAGCACGGAAGGTCGACAAGAATGGAGAAGGATAATTCATGATGCGGCCAACCCTCGCGGCGAGGACGGTTGAAGACAAGACATATATTCGTCTAATACAAAGGTGTCAAACCTTTTTTAGTGGCGGGCCAGTGTGAACATCTTCCAACAAGTGGCGGGCCAGTGTAAATGTAATTGGATCTGATACAGGGCACGGCATCGGGTGGGCGAGGAAGAGGAAGACCTAATATGACATGGATGGATAACATTCGAGCCTGCACTGGAATGACGGTGGAGACAAGGTCGGTAATCGGTTAAAAGCATCGTTTATCCACTGACCGATGACGTTGACGTAGGCAGACGTGAAGTCCTGTCCGGCGGAGTTCTGCGCTCGGCAGACGTACCGTCCGCTGTGCTTGCGCTGCACCCTCTGCATCAGGATGCTGTGGTTGTTTTCGTGCACGATGATGACACATTCGGAGGAACTTCGAAGCGGAAACTCGTCCTTTGTCCAGGTCACGGTCGGGTTAGGATATCCGGTGACCTCACACTCGAGGTTCAAGGTCGTACCCTCGTGGATGTCAACTGGATGGAGGGCCTTGGTGAAGGTCGGGGCGACAGGTTGCAGACGAATTTCTGGCAAATGGGAGAAAAATAAGCGAGTGACATCTGGATTTGTGTAATGCCTAATTATAGAAATCTTTCACGTTTACTTCGCAGAAAAGATGGATGAGAGGAGAGCATGTCTAGTGTATAAGCTATTAGTAAATAAGTCAGACATTTATTAACAGAGCACTAGCACCACAAGATCACAAGAAGAGCAGCAAGTGCAAACTCACAAACTTCAAGTAAATGGTGCAAAAGTCCATTAAAGGGTCATGTTAACACACTGATGTTTGATTGCACCCACTGAGGTTGGATTGTACCCAATGAGGTTGGATTGCACCCACTGAGGTTTGATTGAGGTTGGATTGCACCCACTGAGGTTGGATTGCACCCACTGAGGTTGGATTGCACCCACTGAGGCTGGTTCAATCCATACCCAGTCTCTCTTAGAGCCATACAGTCTTCTTTTCACACCAACAATTCCACATGGATCACAAGCTGAACACCAGTTATTTTTCTACAATTTTCCTACTGATCCATTCATACCAAACAAACTAAACAAACTAAACATGACCGACTGGTTTAGCCTTAACACACACAGAGATGAAACAGTCTTTAACCTTTTCTAAAATTAAAGTTCTAAACGTCGTGGGCCACAGACCTTTGACCTCTAGCCTCGCTGTTGATTCCGCAACCCCAGCATCGGTTTCCACCCTGCAGGAAAACGTCCCAGAGTCTTCCGGACGCGCATCGTCGACCGTCAGAAAGCAGACGCCGTGCTCGATCGTAGGCCTGTAATTCCTTCCGGTGACTGGAGCGCCATCTTTCAGCCAGTCGACATGGTAGATACGAGCGCCTCTGGGTGGCTGACAGCGAAACACAAAGCTGGAAAACAGAGACAAAACAATTCAGAATTCTGGAGATTGATTGATTGAATGATTGATTTGCCAACTGAGAGGTTCACTGAATGACAGACAGACAGACAGACGCGCAGGCAGACATAAAGGCAGACACGAAGGCAATCTGAGAGACAATCAGACACAGAGACAGGCAGACCAACAGACACTCAGATAGAAAAACATGAAGGCAGACAGGCAGGTAGGCAGACAAACAGACAGACAGGTAGACAAACACAGACATGAGTGCAAACAGACAAGCACGAGGACAGACAAACATATAGACAGAATGATTGCAAGATATTGTTATTAATTAATTTTTAAGTTTTTTAGCTGTCAAGCAAAAATTCACAAAAAATTATTGTTTGATCAATAATGACAGACCGCCAATACGGACAGACAGACGAACAGATACAAACAGACGGATACAAACAGACAGACAGACAGATACAGACCGATACAGACAGACAAACAGACAATCATTGATTGACACCTTGAGTATTAAGACAATAGAATAGATTAAGTTAGAAGCCTTTATAAGTTTATAAATTGATACCTCTGTCCACTCGTTACTTCGCCATCAGCAAGCGGCTCTTGGAATCTCAGCAGCGCTGGATCCTAAGCAAAATTTAAGATATGTCACAATGTAGCCAACACGTAGAATGACTCGATAAGAAATATAATCGAGTTTCAACAAAATTCAGAATTAGCCATTTATCGTTAATGTTTGAATCTGATAATAACAATGGGAATTGCACGTCATTGTGATTTTAACAACAATCAATGTATTTATTGATTTCATTTGTATAAAACAGTCGTAAAATATTTGTAGAATAAACATCAAAGCTGAACGTATGGCAACAATTCTAAAAGAACAACTGTAATAATTCTGATGGAAGAATTCCAACAATAATATACATTAATTAATAACACCAACAATAAAAGAAAAAAATTTAAAGTCAACGGTAACATTTTCTGCTAATGATAATGATTATTAAATTATAAATTCTCTGAGCTCAGATACAAAGAAGATGAGGACAAATATAATTGAAAAAATTAATAACAATGGCAATAATAATAATAATAATAATAATGACGATTTCTATGGCGCCGTAACACAGCAAGGTTGCAAGGGTGCCTAAATGGTTACAAACACTATTAAAAGTACTGAATAAGTGGCGGCACTACCATAGGTCACAGCAGGTCATCTGACTCTTGACCTATCTGATGAATTGCTGAAAAAATTCTTTGGAATGTTTAGTATCGTCTTTACATTTAGCTTCTTTGACCGTCTGAAAAACTCGATGACCCTTGCGTGACCTGCTGAAATTGCATAGCTGATTGCATTCAATGATAGCGCACTTAAAGACAAAAGATGAAGGATAAAAATGCAACCTGTTGTCCAATGGTATTCCTCAGCATCGAGAACCTTTTCTGTATTTCATCTATCTCGGATTCTATCTTCCGAAACTCGGGATGCCCTCGTTCAACCAATGACGCCGCAATCTTTTCCAGGTCACCTATCTTCTCTTCGATGGCGGAGGCGGAACTCTCCGTCACGTATCGGGATGCGGGAGGCTGGGCTCCATTCTCCATCCTTCTGCTCAGTTCGTCCATATCCCAATGCAACTGTTCGTAAAAAATATCAGTAACTGCTCTGCAATTCTGTGAGGTACTTAAAAAGCGCCATGGATACACACATTCATACACACATAGTTTTGCATACCATTAGAGATATAAAATTTCTGATTACAGAAGACTGTTGTGGATACCAATCGAAGAATCACTTGTAAGATTCACTGAACAACAGGGAGTCACAAAGTTGCCAGCCAGATGAGAAGGTGACCAACTGCATGACATGGTGGTCAACTGCTTGACAAGGTGACCAACTGCATGACAAGGTGACCAACAACATGACAAGGTTATCAAGTTCATTACAAGGCGGCCAGCAGCATAACAAGGTGGTCAATTGCATGACAAGGTGACCAGTTCTGAGACAAGGTTACCCTCACAAGTTGACCAACTTCATTACAAGGCAGTCAGCAGCATAACAAGGTGGTCAATTGCATGACAAGGTGGACCCATAGAGGTGTATTATATAATGAATATATCACTAGAGTATCAAGTCTCTATACTGAAGTCGACGTCTAATTCGTGCCGACCAATCACATCATATCTGTCTAAATTCGTGCCGACCAATCATAGGCGATTTCTCATACCGACCAATCACAGTCTTACAGCATCGATCAGGAAAATAACTAAAATAATATCAACATTTTTATAATGATTCGAACATGTCGATGTTTTCTTGTGAATAAAACAGTTTTCTTGCAATATTCACAAGTTAACATCGACATGTCCGAATTATACAAATGTTGATATTATTTTAGTTGTTTTTCTAGATCGAAGTTGTAAGACTGTGATTGGTCGGTATGAGAAATCGCATATGATTGGTCGTTTTGAATTAGATCGACGTTAATTTATGACTTCACATCTGACTGCAGGGCACATACGGCATACTCTCTCTAGTGCCAATGTTATACATATAATACATTTCAATGGGTGGACCAGGTATGCGACAAGGTGGCCAACAGAATAGTGAGAGATCAACTATGTGAAATGATGACATTTGCGGGCCAATAGTGAGGAGGCAACATCCGAACTCTAAGCAAACGTACTTGAATAAGCGAACAAGTCGAAACATCTACAACAGAGAGATCATTAAGAGACCGATTCCATAGCCAGACCTCTTTTGCGCTCTTCACAAATGTCTGATAGTCGTCCTCCACTTGGAAACCACTGTTCCATCTTTCAAAGAGGTTGTTCAAGTGACGACGACGACCTTCCATCTGCCCGAGGTGGTACTCCACCTGCGAAAGAGCTCGCCTCTTGTCCAGGTACTTGTCCGCCTTCACCTGCAAGCGCAAATCACAACTGTATATCAAAACGGAGAATGCCGATGAATGAAACTATAATCACAAAAGCTATACATGGAACAGAATAAAAACAGAAGAGAATACAAGAGAATCACAGACCAAAATAGAATAGATTAAAGTAAAACAGACTAGAAATCAACAGGATATAACAGAACAAGATTATAACAGAATGGAACGGAACAGGTTAGAGAAGAAGAGGATAGCATAAAACAGTATTTTAGATTAGCCTATAGTAGGTAATATGGTCTGATGTAGTCAAATCTACATATTTGGTTCTGTTTTGCACCATTTTGCTCCATTCTAATCTGTTTTGTACCATCCTGTTCTATTCTATTCTGTTCTGTTATATCCTGTTCTATTCTATTTTGTTATATCCTGTTCTATTCTATTCTGCTATATCCTCTTCTATTCTAATTTGTTCCATTTTAATTTGCAGTCTAGTGTAATGTAATCAAGTTTAATGTAGTCTAGGGTAATGCAGTTTATGGTGATTACATCACCATAGACTACATAGAGTAATGCAGTCCAGCATAATGCAGTCTAAGGTAATGTAGTCTAAGATAATGTTAGATAGTCTAAGCCTTCTAAGGCAATGTAGTTCAGGGTTAAGCAGTCTAGCGTAATGTAGTCAAAGGTAATGTAGTCTATGGTAATGTATTCTAGAGTAGCAAAATTTAGTGTAATGTAATAAAATGCAATTAAGCGTGAATATTGAGAACTCCATCAACCTACATCAGCGACGTTGCTGATGAACTTGCGACCTTTGCCCTTGGCCTCCGAGTATTCAGAGGTCATTCGTTTGTAGTCCTGCGTTTTGACTTGGACTTCCGTCTGTGAAAGATTCGATCGTCCCGGATCGGACGGACTACTTTTAAGACTCTCCTCCAACACATCCATATGGATCATCAGCTACAACAAAGTACACAGAAGTAATGTAACATATAGCAAGGAAGAGTAAAATAACATAGGACGGTGCAATAGGATAATTAAGGGTGAGCAAAGTTAGGGTAAGGTAGAGCAGATACAGTGGGTATGTAAAACTAAGGTATTGTAACATAGAGGATAAAGGGCAAGATCAAATATGACAGAGGAACGTAAAGTAAGAGAAGAAGCCAATTCAAGATAAAATAATATTTTTTTATTGACCAATTAATTATTAATTAGTAGATTAAGGTAATAAAAGGCAGGACATGAAAAGGTAGGGTAGCGTAATGTGGGTAAGGTACAGTAAGAAAGGCAAGGGTAAAATGAAGACAGGTTGACTCGGAGTAAAATAGCTGTGAACAATTAAGGTAAAGAGGATTAAGACATGTCAAGATATGCTGTGTCAAAAGCTGGAGCAGCAAAAGGTAAGAATAGATAACGAAGACAGGAAGGTAAGGTAAATATTTAAAAGCAAGGTAATCGTATCTATAGCAATCGATTGCAAACCCTAATCAAATTAAAACTCTAATATAGCAATAACAACCATTTATTAAATAAGAATGACCAGCATGCAGAAAGATAAGATGATCAACATTGATCATGATATTATAACGCTAACAGATGACAAAAAGTTTAAGTGCTGCGTTTACTGCATGGCAGTTTGCATCATGACCACCTCACCTACTGCTCATTTACAGCCACCACTATGGGTGGGATGCATGGAGCTAGCAGGTATAAAACCCATGTTCTTTTCTTTTTTCGGGCCAGTTTTTTACCATTCATTTCCCAGTCATCTGTAACAGTTACTGTAATCTGTTACTGTTATATAATTGTATTACATTACTTTTCCCACTTTTGTCTAACCATATTGACATTTGAATTAGGACAAAAGGGTCCCTTATCACATGCCATTACCCCATTAAATCACCTACACTGTCTACCCGACCAGATAATTTATTTAGGTCCAGGCAACCAACCTTCTGCGTTACTTTATGAAAGTCAACGTAGGACAGAGCGAGTTCGATGCGCTCGCGGACGTAGATCTTGAGCAGGTCCCACTGCTCACGGAAGACCTTGACCCGAGGACCGGCTGCCACAGCGTCCGGGTATCCTGTGTGGACGAGGCGCTCATGCAACGAAAGGATCCCATCCACATCCGGTTGTTTTCGCTTTGAGATAAACAAATGAGATAAACAAATGATACAAACAAATGATACAAACAAATGATACAAACAATTGATACAAACAAATGATATAAACAAATGATATAAACAAATGATATAAACAAAAAATATAAACAAATGATACAAACAAATGATACAAACAAATGATACAAACAATTGATACAAACAAATGATATAAACAAATGATATAAACAAATGATATAAACAAAAAATATAAACAAATGATACAAACAAATGATACAAACAAATGGTATAAATAAATGATATAAACAAAAGATATAAACAAATGATATAAACAAATGATATAAACAAATGATATAGACAAATGATATAAACAAATGATATAAACAAATGAGATAAACAAATGATATAGACAAATGATATAAACAAATGATATAAACAAATGAGATAAACAAATGAGATAAACAAATGACATAAATGAATGATATAAACAAATGATATAAACAAATGATATAAACAAATGATATAAACATATGATATAAACAAATGAAAGTCTGACATCAGCAGAAAACATAGTGAGGAATATAATAAAAAAGTGCCAGAAAAGTACAAGCCTACATCATCAGTTATTGTTATTTGGTGTAGTCATTGTCATGATCATCAACATAGAAATCAGTCATAATTAGTCATCATAATCATCATCATCAATCATCATTGTTATTGTATCTTTCATTATTGCAATAAAAATCATCTCCCTAATCATCGTAATCTTACCCATCATCACCACAATCAACATTAACACAATCATCATCATCATCATCATCATCATCACAATCATCATCATCACAATCAGCATCACATTTATCATCATTACAATCATCATATCTTATTCATCGTCACCTTAATCATCGACATCACCTTAAAATCATATCTTATTCATCACCACCTTAATCATCGTCATCACCTTAATCATCATCGTTGTCGTCACCATCATCACCTTTGCGGTCATTGTTATAATCATCATCATCATCATGGTCATCGTCAGATTTATCATCATAATAATCCATTCATGCCCAGAGCAATTATAATTATATGGCACCACTAAAAAATCTTATTTCTCAGTTCAACTCCAGCAATAAAGAACAGTTTTCAGATGCTTGTAAAAGATGCTTGTAAAAGCCCTAGTTACGAGAACACACAGATCTGGGTTATGCCATGTGGTTGACCCAACCACTGAAAAGTCCTATTAATCGTAATCATAGCCAAAATCATCCCCCCACCCACCATAAATCATCCTCATCATAATCATATTTCATCTTTAAAACCTTCAGTGCATCTTCCAACTTCCGGTGTGATTCAAGAAACTCGTTGGCCGAAGTTAGGGTGATGCCCATGTCAGGTTCCCTCTCCAACGCTGCCAATCCAGTATCACGTATCCAATAGTTGACCTGCAAATTTAAAACATTCACTGATAGTCAATTGAACTCAACTGGTGGCTACATAAGTGTAAACAACATACAAGGTCTTCTATGTTGAGACCATGTGGCATCAAACCCATGCTTGTTATCAATAAACTGAGTGGGTGAGATCCTTCACCACCGCTACCCATTTGAATGGGTGTCACCACATTCAAGCAACTAATCACCTTCTTTATCAACCAATTGCTAATCACAGACAAACTAAAAAATACAGTTGAAAGCAGGCGCACACACACACACACCCAAAAACACATACACTCACACACACACACCCAAACACATACACACACACAAACACCTAAACACACATACACTCACACACATACACCCAAACACACATACACTCACAGACACACACCCAAACACACACACACCCAAACACACACACACTCTCACACACACACTTTTATATAAAATTATATGTACACTCTGTCCGGAAAAACAGAACCATTTTGTAAATATGAAAATAAATAGTAAACATTAATTGATTTTTAAAATTCAAACACCCTTACATCTTCAATTTCCTTCTCCGCCTTCTTCCATGGATCGCTTGGCTCCGATTGCAAGCGTGGAGCAGACACGCTTGGGCCAAGCAGCGCCTCGCTCGGCATTCTTCCAGCGACGCCGCCTCGAGGATTCGGAACCGAGGAACGAGCAACATTCCGGTTGACGGGATACCACCGCTTACCATCTGGACCTGGAAAATGTACAAAGATTCAGGAAACTCCATTTATTTTTTTATATCTTTTCTACCCATTGCTTATGTCTCAATGCCAGTCTGTCTGTCAGTCTCTTTGTCTGTCTGTCAGTCTCTTTGTCTGTCTGTCATTGTCTTGTCTCTATATCTGTCTATCTGTACGGCTGTCTGTACATCTGTCTATCCATACAGCCGTCTGTATAGCTGTCTGTATGTATTTCTGTGTGCGTGTTCACTGGTATGTACAGCTGTCTGTCTGTTTGTCTGTCTAATCTAATCTAATCTAATCTAATCTAATATGAACATTTGTAAAGCGCTTCTCACAACAGAGCTACTCAGAAGCACTCTCGGCGTGAAACGAGAAAAGGTCTTCAAGAAAGCGAATTTCCCACGAGAATCCTGCCACGAATTCCAGAGGGAAGGTGATTCCGCATTCTGTATGCATCATGTATCCATTTGTCTGTTAAGACACTCGAATAATCCCTTTTGTAGAATGAATCGAATGATTAGTTAATCGATTTACAAAAAAACAATCCCTGAATCATTCATGAACCCTGACGCCAAATTCAAGAAAGTAAATAAGATCCTTGCCCACGAGCTGTCCACTGGAGTCTTGGTGGAGTCCTTGCGTCTGCCGAGTCCAGGCGGATGACAGCTTCGTCATCTTGTCATCCATTTCTTTCATCTTGAGTCTCACCGTGTCTACGACTCCATCGTCATCCAACTTCATCCGCTTCTCCAGTCTGTAATAATAACATGCATCTATTTTTTTTAGATGACATATAATATCGCTTTCTAAATAAATAAATGTGGACAATGTATTCATTAAAAAAATAGATAATGGACAAAAAAATAGAAATCATGTACATTAGATATGCCTTATATCTGCAACTATGCACACGTACACAAACACACACGCACGCGCACACACACACACACAGTCACACTCACACACATAATGGTTCTAGGACAATTACCCCCGCACAATTACCCCCTAAACAATTACCTCCCGTGCCTATTATTCCCCGGACAACTACCCCCAGTGCCAATAACCTCCTGGACAATTCTCCCCCCCCATGATAATAAACCCCCGGACAATTACCCTCCATGACAATTACCCCAGCTAGCTGAGAGACAACTGTTACAGAAAATGATGAGGGGCTATTGGCACGAGGGGTAGTTGTCCGGGAGTAATTGGTACAGGGGGCAATTTTCTAGGGGGTGATTGTCGGGGGTTATTGTCCGGGAGGGTATTTGTCCTGTTACTATATATATAACATACATATAAAATATAGACTTACTTTTATGATGTGTTTATAGAAATAGATATGGCTATTTAATTTAAACATAAATTATATGCATAAAAACCTTGTGTAAACAAAAATATAATATGCAATATGGATTTCCCTGAAGGGCAGAGCAATACTCACCCCTCTTCGAGGAGTATCGGCTGCTGAAGGCGGTCAACCAGGCCGACTCCCATCATCTGTAGGTCGTCATGCTCTCGCTCCAGCTGCGTCTTCGAAGGCGAGTAGTGGAGAACGAGTCGCTCCGGAGTTAACTCGTTGTTCGCCGACTGACTGATGACGACGAGCAACTCCTCAGCACGAGAGAGCAGCTTCAAAAGAACAATTAAATAATAGCTCAGCCTTCCATTGTTGATAAAACAAATGAATGCATGTTATTGCATCGCATCGTATTTATCGTATTTATTCATTCATACAGCATAGCTCACAGTAATTGTCGCTTAGCGGCACTGCTATGGTTCTCGTCCTGGCAGTAGAAAAGAACCTGACAGTAGAAAAGAACAATGACAGTAGAAAAAGAACCCTGACAGTAGAAAAGAACCTGACAGTAGAAAAGAACAATGACAGTAGAAAAAGAACCCTGACAGTAGAAAAGAACCCTGACAGTAGAAAAGAACCCTGACAGTAGAAAAAGAACCCTGACAGTAGAAAAGAACCTGACAGTAGAAAAGAACCCTGAAAAGTTTTAAGAAGGGAGAAGGATGGAGGAATGGATCCTAAAAGATTGTTATCAGAGAGTGAAGTATTCCTTATGGAGATTTCAACGATGATCTAAGATCAAGTTAGGGTTACTCATGCCATGATCTGTGCTTACCGAATTCGCTTTCTTCGTGAAGGCTGAAACATTACTCTGTCGGGACATTCTTTCGTTGATTCCCCTCGAAAACAACTTCCACGCATCCTCAAGACGTCGACCTTGGTCGTGGTTCGGCTGAAGGTCGTAGCGGAGTGACCTCCGAAGGACAAGAGCCGCCTGCAGCAACTGCTTCCCGTAATCGTAAGTATTCTGCCAATCAAGCGAAGCAAACATCCAGTCAAATTCAAGACACAAAAGTCTGCCAAGTTGGCAGGCCACAGCAAATAACAGAATTGACTGACTGACTTATTGCTTGACTTGATGGTCTACTGATGTAATTAATGACTGACTGACTAATTGACTGGCTTGATAATCTACTGACATCATTAATGACTGACTGACGTAATTAATGACAGACTGACTTATTGGCTGGCTTGACGGTCTACTGACTTCATTAGTGACTGACAGACATAATTAATGACTGACTGACTTGTTGGCTGACTTTATGGTTTACTGAATCCATTAATGACTGACTGACTTTGGCTGGCTTGATGGTCTACTGACTTCATTAATGACTGAATGAATAAATAAATGAAACTATAAATGATGGACCAACCATCCAACACACAAGGACACAAACTACGTACAGAATATGATTCTAAATTTATATCAGCCATAATTAATAATGTTTTTCGTAATAAATAAAAGCTAATGGCATTCAAAAGCATTATTAACCTTTGCAGTGGTTTCAACATGGCTCTTTTCCTTCTCGTAAGCCTCCAGCTCCTGTGCGTTCCTTGTCACAGACACATTGGCTGCCTTGTTCGTTATGTCGCACAGTTCCACGATCCACTGTATGGCCTGTCATACACACATAGCAATAGAAGTCGGATGCTGTCGAATGATATCATGAGATGTTGAAAATGCTATCTCGATAGATAGGGTAAAGTAACATAACTTAAGAAGGTTTTTCAGTAGTTCAGAAGACATGCAGTTGAAGGTTAAACCACACTGTAATTTAACATTTAATTATTATTATTATTATTATTATTATTATCGACTTTTTATATAGCGCACCTTCACGGCAATCTACTCAGAAGCGCTCCCAGTCCAACAACGGTTAAATAAGGCAGTTTTTAAGCGAGAGAGAAACATAGTGGTGTGACCTCTAGGCACTAGGCGGAGAGCAACAGGGAGCCCATTCCCGGTTCTAGGGCCAACCTCTGAGAAAGAGCGTCGCTGCATTATAGCAGTTCGAGAACGAGGGGTCAAGAGTTCAGCTTGATCAGCTGATCGGAGGTCAGATTGCCGCTGGACACATATTAATGCTTAATATGTATCTTTATCAACTTCCTCTTAATAGCTGCGATACAAGCCATCGTCCCTGGATTCATAATTAAGGTCCATGATAAATAAAATGAGGTAAGTATAGGTGAAGGTAATGCAAGATACATGTATGCCAAGGTAAGGCAAGATAATAATAATATCTTTTCTTTAATTAAACGCCTGCAAGACGCACTGCGCTTTACATTTACAAGTTATGCAGTAATCTTAATTAAACTTAACTACCAACTGAACAGACAGCATTGTAATTACACGGCGCCAATGGCAGCCTACAAAGCAAATCCGCCCAACGGGGGCTCGAACTCGCTATCTCTCGCACTCTTGGCCAGCGTGTTAACCACTACTCTACCGGGCCCCCCAAAGATAAAGAAAACGGTAAACATCCGTCAGGCATTGCGAATTAAAGAAAGATCAGTCACAGCGCTACAAAACTCCATGACAACAAAAAGTCACCAGAATCGGATGCCACTCCATCCATCCTCACCTGTTCCGCATCATGTTCGCAAGTCCTCAGCTGCAGAATCTGCTGCAACTTCAGCTTCCGTACGTCGGTCAGATCCTGGCAACGCAGCCTCCGATCCTGGACGTCGTCGATCATTTTCTCGACGTCGTACAACTGCTGCTTACGATCGGGACTAACGTCCTGTCCGAAGGCGTTCTTCACCGGGAGACAGAGCTGGTTGAGGAGGTTCTGGCCCTCGAACAGAGCGAGCTCAGCCTTTGAATCTGAATTAGCAACAACAATATGACGGTAAAATCAGTTTCATCATGGCGATTATGTAATAATGGTATTATGCATGCAATGTGATGTGTAATGTAATCAATAACGATTACTTTCTATACAATCACATTTCAATCACAATATTAAGCTATCGTCATTTCAAGTCATCAGTGCTACATTGGTTAAAAAATAAGAACAATACTAGTGCAGTAATTATTGTTCATGACTTTGAATGAACATGTACAACATTGTACAATCACATATATATATATGCAAATGTATATATATATATATATATATACATATGGCTTATAAATACACAAACATACAAATATATAACAAACTCCAAAGTTTAATTGAATGAAACACTAACTGAGTTCCTCCCATTTCGTCTCGAGACTTTTGAGCTGAGCTTTCGCCGACGCAACAGTTTCCGCAACAACTTCCGGGAAGAGCAGCTGAAGGAAATCGTCGAGCTCACGACCAAGCTGTCAATCAATCCCAATCATCAAACAGCTGTCAATCAATTCCAATCATCAAACAGCTGTCAATCAATTCCAATCATCAAACAGCTGTCAATCAATCCCAATCATCAAACAGCTGTCAATCAATCCCAATCATCAAACAGCTGTCAATCAATTCCAATCATCAAACAGCTGTCAATCAATTCCAATCATCAAACAGCTGTCAATCAATCCCAATCATCAAACAGCTGTCAATCAATCCCAATCATCAAACAGCTGTCAATCAATTCCAATCATCAAACAGCTGTCAATCAATTCCAATCATCAAACAGCTGTCAATCAATCCCAATCATCAAACAGCTGTCAATCAATCCCAATCATCAAACAGCTGTCAATCAATTCCAATCATCAAACAGCTGTCAATCAATTCCAATCATCAAACAGCTGTCAATCAATTCCAATCATCAAACAGCTGTCAATCAATTCCAATCATCAAACAGCTGTCAATCAATTCCAATCATCAAACAGCTGTCAATCAATTCCAATCATCAAACAGCTGTCAATCAATTCCAATCATCAAACAATCACATTTCAATCACTCAGTGAAGCAAGCATGTAAGCAGGCAATAATATTTTTAAATAAAATAGATCAATCAACAACTCAATCAGTCAAAATTCAATCAATAAGTTAAAAAAAGTAATCGTCAATCAAAAACACACATGTATAATTATATGGTACGTCCAAACATACATTATGCTTTAAACATTATTCCTTATTCATTATATATTCATTCTTATACATGCACACACATATATATATATATATATATATATATTCATTCATTTGTTCATTCATTCGTTCATTCATTCATTCGTCCATTTACTCATTCATTCGTTCATTCATTCATTACAACGATTTACATAGCATCTTCAAGATGACTACTCAGAAGCACTCCCGAACCCAGTACAACTAAAACAGGCAATTTTTAGATGTGCATAGAAAGAATCAGAGTGGGTTCTGGGCAACAACTGCATACATTCATACATACATACAAAGTGCATGCACACACACAGACACAGATATACAAAAACATGGACACACACAAACACAGATACACCCAAACACAAAACATCCATGCACACATACATACGGTCGTACGCGTACAGATACGCACCTCTTCAACAAGTCGGTGGAATCGCACCGACGTGATGACGAGGTTACGTCTCTGTTCCAATCGACTGGCAAAACTCCGACAGACCATGTCCATGTAGTCACGCTGAGCCTCGAGATCAGACACTTTTGCGGTTGATGCGTTCATCGCCTCAGACACTTTATGCCTCAACTCCGCATACATGCTATACGAATCCTGTTCAACAGAAAACGAGATGCAACAATTAGCAACATATTGTAACTAAGGAACGCAGAAAGCACACGTGTGCTTAACAAATTAAAATGAAATAAAATGTAGTATAACGTAAGCGCACATATTCCTCATAACTAACTTTATCATCATCAGTTTCTGATGTCGGTCAAATGGAGACAATGGTCGCAAATGATCTGCATTCTTCTAAAATAAATTGTGGCGGTCCACGCCGAAATCAGCATTAAGTCGGAAATTACACAACAGAGATATTTAGTGAATTAGTATTTTGTGATTATTTTTTTTACAGAATTTAATAAAAAAATAATTTTTTAAAGTTTATTTTTACAAATTTTTCAAAACACAAGTTTTAGAGCTATTTTAATGTTCTTTATATGCAAATTAGTCTGTTTTAATTAGCTAATTAGTTAATTAATTAGTTTAATTGGATCACTTTTTCCTTTATCTTCGGTTGGAATAAAGCTAGAGCAATACTTTTTGTGTCATTTTAAAGCCCGAGACAAGGCCTTTGAAATGATGTACAAAACTCAATATCTTGGAAAATCACTTTAATGCTGGTTTTGGTGTGTGGCGCCACAATTTCTTAACCCTATAAATGACAAGATGGATAAGGAGTACATGATTGACACCACCACCACTACCACTACCACTGCCGTTGCCAACACCACTACCACCAGGTCCTGATAGCAGTCTCACTCGAGGGCAAATGATACATGAATAACTCTGCATTCTTTTCACTCCATTATTTCACTCCAGACCTTCTTACGTCATCGTCCTTACCATCACTGCAGCATACAGTGGCACAGCCAGAAATTTATGATAGGGGAGGGGGGAGGTTATGGCCTGGCCGGATGACCTACCGGATACCAACCCAACAGTATTACAGTTAATAAAACGGGAATAAAGTAACAGAGGAATAAAGTAAGAAAAACAATTGTTACTGCAAAACAATTACTTTGTTTTTTCTTATTTAAGCGGATGAATAAAAATTTAAAACACTTTTTCATAAGCCAATGGGGGGCAGTGTTTAACCCCCTAAACCCCTTGTCACGCCACTGGCAGCATAGTCCGTGTGGTCCTCTTTCTAGCAGTAGCAAATCAATTAAACAAAACCAAGCATTACAGAAATTTGATTACTGTTTATATCTCCAGCCTCACCATCTTGATTTTCAATTTTCGTTCAGGGGTCACCCAGGTTAACGGGACCTGTCCCTTTCTGGATGACCCTTTCTGAGGATTCATTGTGCATATAATCAAGGTGTCCTATGAACATTAATTTTTCATGTGTACTACTTTTCATTTTTTGTCTGCCTTGGTTCTTGGTTTGTTTCTTGCTCTTCTTTTCTCAGAATAAACCCATTTTGATTTGATTTTGATTTGATTCACGATGAGCCAAATCACCGATTCTTTGCAAGTTGCTCGCAACTCACCGCACACTTCAGTTCGAGTTGTTCATGCTGCTTGCGTAGGTCGTCTGCCGTGCGATACGAGTTTCCGATTTCTGTTTGAGAGCCAAGAAGTTTCTCGCCAGGTCCTAAGATCCAATCAACAACCTGAAGAAACAAAATTAACAGACACATCCCTTTAATCTAATCTAATCTACTATTTATTTAGTTAATCTAATCTACTATTTATCTATTTAATCCAATCTAATCTATTTATTTATTTAATCTAATCTACTATTTATTTAGTTAATCTAATCTACTATTTATCTATTTAATCTAATCTACTATTTATTTAGTTAATCTAATCTACTATTTATCTATTTAATCTAATCTACTATTTATTTAGTTAATCTAATCTACTATTTATTTAGTTAATCTAATCTACTATTTATTTAGTTAATCTAATCTACTATTTATCTATTTAATCTAATCTACTATTTATTTAGTTAATCTAATCTACTATTTATCTATTTAATCTAATCTATTATTTATTTATTTAATCTAATCTATTATTTATTTATTTAATCTAATCTACTATTTATTTATTTAATCTAATCTACTATTTATTTATTTAATCTAATCTACTATTTATTTATTTAATCTAATCTACTATTTATTTAGTTAATCTAATCTACTATTTATTTAGTTAATCTAATCTACTATTTATCTATTTAATCTAATCTACTATTTATTTAGTTAATCTAATCTATTATTTATCTATTTAATCTAATCTATTATTTATTTATTTAATCTAATCTATTATTTATTTATTTAATCTAATCTACTATTTATTTATTTAATCTAATCTACTATTTATTTATTTAATCTAATCTACTATTTATTTATTTAATCTAATCTACTATTTATTTAGTTAATCTAATCTACTATTTATTTAGTTAATCTAATCTACTATTTATCTATTTAATCTAATCTACTATTTATTTAGTTAATCTAATCTATTATTTATTTATTTAATCTGATCTACTATTTATTTATTTAATCTAATCTACTATTTATTTAGTTAATCTAATCTAATATCTATTTATTTAATCTAATCTACTATTTATTTATTTAATCTAATCTACTATTTATTTAGTTAATCTAATCTACTATTTATCTATTTAATCTAATCTACTATTTATTTAGTTAATCTAATCTACTATTTATCTATTTAATCTAATCTACTATTTATTTAGTTAATCTAATCTACTATTTATTTAGTTAATCTAATCTACTATTTATTTAGTTAATCTAATCTACTATTTATTTAGTTAATCTAATCTACTATTTATCTATTTAATCTAATCTACTATTTATTTAGTTAATCTAATCTACTATTTATTTAGTTAATCTAATCTACTATTTATCTATTTAATCTAATCTACTATTTATTTAGTTAATCTAATCTATTATTTATTTATTTAATCTGATCTACTATTTATTTATTTAATCTAATCTACTATTTATTTAGTTAATCTAATCTAATATCTATTTATTTAATCTAATCTACTATTTATTTATTTAATCTAATCTACTATTTATTTAGTTAATCTAATCTACTATTTATCTATTTAATCTAATCTAATCTACTATTTATCTATTTAATCTAATCTACTATTTATTTATTTAATCTAATCTAATCTACTATTTATTTAGTTAATCTAATCTACTATTTATCTATTTAATCTAATCTAATCTACTATTTATCTATTTAATCTAATCTACTATTTATTTATTTAATCTAATCTAATATTTATTCATTTAATCTAATCTACTATTTATTTATTTATTTAATCTAATCTACTATTTATTTAATCTAATCTAATATACTATTTATCTATTTAATCTAATCTACTATTTATTTATTTAATCTAATCTATTATTTATTTATTTAATCTAATCTAATCTACTATTTATTTATTTATTTAATCTAATCTACTATTTATTTATTTAATCTAATCTACTATTTAGTCATTTAATCTAATCTAATATCTATTTATTTAATCTAATCTACTATTTATTTATTTAATCTAATCTACTATTTATTTAGTTAATCTAATCTACTATTTATCTATTTAATCTAATCTAATCTACTATTTATCTATTTAATCTAATCTACTATTTATTTATTTAATCTAATCTAATCTACTATTTATTTAGTTAATCTAATCTAATATTTATCTATTTAATCTAATCTACTATTTATTTATTTAATCTAATCTAATATTTATTCATTTAATCTAATCTACTATTTATCTATTTAATCTAATCTACTATTTATTTATTTAATCTAATCTAATATTTATTCATTTAATCTAATCTACTATTTATTTATTTATTTAATCTAATCTACTATTTATTTAGTTAATCTAATCTACTATTTATCTATTTAATCTAATCTACTATTTATTTATTTAATCTAATCTAATCTACTATTTATTTAGTTAATCTAATCTAATATTTATCTATTTAATCTAATCTACTATTTATTTATTTAATCTAATCTAATATTTATTCATTTAATCTAATCTACTATTTATCTATTTAATCTAATCTACTATTTATTTATTTAATCTAATCTAATATTTATTCATTTAATCTAATCTACTATTTATTTATTTATTTAATCTAATCTACTATTTATTTAGTTAATCTAATCTACTATTTATTTAATCTAATCTAATCTACTATTTATTTATTTATTTAATCTAATCTACTATTTATTTAGTTAATCTAATCTACTATTTATTTATTTAATCTAATCTAATATTTATTCATTTAATCTAATCTACTATTTATTTATTTATTTAATCTAATCTACTATTTATTTAGTTAATCTAATCTACTATTTATTTAATCTAATCTAATCTACTATTTATTTATTTATTTAATCTAATCTACTATTTATTTAGTTAATCTAATCTACTATTTAGTTATTTAATCTAATCTAATCTACTATTTATTTAGTTAATCTAATCAATCTACTATTTATTTATTTAATCTAATCAATCTACTATTTATTTATTTAATCTAATCTAATCTACTATTTATTTATTTAATCTAATCTACTATTTATTTATTTAATCTAATCTACTATTTATTTATTTAATCTAATCTACTATTGCACGTAGGGAATCAGACGGTAAAATTGACCCGACATTTAACAGAACACTACATCACAATACACCGCATTATGCTACAATAAGAAACATCCATGCTGCCATATTACATTATGCTACATCTAAACCATGTTACATTACACTGTATGTTACTACCTCTTGTGACATTTACAATATGCAACATAACACTCTATCACATTATATTAAGTAACACTTATAATATGTATTACATCCTAATGTAACATGACATAATTGACATTATGTCACATTCACACTGCTACATCACATTAATTATACTATGTGACATTTGCACTATGCTACATCAAGCTGTATTACATTACATTCACACTATTCTACATCACACTGTGTTACATTACAGTTCCACCATGTTATGTCACACTGTATTACAACACACTTACACTATTCTACATCACACTGCATTACATTACATTCACACAATGTTACATCACACCGTATTGCATTACATTTACACAATGTTACATCACATTGTATTGTCGTTGCCTTGAAGCCGGAAGGTTCGAATCCACCTCACGTCGCCGCGTAGGGACCTTGGGCAAGTCCTTCACTCGCAATTGCTCAGCGCTTCGGCGTGAAACTCCGCTGAAGCGCCTCAGAGTAGAGAGAGAGAGAGCTTGAAGAGGCGCTATAACAAGTGCACATACATACATACATACATACTACATTTACACAGTGTTACATCACACTGGATCACACCATATAACGCGACATTTACACCACGCTACATCATACCACCTGATATCGTAATCCATACGTACGGTCTTCATCGCCTGTTCCAGTTCTCGTAGCTCAGTTCTTGTTCCCGTCTCTTTCTGTCGATCCTGAAAGAGATTCTTGACTCGATCAATCTTGCTTTCGATCAACTCAACTGCTCGCTTGACGCCATTCATCGCGATCACCTGATCCATCGTGAAGTGCGGACTCCCGTTGCCTGGCAACGCGGATCCCACACCTGCGTTCAGCTTCATGTGGAAATCACGACCTGCACACAGTTTACACACGTAATGTAATGTAACAGACAAATATCGTTATACTGACAGTTAATGTAACAGACAATTACGACATACTGGCAGTTAATGTAACAGGCAAAATATATAAATGGTCATATACATACATACATACATACATATTACATACTGGCAGTTAACGTAACAGGCAAAATATATGACATACTGGCAGTTAACGTAACAGGCAAAATATATTACATACTGGCAGTTAACGTAACAGGCAATTATGGCATGCCAGCAGCTAACATGAAAGAATTATGGCATACTGGCAGTTAAAGTGACAGCAATGGCATATTGACAGTCAATGTAACAGATAATTATGGCATACTGATAGTTATTAAAAGATAATTATGGCATACTGACAGACAGATAAAACTAGACTGGCAGGCCCAATGAATGACCTGACTGTTAGTCAAACACATGGAATAAAACTGACTCAGTGATTGACTGGCTCACTTACTCACTTTCTAATGACTGACCGACCAATTAACTGACTGATCGAAAGCCCACACAATCAGTGACTTGCTGCTGAATCGCTCATATACACACTGACTCAGCGCTCACTCACATACTCGTTCGTACTTGCTTGCTCACTCACTCACTTGAGCTGACTTGCTCAGTTACTAACTCACACATGTACTCATTCTCACATAACAAGCACACACTCATGCACTCACTCATGCTTTCTTACTCACTCACTCATGCTTGCATACTCATGCTAGCCAGCAAGCTCACTTGCTCAGTCACTAATTCACACACACACACGCATGTACAAATGCACTTACTAATTCATGCTTGCACACTCACTCACTCACACTCAATCACTCGCACTCACTGATGACGGACATCCTATTGACGACCAAACGTCTGACCTTGAAAGGCGAGTTTCTCCGCCGCAGAGATCGTCTGATGGTTGAGCGCCTGTTGCTGGAAGCGGAGATCGAGTTGTGACGAAGAGACGACCGACTGGTTCATGTGGTCAGACGTCTGCACGTAGAAATCGTCGAGGTCCCTGGAAATCGTATCCACATCCTTCAGATATCTCTCCATCGTCTGGAATGGAAAACAATTTATGTCAAATCAATCATGCATGTTCCAACAACTATGTACGTATGCATGTGTGTGTGTGCATGCGCGTACGTATGTACGTATGTATGAGCACTTATTATAGCACCCCTTCAAGATTTCTACTCTGGAATGCCCCCAACTACAGCGCGGATGCTGAATCGTAGTTTCATATCCCAAAGCGCGTGAGCAATTACTAGGACTTGCTTGGGGTCCATACGTGGCAGCTTGAGGTGGATTCGAACCCACAACCTTTTGACTCAGAGACACCCAACATACCCCTACATCACCGGCCCCCCCAGTGGTGTAGTGGTAAGTAATAGTAATAGGATCTTGTCATGCTTAAACTCATGTCAACATTACACATCAAACAAGCAATCATTACATACAAATGGAGTCCTACTAAAGCAACAGCTTAAACAGAGTTGGGCCACGATTTCCAGTATGCAGCTGCTTACATTAACAGGCCTCAATTGTTAAGATTAAGTTCGTAAATTATTAAATTAAACAGAGATTGGCAATATTTTAGCAAAACTAACTCCTAAGTTCTATATAAGTGCTTCAATTCAGAATACACGTTAACTAAGAGGAACTAACCATAATAGTAACCTCATCTCGCCTAATCCAGATGTAAAACAAATTAATTGAATTTTATCAATTATTCAAAGTCACTCTTTAGAGATTAATCGAATATTACTTTTCTTAATCATGATTTCAACACTTCAACAAGTAGCCGCAGACAATTCGGTTCGTTCACGGTCTTAAGAAATTAATTAATTAATTAACTAAGTGATCCATAAATTAAGTACATTAAGCCAGGAGTACCTACAATGAGTTTATCTACAAGACGCAATATGTAAATAGGCAAGGTATGTTCTCCATGGTTTAATCCCCATGTTTCTAATCAAGATTGTAATAAAATGTTAAAGGACATTCATCTGTCATCTCTGCTACATCAACTTTTTACCTAGGGCTCCATCCAGCGGAATCTTGCCTTAAAATTACCTATTGTTTCCTCACTTTCTCCACCGTGTACATTTAGCCACGCATTTAATCATTCAATCGTAGCTTGTAACGCATGACGTGTGTAATCGTTTTGAGAGTAATAAGTTTGATTTGACTTACAATGACACACACAACAATTAAAATTGAAGGAAACAATGGACACAACAATCAAAATTGAAGGAAACAATGGACACAACAATTAAAATTAAAGGAAACAATGGACTGAACTTACAATTCTGTTAGCGATCCATTGTTCATGTTCGTAGGAGAGTCGGCCGCCAAGATCAACGGTCAATTCTCTCTCCTCACAGATGCTACCCAATGCTGAAGGACTGATGTACTGAAACTGATCAAAACAAATTCAATTAAAACCTTTTACTGACATAAAGTATGATCACAAGCTACAGGACACATGGATGAACAGCTACCAAAGGGTTATTGGGCTGTATTGTATGTATAAATTCATACAGTGCCTCATGCAGTGAACACTAATATCAAAGGGTCATCCCACAAGGAGCTATAATGTTCGGCTAGTGGGTAGCCCAGCTTTGGTATTTTTTCATAAGCAGAAACATCAATGTTATATAATAATAATAATAATAATAATAATAATAATAATAATACAGCACTGCTCTAAGGTCAAATCTGAACAAGGCAAGCAGTTCAAACCATCCTAAGTTTTCCCAGTAAGTCACACAAACCTGGGTCTGGTTAAGGTCCAACGTAGACTTGGGCTTCGTCATCTGAAGCACATATATCGAATGCACTGCTCCACTTAGCGCTCGCTAAAAAAACAATTTCAATTCACATTCATTTAGCATCTTCATGTTACTATTACATAAAGTCTCTAATTAATTAATGTCTAATTACTCTTAAGATTAGTCCTTGCTCTGCTTTTTCCCACTCCATCCTCTTAAACCCTCACACAAACCCTTTCTTCACAACCTCCTCCCTATCTATACCATCACTCCACACAACACAGGCCACATGATCTAATTCTACCAAGAGCTCATGCCTTCGCCAAAAGAAGGTTTATTATGAGAATGCTGTATTATTCTGAATAAATATTTATATCATTTATTTATTCTGTAAACGACTGTGCATTCGCTGAATAAAGAATATTTTTCCTTACTTATTTATTTACTTCCTTATTTATAAAGACCAAGCTACTTTCGACAATATTGATGGCCATCAAGCATACATTTTATCTGCCACCATGTGCAACACAACGATCAATTAGATAAACAATCAAATTTTCAGTTAAAAAGCATTCTCGAATCAAATCAGGGATTCGAATCAGTGAGAACAAGTTTAATATTCATGTGGCGCGTACTCATTAGCATAGGTGCACCACAGTACGGTAACATAGTTATCAGCACATCAATGCAGGTCTGTAAACTCTTCTGCAGTTTAAAATCAATTAAATACAAAAGTCAACAAACATTAAACTATCACAGATAATTTTGTTTAATCGTTTTCGAAATCATGCATTCTTTTCTTATCGGATTGAATACTGCTGTCAGATTCGCTTTGAAAATCAAATATCAGAGCTTCACAAGTAGGCCCTACCTAGTGTCCAGGCATCATTGAAGTAGGTGGTACTAAGAAGAGTGTGCATATACTGGTACGTGAATAGGCTGAAGTGCTCCATTAAGACTGTCAATGTGCTGTATTCACTTCACAAACAGTTATATATCAGTTGGTAATGCAATCAAGTGATACTTTGGCTTCACAAGAATGGCATTGCATGGTACAATGGGATGTTGAAAATGCCGTCAAGAGCTATTGTGACTTAAGCAGAATGCTATCAAGTGCTATGTTGTTCTTAGCATAATGCTTTTAAGCTACCATGATGATTCTAGGACAATGTTACCAAGCGCTACTGTGGCTAATAAGAAGAATGCTATATGCCATTATGGATTTATGACAATGCTTCTCAAGCAATATGTGGGTCTTAGAAAATAATTATCAAGTGCTACATTGGTTTTAGGAAATTGCCATCACGCATGCAACTGCGATTGATGGATAAAGCATAAATCGGTTTCAAATTTAAAAGAGCACTATCAACCGCAACTGTGGCTTAAAGAGAAATGTAATCAAAAATGTAACAAGTATTTTATTTGTATGTTTGCATGTGCACTTGTTATAGCGCCTCTTCAAGCTCCCTACTCAGAGGCGCTCCCGACTAGAGAGCGGACACTGCATCGGAGTTTCACACCAAAGCGCATGAGCAATTTTGAGTGAAGAACTTGCCCAAGGTCCCTACGCGGCGACTTGAGGTGGATTCGAACCTGCAACCCTTTGGCTGCAAGGCGACGAACATACCCACTACACCATCGCGTCCCACTTTAAGACATGGAAATCTAGTGCTACCGTAGTGACTAAAGGCCCAGCAACAAGAAAGCAAAATCTTCAAAATTCTGAGCAGACAAACCGTCACGTTGGCTGCGAGTGTGCCGAGGTCGCCATCAAACGTTCCCTTTCGATTGTCCACAAGTACAGTAAACCCCTTCTTCACCGACTCCTCACTGTCAACGAAAGTCACATCAAGAAAATCTTAACAGCAGTGCTACACAGTCAGTAACTCAGTGACAATATTTTAATATTTAATCCTGACATTCATAGTTGCATGTATTTGTATGTGTTTGTGTACACGGACATTTATATAACACCTTACAACATAGTTGGCAGCAAGCTACTTTCCAGGGTGTGTTACAATGTCAATTCCAAGCGCAAATGCTAAGAGTGATGTAGCGAGCAGATTATCAATTATTTTAAACGTGAATAGTTTTCGCCTCCTGAATGTAAGTAAGAAGGCTGTTGAACACAGACAGACTAGCAATCAGAAATGTTCGATAGTCCATTTGGTCAAATGAATGGAACAAACTTTCTGACTTTATTCACAAATCTTCTTCTTTATCGTTCTTCAAGAAACACTGGAAAACTTATTTAAGATTTATTACGAGTAGACTTTCCTGTTACGCGCTTTCGTGCAAGATTCTTTCTGTTTAGGCGCATTATAAATGACAGTTTAATAATAATAATAATAATTTTATTCTTGTTCATGGCACAAATACATTAGTGGATTTTCATAATCGGTTGCTGTCAATTAGGGTCACCCAAAGCAACATGGTGCACGGTTGTGTACAGGAAAGGCACAGTCATCATGTAATATTCTGTCTTCTCAGTGGCCGAGGGTCTGTCCATCTCGCTAGGGACGCTACAATTGCATTTTTATCTACACTTGAAAACTGTTTCCTTTTGCTACAGTTGTGATAAGCATGACTCGAAGTAGCTAGCTTGAAGAGTCACTTTGACACAAGTTTTCTGACTGAATCATAATCATTTAATTATCAGTCATCGACAAAACTCGATCATTTTCATTGTCATAATCACCATTGCGACTATCACCATCATCATCATCATAATCAACTCAAAAATGTCAGAAATACCCTGCAAAGCAGGAAATATAATAATCAAAAGCAGGAAATATTAATATCAAAAGAAGGAAATATTAAAATCAAAAGAAAAAAATATTATAATCAAAAGAAGGACATTTTACAATCAAAAGTGGGATAATATTAAAACGTTGACTTAAGGACTATAGGGGCATTCCATGTCAAATCAACACACTTTAGGAAAAAAATGGACATCATCGTCTCCAATTTAAAAAAAATTTGGTGTGAAGATAAATGACTCTGAAAAATGTTCAAAACCAAAATTTTAGATTTTTGGGTTGACCGATGTCCGAGATATGGGTCAACGAAATTGACCAAAATGGGTCGATTTTCGCTGACCGGTCGAAGTTAAAACTGCTAATCGCGACCATGTCTGAACCTTTAAAAAATCACTGTAAAAAAACTACAAGAGCGCCCATGTTGAAATTTTCACAAATTGTTAAGAACAATGAAGACTTTGCATGGGAAAAATTTAAGAAATTTCTGAAGTGGCGAACTGACCAAGGTCAGTGTCACCATGTTATTATTGCTCATGATTTTGTGTGTGCTGAATATGAACATTTCTGAGTGATTTGCCCAGATAGAGCTATTTAATACCTTCAATTTGGTGTTTTTATTGTATCTCTTGGTGTTGTAGAAGCTGAGATATAGCAGTTTGAACTTCGACCGGTCAGCAAAAATCGACCCATTTTGGTCAATTTCGCTGACCCATATCTCGGACATCGGTCAACCCAAAAATCTAAAATTTTGGGTTTGAACGTTTATCATAGTGATTGATCACCCTACCAAATTTTAACAAAATCTGAGATGGTGATGCAAATGACTGTGTTGATTTGACGTGGAATGCCCCTATAGTGAAAATGTCACATAAATATTCTAGTGCTATTTCAATCCCTCCAAACGACTATGTCCGTACATAGCGTTGATCATGGCTGCTAAGTTGGATACGGAGGATCATGCTCAAAGAACGAGTACCTGGGTACACTGCCGAGATAGACGAGGCACGTGCTGAGGTCCCTGGCCGAGAGTTCGGCATATCTACTATCGCTGGGAAACCAGAGGATTGGTCCACCCCTTCTGTCACGACCGCCTGACACAAAATCATGAAACAATAATAATAATCTTCGTTTCATTTCAAACTCACACAACACAGTATGATTACAATTCACATCGAGTGCTATTAAGTGCTATCAACTGCAGGTCTGCTTGTAACACACGTAGCATGTGCTATACCAAACTTTTTATGTTTATCTGCATAATATTCATCTATTGGGCTCCTGCTCACATACCGCAGCCAGTTGAAAAGAAATGTTTAGAAAACGAGTAATAATTCAATTGATCCAAATCAGATTGAGGAGATCATGGTCGAGTTTCTGTATAGTATACCTTGAGGGATACGTAGATTTCTTTCTTCCTTTCTAGCATTGGAGTTTGAAGCGGTGAGGGTGAGGATGCAGGCTATAATTATGGCCTATAGACCCTCGGTGGGAACTGAACCTAATTTCCATGAGTTACTACGCTAACTAAGTATGTAAGTTGCAACAATGTGTGAAATATAATGCATAAGTTTACATATGGTACTATAAATGAGATAATGTAACATTAGCGAAAGAAAACGAACCGAATAAGTTGTAACGATATGTGAAATACATGCACGAACATATATGGTACTATTAATGAGATAATGTAATCGTGAAATAAAAACGAACCAGTAAGGCAGATGGCTTTCATTCGCAGGATGTCATAGAGCTGACACGCCTCCATCGAATTACCTACGAAAGTAAACAGAAATAGAAAAATAAATACACTAGGAATTTCTAGTACAATTAACAACAAACTTTAATAGATATCTTGGTATTCATTAGCATGCTTCAATAGGAAAGCAGATATTGTTTAAAGACGTTTTCATTGCTCAAATACACAGAAGCAACAGTATAAGAGTTATGGCATGTTATTGTTTTGTTTGTATTGTTTGTATGCACACTTGTTATAGCACCAATTCAAGCTCCCTACTCAGAGGCGCTCCCGACTACAGAGCGGACACTGCATCGGAGTTTTACGCGTAAACACTGAGCAATTGCGAGTGAAGGACTTGCCCAAGGTCCCTACGCGGCAACTTGAGGTGGATTCGAACCTGCAACCCTTCAGCTGCAAGGCGACGAACATAGGCACTACACCACCACACCCCATGACAAGTTATTGAATGGTATGGAATGTTACACAAGGCCCCAGTGGATATTCACAGTAAAGTAGGGTGGTTACAAAATGGTCGGCACTGCAAATAGGACAGGGAAGGGTAGAATAAGTGACTGTAGGGTAGGGTAATATGGGCAAGGCATCATTCAACGTACTGTGATGTCAACAAACAATTCACTGAAAAAATTAGAACGTCGAAGGTTAAACCAGGTAGGGTAGAACCATACTGTCACTATATAGCAAAATGTCTACATTTACAGTTCACATCAATACATTGCTTTGCTGTTACATTTCACATGAATACATTGCTATGCTGTTACATTTCACATGAATACATTGCTGCCATCGGCGCCGTGTAATTACAAAGCTGTCTGTTCAGTTGGTAGTTAAGTTTAATTAAGATTACGACATAACCTGTAAATGTAAAGCGCAGTGCGTCTTGCAGGCGTTTAATTAAAGAAAAGATATTATTATTATTATTATTATTATTATTATTATTATTATTATATGCTGTATACATCAGTAACCAAGAAATGACAAAAATATCTCTCATCTGTCAGAAATTTGCACAACCAGCACATAATATGTTTTGATAACTATGGATAAGGAGGTGTTAAGGACAGTTTTTAAAGAAGTCCTTACAAAAACAAAAATAATAATAATAATATTTATTTATCTATCTATCGACTCAAACTCACATGCACACAGTGGGATTACAAGATTATAGTAGTAACAGACGACAGCAAGTCTAACAGAAGTCGATTTATGGCAGCCAGCAAGGTGTCCATCTATCCACCTGTCCGTTTTACAGTTACCCCTACGGGGTGAAAGGCTTATTCAACCTTATGGGGCTAGCGGGTATTGAACCCGCTTCATTCTGATCCTCATACTAGCATACTACCATTCAACCATTTTTCAACTCCAGGGTCTAGTGTAAGATAGAGTTAAAGTTCAACAGGTCTTCTCTCACAGTAACCACTCAGATGGACATTAGACTTCTCAACCAAACCATTAACCATATTTCAGGCAATGGAATGTGTGGTCTATAATAATACTCTATGATATATATATCACATTTAACACACACAGCACTTGAACTGAGAGAGTCTAAAGATGCCACGGTATATATAAATGATCTGGGAGACACTAACATACAGACTCTTACAGTACAAAACAGAAACAGAGAAAGACAGACAGACAGACCTATGCAAGCATACACAGACAAACAGCAAAAGACCGACAAACACAGACATAAAAGCACAGATAGAGAATTACCGTAGACATAGTCATACACGTATACATATATTGTTAGCGAACAAGGCATTCCAAAGTAGACTACAAATCACTCATAATAAGCTTATTATCCCATTAAACCAAAATGTTCAACAGATTAATTATTACAAATGTATTAACCAGTTTAGTTAAGGTGATAGTCCAACAACTGACAGCTAAACCGTCCTGAATGATGTAATCTAGCTACGTCTCTTCTGAGCTTTTATCAGAAGGCTCAATGAAGAGCTGATAGTAGGAAAACAGATCACCAATGAATCTTATAAAGTGACAAAAATAGCTAGTCATCAAAGAAAAGTGTTAAAAAAAACCATCGGAAGTTAAGAAAGTGATGGAGATAGGACATGCTTAGTCTACTTCGCTGTGCTGAAAGTTAGATTAGGATTTTTTAAATTCCTCTTTTAACAATCTGGCTGACCGCAACCAGTTACAGTGAACAGTTATGCAATTGAAACAAAGCACAAGAACACAAATCACAGAAGATATAAATCTTAACTACTAACAGATCAGACAGCCTGCAATACACGCAGGGCTGTACACGAGAGTATGTGCGGGTATACAACGTATACTCACCTCACAAAGAACTTAATTGGGGGGGGGGGGAAATGTGCGATAGAAAAATTACAAGCAGAAAGTACTTAAAAATTGCGGAAAGCAGCGGTTTTTGGGTTGTCGTGCATGCGAATGGGCAAATGCAAGCACGGAAAAAAGGTGATGACTAAAAAAGGTCGTCACAAATTTTGGTGACTAAAAATAGGTCGTCAGAAATCTTTCAGCCCAAAAAAAGTCGATTTTTTAATCGGCCGGCGTGTACTTACCTCAAAATTTACCAGTACAGCCCTGAATACACATGCAACGGTATATCAGGACAGCCCGATCTCCTCCCAATAATTATTGCTTAATCATTGAACCGGGCTACCTTATCACATTTTAAAGTTCTGGTTATGGTCCTTAATGAATCATGCAAGCCACAGCACTCATATGAACGGTGTATGAAACCAAACACTTGAGAGCCTGAGAGGCCAAGTTTAACCACTTCGCAAACACTCAACGATAAAATAATGGAGTGCTGCAAAAACAAAGACGCTTAAAATTAACAAATCAGAATTGTTTCAGTCCACAATAAAGAGAGATTTGGTCGGTCTGAACAGCTTTTGGAGACGTCTTGACAGAAACAAATTTACATAAAGAATCTTCGAGTGGCAAGAAAGATAAACAATGGTTAGTTGGTTACGCAACAAAAGGATGGCAAGGCGTTTGAAGGCAAAGTGCAGGAAGGTAGAGTAAGAATAGGAGGACCACTGGACAGGCAAGCGCAGAAAGGCAAGGTAAATTTTAAAGGTCAAGACTTAGGGGTAAAGTGTGGTGATGTAATACAAGGCAGATTAGGCAAGTCGAAGAATGAAAATGTAAGCTAAGTTACGAGTACTAGATGTAAGATACTTACATAACTTGAGGTAAAGAAGGGAAAGTTGCCATGACAGAAAATAAACTTATATAAAGTAAAACAAATTGATACAAATAATGGAGTAAAGATGTTCTGCCCCTCTGATCCTATGGCAATCGACCCAGACTTCCTTTGAACTACTCTTACAGGCAACCCTTTTGACCTAATAAGCTTGTGCCTCGCGCTTCGCTTTTGAGTGGTGCTTTAGAAGTTTGGAGATTACGATTACAACATTTACAAGTACAGAGTGAAGGTAAATTGAAACAGGCAAAGATAATGTAGGTAACGTACTGTAAGTAAGGTAATGTGGTAAATCGAAGTGAGAGATGGTAAGCAAGGTATGGCATTTGCAATGTGACAGTCCTGAGGTGGCATACGGTAAGAGAAGTAATGGAGGTGAGAAAAAGTAAGGCGAGGTAGATGTAAGGGAAAGATAGATGAGACAAAGTACTTCAGGTAAAGCAAAGGTTAAAGAAGTAGGGGAGGTAAGAAAGTAAATGTAAGGCAAAGTAAACGAAAGAGGCAAGGAAAGGGCAATGAACAGAAGGTTAGGCAAGATTTGCGACAACAATTTCACATGACGCAATGTGAAATTGATTGTTCTATGAACTGTCCAAATTCACAACGTTACGACTAAGACTGAAACGCAAGAAGCAGAGGCAAATACATTGACATTATGTCACATCATGTCAGACGCACAGATCAAGTAACGGAGCCCTGCCAAAAGCAAACATAAAAGACAATGGGAAACGCTTACCAAAGCGCCGTGCATACAGGTGGTAGGCATCAACGCTGGCGCCATCTGGACTTCTGATGTTTGTGAACGACGAATGGACACTGCGGATCTTGTTCATGATTCTTGGTTCATCGCAAGAACTTGAAACACAACGTACAATGTATGATCAGCAGGGGAACGGCAGAAAATAAGCGCGTGACCCACACGTTGATAATAATAATAATAATAATCTTCGTTTATTAACATTCAATCTGACAGATCGCAGAATGATTAAAGATACAAGTTACACGAAAAACGGCCAGCTTAGCACGACACGCAGGTCGGCTACAGCAGGCTCGGTAGCTTAACACTAATGGCCTAAGTGCTGGAACGCGCCTGGTACAACCAAGCCAGGAGTGGGAGGGCGATCTTATTTTCAACAGACCCTAGGCAAACAACACAACAGAAAGCGCCAATGGCAGCCAACAGAATATTCAAATAATTTTATGCCCTGAGCGAGACTTGAACCCAGGTCGAGAACTAATGACTACTTGGTTTATCGACCAGCGCTCTCTCAACTGAGCTACAGACCCCTCATGATTTATGTGGAGTTGATGTGGAGTTGCAGTGTGCAATGAAGACTTTACAGTGGGGTCCTAAGAACGACCGGGGTTGACCTCCTGGCAATTTTCACCCTGTGTATGATGACACTTATAATTCAACGTAGTCAGAGGAACAAAGGCAGGAAAAACAGAATGGAAAAAGTGCTCCCTAAAGCTCATCTCGAATGAAAAATCGGGAAGTGTCAATAATGACTTCTCTTAGCCTAAACATAAGGAAAATGGCTAGCGACACCCTCACTACCCGAGAGTGGTAGTGAACCATCAGAGTGCTTACAACACCCATGTTCGGTTTGGGACAAAATTAGACTTGAAATCTCAAAACAAATTTCCGCCAAGGCATGAATTTTAAACGAACAATAAGTGGGCAACGGGCAAGTAGGGTAAAGGGATAATGTAGCTGCTCACCAAGTAGTCTAAAGGAGAGTGATGTAGCATTGTCATTGTAGCGAAATGTAGCTACAAACAACGCTGTCTTGATGTAGCGCAACGTAATTTTCATTGTCAAGTATCACATAAAGTAGGTAAGCATGCAACGATATGAGATAATTATTGGAATTGAGAAACATCAGTGCACCATTAGAGTCTTAGAAAGTGCTATATAAATATCCTATTCATAAGCACATACCATACCTTACTTACGCACATCCAACCAACCTGCCGACCTACCCAGTCAGACTTACCTTTATTATAAAATATAGAAACATCATCATTTACAACAACTTTGCATTGCAATGTCCTTACCTTACTAAACCATCGCCACTGTTACAATTATTCCGATATCAACTAACGATTTGCGTGGGAGAGATGACCTACAATTCAAAGGGGGCAGGTGGTAGCACTTCAGAATACCTAACTCTGAATTTAATCGTTCGATTCATCTACCACCTGGATGCCAGCGACATCGGAACTGGTACTACCACCTGGAAGGTATGGGTAGTACGACTACGAAGTAGTGACTATAATAATATCACGAGAATAAGCTGGATATTTCAAAATCCTCACTCGAGATCCCACCACCCCTTATGGCACAAAATGGACTCGCCCAATATGAGGACAGGTGAGACATGCCGACAATAACAGTGGCCACTTACCTCGTTCAACGGCGCAAACACACACCTGAATCGCCAACAGTTCCACAACAAACTCCTAATTTAGATTCAGAATTTTCTATAAATCTCGAATAAATGCTTATGCTTTATATTCAAATCGCCGCGACCACAAACTTTAATAATTATTATTGTCCACCGACTTTCGAAGCACCTTTATCACGCCACATGGAGGGTAATGGAACAGCCAATTGACATTCCATTTATGGCGGTTCCGAGATTAACCCTCCGGTACCCGGCGCGAATACAGCAATCCTTTGGCACTGTAAATATTCTTAGGTCTGTTGAATTTGACGCATAAATTATAATGCGGCACCAAACACAATCTAGCTCAAACATAACTAATAATTATTATTTACAACTCCACATGCAGGGCTAAAAGTGGGTGGGAACGCGTGGAAACGGTGTTCCCACTAGCTAGGCTACTCTCGAAATTCCTTTTTTGCATTGCATAAGCTTATAATTATCAGGCTAATAAAAGAATCCATGGGTCTCTATAGCTAGGCTACCTGAAACAAGATATGAAGAACAGGGAGAAAGCGCAAAGAAGAGCTTCGAAAATGATTTGGGGTTGCACAGATTTAAACTATGAAGAAAGGTTGAAAGGATGTGGGCTAGCGACACTGGAGAGAATGAACCTCCCCAGTGGCGGAGCCAGGATTTCTGTTTTGGGGGGCTGAATTTGCGGGCAAAAATTTTCCGTTTTCAGCAGCCAAAATTTCTGACGACCTTTTTTTAAGTCATCGGCCAAAATCTCACGAAAATTGTCCATTTCAGGCGCCAAAATTTCTGACGACCTTTTTTTAGTCATTTGGTCGTAATCTCAAGAAAATGCCATGGGTCCTTTTTCATATCCGCCAATCTGTCTGGCAAACCCTCGTGCGTACCTTTGCGGGTTTTTTTTTGGGGGGGCTAAAGGTTTTTTTGCGCTAATATTTTTTTACATGGGGAAAAAATGGATCGCCTTTTTAGGGGGCTTAGCCCCTAGCCCCCCCCCCCTAGCGCCGCTACTGAACCTCCCCACTGCCGAAATGGCCCCTACGCCTATGTATGCTATGCTATACTATGTTATGCTATGTCATGTTATATGTAAAAGCCTATATATAGGCCTATGTGTACGGCTCACTATGCATGGAACCCTTTGAAACAGATGCGCGTTCCAATCAAACTCTCCTTCGGCGTTCCCGCTGCTCACTCATTAATTTTTGGTGAGTTCCCACAAAATCCCACTGCTCGTGATCATCCAAATCACTTTTAAGTTGCCACTGTCCGTGCGGTTACCCATTGCACGCCCATGCAGTTACTATATATATAGGCCTAAGTCCATCCTGTAGTTCCAGTAATTAAATAGGCTACAACATTATCGTGCCATTGGATGGAAACATTAGCCATTAATCAAGGGATGCTGTAAAATGGTTAGCCTATTAGCTACGCTAATATTCAAAAGGTTCCGAATTGACCTCTGGGGGCCGATAAGTAGAATTCAATACATGATGAGAATGTTAACCTGCACGACACACGCTTGGATATATATATATATATATATATATATATATATATATATATATATATATACATGTGCCTGCTATCTGCCTGCATGTATACCTGTTTCTTTGTTTGCGTAGCCTAAGCATGTTTATGATATACGCTTGTCTGTCTGTCCGTTAGCTTGTCTGGGTATACGGTATACACAGACAAGCTAACGGACAGACAGACAGGCTATAGGCCTAGGCCTACACTTAGACAGGTATACACTATGCCTGTCAAAGTATAGGCCTAGCTTATGTTTGTCTGTTTCCATGCCTGCCCATGAGCTGTCTCCTCTGTCTTCTGTTACGGCATCTGATTTCCCCAATCGAGTTTGGTCGTCAACTCGTCAAGGTATTACATTTCGATGCTACAATTATTATAATTATTATTATTGCAGCCTAATGATTTGCAGGTATGTATGCCCGCGCATGCGCATCGACTCTGTAGTATCGGAGACGATCAGATAATATATAGAGGCCACTCGAGATCTCTTCTCATAATCTCACTGCCCTCTTTCTATCTTCTCTATATATATATCTGCGTCGTTGTGTGTCTCTTTGTATGTAGGCCTATATACTTATATAAATTATATATTTGTATATATATAGTTCTGTCTGTCTGTCTGTTTGTCTGTATCTGTATGTATCTCTGTCTGTATATCTGTCTGTATCTCTGTCTGTATCTCTGTCTGTCTGTCTGTCTGCCTGCCTGTCTGTCTGTCCGTGTATCTCTGCCTGTATATCTGCCTGTATCTCTGTCTGTATCTCTGTCTGTCTGTCTGTCTGCCTGCCTGTCTGTCTGTCCGTGTATCTCTGCCTGTATATCTGCCTGTATCTCTGCCTGTCTGTCTGTCTGTCTGCATATCTGTTTCTGTCTGTCGGTGTACGTGCGCTGTGCGGTGTGCGTATACATGTAGGTCCTAGTATATACGTATGTGGATGTGTGAGTGCGTGCGTGTGCGTGTGTCACTTTCACGTACGTCCCCTAGCTACCACTCATTCAATAACCGACGGGTATGTAGGCCTATAAAGTATACATAGGCCTACATAGTGCAGACCCGATGCACTTTGTTGTGTATCCCAATCCGCCAGCAGATCTGCGCTTGTGGATTTAGAATGTAATCTAATTTGCCCCCCAATCTATGATTTAATGTTGGTGATGCTTTCGAGCGCCTCTAGCGACGTCGCCGTTCGTCACTTGGCCAATATGGCGCAGTGAGAAGAGGACCTAGGCTAATTGGTGTGGTACGTACGGTGGTACCTTAGAGAACACTCGACCTCTGGAAACCGGTTTCGGATCTCCTCGAGATTATGCCGTGTGAACAACCCTCTGAGTCGACGCAGCGCTCGTGAATAATCTGGTGCCCTGCGCTTAAGTCTTGGGTGTCGCTTTAGAAACCTGGGACCCAGCTGGGAGTTTACCAGATTTACGATGTTGTATTCGCGTTTAATTGTAGCCTACTTCTGCTTCTTCTTGAATAACCGTACAAATAATTTATAGCCTACGGACAAGGGCGGATACAGGAATTTTCAAAAGGGAGGGGGCAAAAATTTTCGGTCTTGAGGCAGAGAAAAAATTTCGACTTAGTCGTCGAAAAATCTGATGACCTTTTTTAGTCATTTGCCTCCAATTTTCAAGAAAAGATACCATTTCATCAGCCAAAAAGTTGATGACCATTTTTTAGTCGTACGGGCCGCGTGTGCGGATTTCGTGGGTGTGGCGTGTGTGTGTGGGAAGGGCCTACGGAATTATTCTTGGGGGCCACGTCAACTTTCCGAGCCAGAATAGCTGGTCAAATATAAAGAAATTTCTAAATGGGGCCATGGCCAGATTGGCCCTCTGGATCCGCCCCTGCGTACGGATGTAAATTATTGAATGCATGTCCGCTGCTGCATGACAATGTCAGATTATTCTTGACATGCGGTGTGTTGTATGCCGTTCACATAAACCTCCTCTGTCCAAAAATGTCATATTCTTCTGAAGTTTCCATCTGACTTGATTTCCTAAGGCCTTAATTAGTTCCGACAAAAAAAACTTCCAATAAGGTGGTCTAAACAAATGACTCCGGCCAGCGGTTTTAGAAGGTCATCATCTGAAATGACAAAAAACGAAGCGTTTGGCAAATTATGACAATTGCATGATCTACAACAACTCATCCTTTCATCGACGTAGGACACTCGAGATCGCTTGACGCTGACAATTATAATAGGCCGTACAACAGTGTTTAATCTAGTCCCTCTGCTTTAGGAGTGTGGGGGGTGGGGGAGAATTCAGGTTTCTTAGGGAGACCATGCATTTTGGGCAGATTGCAACCGCTGAGCCGAGACATCGACGCCATATTGATTGATTGATATCCTTTGACTCGACATTTTTTCTGATGACCTTTTTTCAGTCTTTCTCCAAACATTTCCAAAAAACATAGGCCTACCAGCTCCGCTACTGTGCAATCTGATGACTTGTTTTAGTATGCTTCAATGTTCCTCTGTCAGATTATTCTATCGCGGAATTTTACATGCCTACATTTCTCTGGGTGGGATGTTCCATGTAGCCTTCTTCTGTGGGGGGGGGGGGAGAATGTTACATGTAGGTCTACATATGTAGGCTAGACAGCAACTCAGGAGTTTTTCTGAGTGATGTCATTCCTGGGGGGAACTTCTCCCAGAGATGTCTAGAAACACTGGGCCGCATAAGCCTGTACCTGTAACAAAATGGTATTCGGATTAAAACGCATAAAACACATTTTATATCAATCTTTTATTCACCAAATGATGGTAGCACAATTAATAAAACAACAAAGAAATACAGCATTCACAGGACAGCATATCTGCCTGCATAGCACTAAAGACAGAAAACAGACTAAGTTTCCTTATTATAAAAGTTTGCATGCATAGGACTTCTAGGTTGACCTAAACCATATATCAAATGTTATACACAACAAGAATATATACACTGAAAATAACAAGCGCTCAAACACTTAAGGCGTGTAAGAGAAGATTGATGCAAAACTGACAACAACATTGTTGTGTGAAAGGCATTTCTGGATAAAACGCAATCTTCTGGATAACCAGCAGTCTGTAATATTAATTTCATGCATGAAGTGCAGTACAGATGCAACACTACTATGGGAGACTTTAAAAATTTTACATACTGCAGAGCTGTAAGTGTACTCTAAAGAGTTCAGCTCACTTTTGGTAGGGCTCACAGCTTCCATTCCATAAAGGAGAAACGGTTTACAGTGGGCAGCAACTAAATGCAACAAAACTGGTTCACTGAGTTTGTAGCATTTACTATACAATGAATTAAATGACCTGTAAAACTTCACACGCATTTCATGCAGACTAATTTTAAATGACTTGGCTGCAGTCAGAAAACAGCCCAAATATTTTAATTTGTCAACAAAACTGATATCTACTCCATTGACCTTAATGCACTTACATGTATTACGAAACCGTGTTCCAATCCTTATAACTTGAGATTTGGCTACATTAAGTTTCATCTCAATACCTTTTAACTCGGCAAAGCAAATATCAACCATTGATTGGAGGTCACACAGCGATGCTGAAATTAAGATGAGATCATCTGCGTACATGACACATCCCAAGTAAGTATCGCCAATTCTACACCCATGACTAGACCTACTTAATTTTTCAATAATGTCATTCACATAGACAGCAAACAGCACCGGGGATAGAACACCACCCTGCCTAACCCCACATGTTAGGGTTATCATCTCTGATAAAATGTTGTCCCATTTCACAAATGCTGCACTCAGACTATACCAACTTATAAGTGTGGTCAAAAGCTCCCGAGGAACCTTTCTGTCCATTAGTTTATTGAACAAAGTAAAGTGATTCACTTTATCAAAGGCTTTAGACATGTCCAGTGCACATAAGTTGACAGTGGACCCGTGACTTGTAAAGTAGTCGACAACTGCTCTGACTGCTAGGATTGCATGTGAACATCCCAGGCCCTTTTTGAATCCAAACTGCAAATCAGACGTGGAAAAATAGCTGCCATAGTGCTCAAGCATACACATTTCGAAAAGTTTAGATAAATTTGAGCTTAACGTGATGCCACGATAGTTGTCACTATTACCTTTATCTACGTTAGGCCCCTTTTCCAAGGGTATGATTATGCCTAGACCAAAACTGGTGGGTACCCTGCCATGCACAAGCATTTGGTTGAACAGAAGCGAGAGCAAAACAACCAGCCTTGGATGAGCATGAACTAGATGTTCCGTCTCAATATGATCCAGACCAGCGGCTTTACCTCGCTTCATTTTACGAATGCATTGGTCAACAATTTCTACTGTTATCAATTTAAATTCAGAAGCTGGATTATACTGGATAAACCTATCGTGAAAGCACTTCTCAAGTTTCTCACTGGCGTTTGCATTATTTGGTGAGCATGCAGCTTTAAAATTGTTAGCAAAGGCCTTAGCAATATCTTTTGGTTCATTATAACCATCTACAGATAAAGGGGATCTGCGCTTACTCTTAAATTTGCTTTGCCAGGTTTTCCAAAAAGAATTTGTATCTTTTGAAAGAAGATATTCATGCAAGTCATTAGAAACATAAGTATCGTCCAAAGATTTCTTGTTTCTAATTGCACGCTTATATTCTGCTTTTGCACACCTTTTCACATCATGTATTGATCCCTGACTGGGTCGTCCACATGCTTTCCACAAGTCATGAGCAGCTATTGACTTGTTTTTTAAATCAGTCAGCTCACTATCCCAATAATGCTTATAGTGTGACGCAGTGGTTCTTGGGCAGTGTTCATTTGCGGATCGACATAGTCCATCAACAATCAAGCTGTAGACACCATCTATGTCATCGCCATGCACACATGAACATCCTACATTACAGTTTGTAAAGACTTGTGAAGAATTGATTTGACCTAAGTGTAAATCAGTGGCACGATAGTAAGAAGCAAGATCCGCTTTATCCCATCTAAGCCGACCTGACTTAACACCATTAGGAACCTGCCTAACAAAATCACCACCATTATCTATAAAGCTGTCAGAGAAGTGCAGCAATAGAGGCAAATGATCAGATAAATTTACACCACTGTCGATTATTTCAGAGAACTGAACTTTAGCAAACAGTGCTTCATCAACAAAGAAGTGGTCAATAAAGGATTTAGAATTGTTCGCCTCCGATAAGTAGGTGAACTGCGTAGGACTATTTATTTTGCTGTCACACAGCTTCAGCCTAGAGGATATAACAAAGTCATTAAAAATTGCAAGGCAAGACAAATCATTAACAAACTGTAGATTAAAATCACCACCAAGAATGACCCTACATTCAGGGTTATCACTTAAGGCATTTTCAATAGAACCTACAAGGTTTAGCAATATGTCATCATATGCATTGCTATGACCTGAATTAACAGGAAAATATACATTAATAAACAGGCAATTCTTAATTCTCACCACAATAAGTCTATCAGATTTTACAAGTACTTTCAAATTGCTCATAAGCTTGTTGTCCACAAGTATAGCAACGCCTCCAAATGGCCTGCCTCTTAAAACACCTCGGCCAATGACATCATCCATTGCTGAGCTAGCAACAGCCGTAAACTTGTCATCTATGTCTGACAAGCAGTCTAGATTATTGGGTAGCAGCCAGTGTTCTTGCACAAAGATCACGCAACATTTTTGGCATAGGTCAAACAGCATTGACCGGCCTTGATTCAGACCATGTAAATTAAATGAGCCAACTGTTTTGAACCTACAGGCCATTCTTAGACATGGTAGTTTTGTCCGTGAAGTCTACTACAAGGCTGTTGCTGTCTGGTTGGAGATCAAAATAACCTGCTGAATCTATATCTCCAGAAGATTTCTTCGCTTCAGCCGATTTAAATTTCCATGGTCTTACCATGATCCCCCGTGGCCAGATTTCTTTGTCCAGGATTTTGCTGTTGAATTGTTTTTCAACACACAGACGAAATGCTCTGCTGGCGTCTTCCTGCGACCCCTGCTTCCGCCACGACTTGCACACAAAGCAGGAGACAACTGGAATGTCCAGCGACTTCAGGTGGTCTATGATGTCGTCTGGCATGCATCCGTCTGAGGCATTATCCACGTGGAAAATGGCCTTGTGTACAACTGGCTTTGCTGCAGACAGCTTGGACACACTGGCAGTGAAAGCACCAACGATTGCCCGGCTCTTATTTTTCGGGTTTTTTCGTTTGATGGTGATGAATGCCTCACCTTTGTCAGCTACAATGGGCGTTTCTGCTTCACACCCCGACGAGGAAGCAACAATTTCCGAGAACAATCTCACGGATGAATTGGACTTTGTTTTCCGTTGGTCGAGGCTAATGACAGGGCATGAGCCTGGCTCAGGCGCGCTGGAGACCGCAGGCCTGTCAACGCACCCAGCCACCATTGACTCCGCAGTGGTTAACAGTTTGAGGCGATCCTCAATAGCCGTTACTTTCTTGGAGAGGACAACGAGGTCCAGGTCCTCAGGTCGGAGATGAGGCACGCGTTCCAGATTTTGTGCAACAAAGCCTGGCAGCTCATTCAGCAGCAGCTTCTCATCTGCCAGGTTCAATAGTTGAAATATGTCATCGAGGTCTTTCGCAGACCTATTATCGCCCATCCTCTTCTTTAGGCGTGGCAAACCGCCTAAGTCCAAGACAGCCAAGTGTTTATTTAGCAGAATTTTACCATCGCTAATCTCCTCGGCGGTGTAAAAATCCGACACTATCAGTTTTATTTTTTCTTCGGCAACACGGCCAAATTTATTCAATATATAACAGAGAATCTCTGAAATAACAAGAACACGCGCGTCCGCCATGTTATAATAATTTTATGCCCGCTCTATATTTCTTTATACATAGGCCTATATATAAGCACTTGAAAACTGTTCTTTTGGCCGCACTGGAGTCAGAAGTACCTCTGAGTATAGCTTCCTTGATGAGGTGCTTTATTTTATAAATACTTGAATGAATGAATGAATGAATGAATGAATGAATGAATGAATGAATTCAATAATAGGCCCTATATAATATTCCATTTCAGAGCTGTGCGCAATGGAGCAGCGATGAAAACCATGATAACCATCACTCACTGCTGCCTTAATATAAAGTAGGAGGATACATGATCTGCCGTAAAGGTGACGACGCGCATCTCAGCCAACTTCATTCCAGCGGATCTCTCAGTTCAGGTGATGATCGATAGATCAGATCCGGTGGGACATACAGAGGAATTTTTACCCAATAAATACATAATACAAACACCGACGAAAGAATATGATCAGCAGGGCTGTACTGGTAAATTTTGAGGCGAGTAGGCCTAGCCTACACGCTAATCTCGGGAAAATTTCGTCCACTTTGCCGTCTGAAAAATCTGACGACTTTTTTTAGTCGTTAGGCCCAAAAACCATCTTAAACAGCCGTGTGCGCCTGATTTACTAGCGTGTACGGTGAACCCTGCTTTTTCCCCCGCGTATACCCTACTTTTCGGGAGGTGAGTAGGCCTATACGATGCCGTTTTTCCCCGGAGGTGAGTAGCCTATACGCTGTATACCCGCGTATACCCTTGGGCTGTTTTAAAGGAATTTTTAGAACTGCACAACTCCTTTTTTCCTTTCCCATGCATCCTCCATGGTAAATTACTTCCAATAGGAGAAGAATGACCTTTTTGCTAGTTTTAACTGTACAGAAGTGCTTCTACAACTGCACATTTGTGTACGACTGCACGTTTAAAAGCCCTGAATATGATGATAATGCTCCATAAACCGTACTCTTCTGCAGTGTGCAATGATTGGATCCACCGTGTAGCATATATTTGCGAGTGCGCACAGTTGCTGAAGAAATATATTTTTCTGGAAATATATTTTTCTGTGAATATTTAGTATTTTCTGTATAGCCTTATTCATATAGCCGACTATTCAGACCTATTAGAATGCCATAATTATATGCAGCCTTATGCAGTGGGTTTTCGTTAACGTTAGTCTAAACAAAGTCAGAACTGAAAATATTGATTTCCTTTAAGTATAACTGCAGGCCTAGCTGTAACTGGAATTATTTTGAGAGCGAAAACTGAAACAGAACGAAAATTAAGCGCACTGAACGAAGATTGGAATAGCCTAAGATCAAAATTAACGTTAGAACAGAAGTCATTAAAAAAATTGTAAATTTTATAGTTGAGTCTTTTCGATGCAGCTATGCTTACATCTAAAAGGGTCACATAATTATGCTTTCTGACTCTAGAATCACTTTGGTATCTTTGGCTTAGCCTGTGCCTCCACGTGTGCAATTTGTTATGGTCATTAATTATGTCTGTCTCACACTGTCTGTCTGTGTATCTGCTTGTCTGTCTGTTTGTTTGTCAGTCTGTCTCTTATCTTGCAAAACTAGCTCAAGAGAGGTGCATATAATTGTCTTCCCTCCCAGTCTCCTTATATTTTCCATTCACCTCTCACCACTTCTATCCTTCCACCTTGCCTCCCTCCCTCTCTGGCTCCCTCCCTCCCTCCCTCCATCCCTCCATCCATTCCTCCATCCCTCCATCCATCCATCAATCCATCCTCACTCCCACCCACCCTCCATGCAAAGGGACTCGCTTTCTGACGCTGACAAAGTCCCTCTTCATTCGTTCGTGTGGATTTACGAATTGCTTCCCGCGTCTCAACGACCATCAATCTAACTAATTGGCACGCGACGACAAGTTTTATAGCGCATTTTCTCGCAATATTCGCCGCAATTACTTGGTTCGCATGCATCAGAACGGAAAGGTTCGTCGCGTGCCGAGATAAGATAGGGATTGAGGTAAAGAATCAATCACACAGTCGTCGTCGTTCATTCGTTCTCAGTTGGTTCTTTCGTTCGTTCGTTCGTTCACTTTACAAGTAAGTCACTCGGCGAGCAAGTAATATGTAGGCCTAGATGGAGTCGTCAATGACAGTCTGCCTGCAAATAGACAGACAGAATGATGTGCAGACATATAAACTATCGGTAGGCTATAAATTATAGCCTACAGACATCACATACATAATTAAATTGACAAACAGTAATAGATATAGGTAGCCTATAGGCTACAGTCATACACAATACATAACTGCAGACAAAAATAATATATTCACACAGAATAAGAAAGACAGGTTGTGCTTATTTATTTGTTTGTTTATTTATTTATTTATTCATCCATGTAGCGCCATTTCAAATTCTCTACTCAGAGGCGCTCCAGACTACAACACCGGACACCAGGGCTTTTTTAACATGCAGTTGTACACAAAATGTTCAGTTCTAAATGGATTTGTGCAGCTGTAGATGCACAGAACTTGTGACTTCTGTCACAAGTTCTGTGCAGTTAAAACTAGCAAAAAGGTCATTGTCATCTGATCGGAAATAACTTACCATGGAGGATGGGAATCAAAACAAGGGGTTGTGCAGTTCTAAAAATTCCTTAAAACAGCCCTGCCGGACACTGCATCAGAGTTTCACGCCGAAGCGCACGGGCAATTGCAGGTGAAGGACTTGCTCAAGATTCCTACACGGCGGCTTGAGGTGGATTCGCACCTGGATCTGTCCGGCTCCAAGGCACTGAACCCGCCACCACGCCACCGCGCCCCACAACATGCAAGAACACAAACAGGCAGACATACAGATAACCAGGCACACAGAGTTGTAGACAAATGGATAGGCAATCATACAGGCAGACAAACAGACAGACATGCGTACATATATAAGACATGCGCACTCCTAGTTACACAGGCAGAGAGCAATACACATGCAGACCTACATATACGGTCATATACAGACATAAATAAGCTACAGAGACATTATAATATTCAGACAGAGGAACAGTAGGACAGACGGTAATCAAGCAAACACACAGACAAACACAGGGGCAGGCAAACGTACAGACAGACAGATACGCGCAGAGAAAAAGACATACAGATAGGCAGGCATGTAGTCTGGCAATCCAAGTATATGCCTAATTAAGTCATCGCCTGTCAAGCCGTTCTTCCTTCTTCCGTATACGCATGCAAACTGGATAACCACGCACAGACCATAAGCAGACATGATTTTTAAATTACCCTTAAGCAGACCTAAGTACTATAATAAACATAGACAAGCGTAAACCACGATCGTAAATAAACACGTTATTATAGCCAAACGCTTGAGGTCACGTGTCTAGCATTTGGCACAAAGGGGTCATCTGCTTCTCTCACTGACCTGCTGGTCAACCACTTGACTTCAGTCTACACTCTACAGGGTGGCTCAAAAAATGTACCACCTCATAAAACGCGATATCTTCGCAACCGATTGAACGTTTTCTGCGACAATTTCCCAATTTGCAGGGGAATGAATTTCCAACAATCTCTGAAAGTTGCACTTGAAACTTTTCATGTTTGCAAAAGTTACAGAGCTGTTTAAACTTTCAATTCCGTTTTTCAGATTTCCGCGGGAAAATAAACGTCTACTTGTTGATTTCCATGTCAAATGATATCACTTTTCACTACGACCTCAGAATTCCGTTTTCCAGTTTATTGTAAAGCATGATGGGAGTGTCCACTCGCTGCTCTAACACGAGATCGAATTCTTTTTGTGAAGTTCAGTATGGCCTTGTTGATCGGGTCCTGCGGTAAGCGATCCCACATTACCAGCAAGGTTTGCATCAGCTAGCCAATTTTCTCCAACTTGGAATGAAAATGTCTTGCAGGGTCCCAGCATATAATATATGCAAATATATGCATATATGCAAATTCGCCAAACCTTAACCCTCTGAATTTGTTGGTCATTAATCTTTGTCAAATAAATTTAGTGCAGCTGATCACAATAAGGTAGCGTCATCAATATCAGCCTGCGGGCAAGCAGTCGCACGTGCTGCTGGAAAATAAAGCAACTTTCAGGGATTGTTGGATACTCATTCCTCTGCAAATTGGGAAATTTTCCCAGAAAACGTTTAATCGGTTGCGAAGATATTGCATTTTATCCGGTGGTACATTTTTTGAGCCACCCTGTATATGCTCATAATGAGGATTAATGGAGTGGCACGAACGAATACGGAGCACAAAAGCATTATTAGGAAACTGGAAAAGGGAAAGGTTAGTGGATAAGCTTATGCATGTCTCGACTAAAACGCGGCTGTATAGCTTATGGTAAACCCAGATGGGATGCGATGATCTGCCGGTAGAGTCCCAAGCTGGAGAAAAGAGAAAGGTGACACTAGTCATCCCAGTGTGGTTAAACAGTGACAAGTAGCAAATATTATTTCTATAGCGAGATTTTAATAGCGACCATTATGACACCAGCCCTGTTCGTTGTTATAAGTGAATTGATCTTGTGAAGTCTTTCACCCTTTCGCTGCTTGGTTGGAGGATGCAACGATGTTCAAGGTCTTCGAGTGTGGACCGTGATAGACGGAGATTCAAATCTCTTAAATGACTGACCATTGGTAGATGGACCTCAAGATGTGTGCTGCGCTTTTGACGTAGCGTGTACCACGTACCACGTATACCACGTTCTACTAAGATGTGGATGTTGATGACCGACCATGGTTTATCTAAATGTAATTATGTATGCACTTTCTGTCTCTGTGTCTGTCTGTCTCTGCCTCTGTCAATCTCTGTCTCTGTATGTCTGTCTGTATGTCTCTCTTTCTTTGTCTCTCTGATGTCTCTCTCTTTGTATCTGTCTCTCCGTCTCTTTCTGTGTGTGTCTCCCTGTGTGTGTCACTCTCTATCTCTCTCTGTCTGTCTGTCTGTCTCTCTCTGTGACTCTCGCTCTCTCTCTCTCTCTCTCTCTCTCTCTCTCTCTCTCTCTCTCTCTCTCTCTCTCTCTCTCTCTCTCTCTCTCTCTCTCTCTCTCTCTCTCTCTCTCTCTCTCTATCTATCTATCTATCTGTGTCTCTCTCCGTCTCTCTGTACGTCTGTCTCTGCTTATGTCTATCTCTCTCTCGGTATCGCTCTCGATCTGCCTCTCTTCCTCTTGGTCTCACCATCTATGTCTCTCCACCAGTCTGTGCTTTGCTAACCATGTATCAATCTATGCACACGCACACGCACACGCACACACACTGTCTGTCTGCCTGTCTGTCTGTCTGTCTGTCTATATGTCTTTCACTTCCTCGCAACGCAACCCAGCATCCTACGACCCACAACCACTCCACAACACCGAGACAGACCGCCGTTCGCTTTTAGCTGAGCACGCATGCGCGGAATCTCCCGTCCACATACCAATCTACAGAATGCCTTTGATTGATAGAACGTATACAGTCTGATCGTGTGGACGACGCAGGAATGCGTCTCGTTAAGACGACCAGTTCGGAACCGTTCGTGCACTTTCGGAACTGTTCGGCCGATAGATGATTGCCTGCGAAAGATATCATTGGCGCTGATGGTGGAATAGCGGAACGGTTGAAGTGCGGCTGGAAAGACAATTAACGGGTCAAGTCGGATGTGACGAGAGCTGTCAGTAGGTAAGAAACGAGTTATATAAGTATATATATATAGTCTTACAGATATATATATATATATACATATATATATATATAGTCTTACAGATATATATATATAGGCCTATATATAATTTTATAGTCTTATATAGATTACTAATGTTCATCATAAAAATAAACGACCAGCTATGTAGCCCTCCGTAGAGAATAATATGCGCTATAATTGATGCATTCATTACTTGTTCAAATATACGATACGCTGCGGAATCTTGGGCGATTTTTTAACATGGCATATTACAATGGATAAATATGCATTGGAGAATGTCATTGCGCACAATGCACATGTATACTTGCAGGATTCGAAGGGAAAGAAATAAGGACAGACACCAGTGGCGTAGCCAGGAATTTATGATGGGGCAGTTGGGGGTTTTATGACCTGGGCGGATGCCCTTTCTGTCACCAACCCAACAGTGTTACAGTAAATAAAAAGGGATAAAGGAACAAAGGGAATAAAGTAAAGTATTACTTAAAGATTTTGTTACTACAAGCAATTGGGTTGTTTTCTTATTTAAGTGGATCAATAACCTTTAAAAAACTTTTTCCCGAGGCCAATGGGTGGTTTAACCCCCGAAGCCCCTCCCTTGTCTACGCCACTGACAGACACTAATAACGTAGGATATGAGATAATAGTATAATTTTTGAGGACATAGCACCACTCGGATTGACCCTAAGGAAAACAACGGGCTGGACAAAATGACAGAGGACGATAGAGATATTTGTATTCGTACCCAACGCCTTCACAAAGGCTGGCTTCAAGCGCTGACCATAAAGTGAGAGTTTAGTTAACTTATTTTGCCCGACCTAACTAACATCATACAGTGATGATCATTGTACCCTGTGTGAATTTTCATGCAGATTAACAGTGGGCTATAATTATTACTAGAGATAGGACAGGCACGAGGGAATATGTCATTAGGACAGAGAGCGGCAAGGCGGAAGTTGGAATTCTTCGGACATGTGATGCGAGCAAACGGTTTGGGAAAGGAGATGATGATGGCCTGCGGAGAGGGAGGAAGGAGGAGAGGACGCCCAAGAAGGAGGTGGATGGAAGAAATACACGAGAGAACGAAGATGAACTTGGAGGAACTGAGAGATGCGACAGAAGATCGTAGCAAGTGGAGAAGGTTGATCATGGCGGTCGCTAAGGTTCAAAGAATCGACGGCACAATGTGACAAGGTGATAATTAATTGGCCTATACGTACCTCTCCTTGCATTACAATACCTGCTTTTACAGATTCCTCTTGATTTTTATTACTTAAAGGTTTTGCGATTTTGTGTAACTAGGCAAGAAGCCTTGGTCTCGAGAAGATACGAAGCACGACAGCGCTATAGAAGTTATCATCTGACAGACTGTAGTAATAGGATACACGTTAGATTCGGATGACGTCACACGACTTCCTGGAACCGCGTCATCATCGCTAACGTCAAAGTCATGCGGTTAAGTCACGAAGGCGTCGTCGTCGTGATCGCGCTGGTAAGCTGGTAGGAAATCAAGTGGTAAAATGAGATGCTTAGTTAATTGACTGAAGGTGACGGTTGGATAGATGGCCATATATATATATATATTATATATATAGCGTATATATATTTATGGCGTATATATAATATTATATATATGGCGTATATATAAATGGCGTATATATATGGCGTATATATATATATATATATATATATATATATATATATGGCGGTGGTAGAGTTGGGTTTGAAGGAGGATGTCATGGCGGTGGGTTTTTTGTTGGTGGCTGTAGCCTAATGGCAGTGATGGATGTGGTAGAGGAAGTAGAGGAGGAGGAGGAGGTGGTGGTGGAGAAGATGAAAAAGAAGAAAGGGATGGAGGGTAAGAGAAAAGGAAGAAGATGAAAGGGGGAGGAAAAGGAAGAGGAGGAAGAGGAGAAGAAGGGAGGGAGGAATATGGGAGGAAAACGAAAAGAGAAGAAGAGTAGGGTGATGGCGGTGGTGGGTGGTGGTGGTGGTGGTGGTGGTGGTGGTAGTGGCTGCGGCGGTAGTGGTGGTAGTGGTGACAGTGGTGGTGATGGCGGTGATAGTGGTGACGATGACAATGAACCGTGTAATAACAACCTCAAAATCTGCCGTTAACAGCGATTACACACACATGTTTAAAAAAAACAATTACAAATCATTTTCTCTCGACACGATAAGAGGATTCAGCCAGCGTGCGCTTGTGCGTAGGGAGAACCGCAGTGTCATCACTTAACTGACTGCTGCCGGATGCGGCCATCTGCCGTGGGATGGGCGCCGTACAGATCCTGAAGGCAGGCTCTAAGACGACGACGCCGATGCCTCCTCCGCTAGCCAGCAGTGGCATCTTGTATTGCCGCAACGTTCCTTTGATCCGTTTTGATTAGCCGCGTTGCCGCCTCTGTCGGCGCGCCTTTGATGTCGTTTGATCGGCGACGGGTGCCGTCTTTGATGGGAAACCGGGCACGACGTATGCGCGAACCTGCACGCCATACTAGATTGGATTCGACCTCGCTGCTGCAGGGACCAGCGGCGGCACCGTGCACACACTCCTCCGGTCACTGCGCTAAACGCAGTGTCAACAAACAGAAAGTACAAAATAATTTAGTGTGGCCAGACGTGAACAGATGTAAATGATGCAGACTCTCTCGTTGAGAGAAACGTAATTCGTTTTGCATTAATTTTAAACAACGAAAGCGGAGTCCGCCATGCATGACGCGGATTAATTATGATAGTGTGGCCTGACATGAAACAGAGAAGGGGGAAAGAGTAGTCCTTTAAAATCCATACCGGTAATGCCGCCGTGTTGTAGGCTACATTCAAACTACATAGGCAACCCCGCCACTGTTCGCGCTCTGACAGTGCCAGACTCAAGTCTGGATTAAGGAGGAGGGCGACACAAATCATCTTTGATATGACAGTGCCGTTAAGTACCTGGTAGCAACAAGACATTCAAACTGGCCCCATTTAGAAATTTCTTTATTTTTTGACCAGCCATTCTGGCTCGGAAAGTTGACGTCCCCCCATGAGTAGTTCCGTAGGCCCCTCCCCACGCCAACGAGGTCCGTATACAAGGTCCGTACGACTAAAAAAGTCATCAACTATTTTGGCGGACAAAATGGTGTCTTTTTCTTGGGAATTCGGGACAAAAAAGGGCTAAAACAATTCCCAAGATATCCAATCAGTTCATTTGAAAAATATGCAGGCTCTAGCTCTGGCCTAAAGCCTCTAGGCCATACAATAGCAAAAATAAACGCGTACCTGTACATTTTTTATGTTTGCTGAACCATCTGATAAACAGTCCGAAATTGGTCCATATATTATGTTTCATGACATCGTTGGGTAGCACGGTGCGTTCTCGCTGTGGGCGGCTGTCTAGACTTAACAGGAACTCCAGTCCCTCCATGAGATGCATAGATCATGAACCCCTTGCTCCCAGGGTGCTATACAGCCGTGTAAACGTGGCTGTGTTGTATACCATTACCAGTGCCTCTATATACGACTTCCTCCCCATGGCTTTCGTAGGATTGCCACAATGCTTTTGTTACTGTCGATCACGCGTTTTAAACTGCTTATTTTGTACTAACACTGCATGTGTCGTGCTTCAAATTTCTCTGTATTTCTCTGGTTTGGGTGAGCAGTGGGAACGCTGAATGTGAGCAGTGGGAACGCTGATGAAGAATTGCATTGAAATGCATGTGTTTTGGCGTTCCATCATGATGAGCAGTGGGAACGCAAGTCAAAATTTTCGAGAGCAGTGGGAACGCCGTTCCCACCCACTTGAAACCCTGTGTATAGTTTATTATCATAATGGCATTATATATTTTGGTCCCAAGGGTCGAGGACTCGAGGTACATGTAGCTTTGATCCTCAAGCTGACATGCTCTTGCAGCCATGCATGACCGGTTACATCGGCGTGGCCATGGGCCACATTCAGGGTGGGCCATAAAAAGACCCCTAAGGGTTTTTGCCAATATCTTGGCCAGAAGTAACGATTGCTAAATCATATTTTACACGCTTAAAGTCAATTCATATTTACGTGCAATAGCCAAATTTCAGCTAAATAGATCAAACAGAACTAAAGTTATATCAATGTTAGTGAGTAGGCTACATTCGCTGTTTCTGACGATTCAAAAACAACGCAGCAAAAAGCACAAAGTGATTTTTTTTATTAAGTTTTATCTCAAATAATCGTCATCAAACAAACGTGATAGTATAGCCTACTTCACAATTTGTGTTCAATGTGTCCACCACCTCTGCCCGCACTGCTTACGAGTGTCTTTGTATACACGGTTATTGATGGCCTTGTTCATGTAGGCCTATAGCCTATTCCAGAGATAGGCCTAAGTCTTGTTCCAATATAAATTCCAATGCGACCATCAATAATATTTTTATTCTATTATCGTTCTTGGGTTTGGCTGCAAGTATTTCTCCAGCATATAGCTCTCCAAACTTAATAATTCATCGGGTTCACGTCCGGATAGCCTATATGATACCATTGATTCTTCCCAATGAAACCAGTACAATAATATTGACGTTGAGCCGATCTCCTGTCATCAACGGCACATTTCTTAACTCTCAGTTTAGCTCTTAATGCCTCTGCAATCACTATTTATCAGAGTGAGTGGCGATTATAGCTTTATTTTCAAGACCTTGTTCAGGAATGTCTTAAAAGTTTTGACCGAGTTATGACACTTTTGTGTGTTCTACTTTTTATCCGGACACAATGCTATTATAGATCTAATAATAACGATCGAGAACTTTATCTTAACCCTTTGAATGCGAGGTTCTACTGCTGTCCAACCAAAGACGTTTGCTTCGCTCCTATTTCAAGAGCCAAAGTGTCATGCTATCGTGTAGGCCTAATCGTAATCTCCAAATTTCTAAAGCGCCACTCGAAATCCAAGCGCTGGGCACCAGCGTATTCACGAGCGCTGATGTGCGGCTATCAAGGCCGTAGCTGGAGGGTGTTTTGGGTGTTTGAACACCCTCGAAATGTAAAAAGTAAAAAATAAGAGAATGCATTTGCTAGCACATGATGTATAAACCATGAAACAAAACCATGAAAACACCCCCCCCCCGAAATGTGAAAAAATAGAACGAATTGTTTTAGGCCGGATGATTAAAAAAGGTCATTAGGCCTACTTTTTTTCGGACGGGAATTTTGAGTCATTTTCTGAAGATTTCGGTCGGATGACTAATAAAAAAAGGTCAATCAAATCCTGGCTACGGCCTTGGCCGCTGCCTATAGGGTTGCACTTGGAATGGTTCACTATATAGGCCTATAGCTATAGATGCCTCATTCCGGTTTTTTTTCACTGGCTCGCTTAGCTACATCGGTAAAAGCGATGGACGCGCGTCTGTACGCGACTCTGTGATAGAGAGCGCGCAGGTCGCGGCTCGCTTTCCGAAGGTGGCAATTTCAGAGATAAAAAATCGCGGGCTATATAGCAAGGTCCGTCCACGGGGTCCTAAATGGCGTGGCGACACTAATCATCTTTGAAATGTCAGTGTCGCTAAACATGTAACAACACTCCGTTTTTTCAATATACAATCACAATTGTTGTTTTTCCGGATATGATTTTGCGACCTTTGATGAAGGGTGATCAATCACTCGTAAAAACCATGATAGCCGCCAACTTGCATCTATAGAATGCCATTCTTTTTGCTTGACACATTGATAAAACCTGAAAGACGAAGGCTTGAAAAACTGCATAGACCTATACCGCGAGATTATATAATGCATCGAGAAATGTAATGCACACGGATATAATTATAGTCATAACATTGAATTATGAATAATAATCATTGCAGGGCTGTTTTAAGAAATTTTTAGAACTGCACAATTCCTTCTTTTCCTTCCCATCCTCCATGGTAAATTACTTCCAATCGGTGGACAATGACCTTTCTTGGCTAGTTTTCACTGTAAAGAAGTGCTTCTACAATTGCACAAATTCAGCTAGAACTGCACATTTTGTGTACAACTGCACGCTAAAAAGCAGCCCTGAATCATTGTGTTGTACTGCAATGGATAGACTACTTATTATAAATCCACAAAGCGCAACTCAAGCACTCACAGGGCAAGCTAAGCAGAGGCACTCTCAATGCGATAGACCCAGAGAAACGAAAGTAAATTTGAGACAGTGAAAAGATGTGCTTCAGGCACCAGCTAATATTATAACAAAGAACGTGTAAATGGAGGAAGCTGGTTCCAAAGATCAATGAAGGAAAACGCTCGAGTTTTGACCGCAGTAGTTAATTCTTTCTCACGAAAAAAGGAGATCAAAACTGTCAAGCGAGAGTATATAATAGTGGACGTTAAAATCGACCAAACAATGTGTGAGGTCTTTTCTTGTTTTTAGACATATAAGCAGACAATTGTGCATTCGAGACACCATAATTATAGTGCCTGGTAATTCCAGACATATCCAGAAGGTTTGTCGCCATGAGTGTTGACGGATTTCAATGTGTCCCGTCTGTCACGTAACTCCAGTAGCAGCAGCAGCAGCAGCAGCAGCAGCCTCAGTGGTAGTCTTCACTTGGGCATCTTTATCTTTATCTACAGCTTCCATCGATGCTTTGGCTGTGCGTCTTTTTCAGCACCGAGATCGAGTTTTGAATCCCAAGACGTCGTTTGAAGTCGTCACCATGCAGTTGGTTGTTGTCGAGTCGTGTTGTCCAGTTGTCGATTCAGCTAACAACGCTCATGTCGGCATAGACAACATGCAACAAGGGACAATTAACTTACATTGCGTTACATACATGCATGCATGTATATACGTATGTAGGTCTAAATGTACGTGCACATGCGTACATATATAGAGTCGCAGATTAATATATATACACGCATGCTGTCCGTGTATAAATACATGTATGTGTGTATGCATCTATGCGTGTTTGCATGTGTGCCTGCATGCATTATACAGGTATACATGTGTGTATGTATGTATGTATGTGTATGTATGTATGCATGTATGTATGTATGTATGTATGTATGTATGTATGTATGTATGTATGTATGCATGTATGTATGTATGTATGTATGTATGTATGTATGTGTGTGTATGTATGTATGTATGTATGTATGTATGTACGTATGTATGTATGTATGTATGTATGTATGTATGTATGTATGTATGTATGTATGTATCATGTATGTACTATGTATAGGTGTGTGTGTATGTACTATGTATGTATGTTTGTATACTTTTCACATTGTATGTATGTATTGCGTATGTAAATATGTGTTTATGGATTGATGGATCGATAGATAAATTGGTGGGTGTATAATAAATGGATAGATAGATCAATTTTTATTATTGAAACGATCGCATTGTCTTAAATCTTCTCTGGTTATTTATTTGTATATTCAACATTCCTTCTATCGGTATCTATCCACATGTACCTCACACAGTGCTTTGATTCAAATAAAATATAAAATAATAAATAAATAAAGGTATAGAATTCACCAATTCGGACATAATTATAATGAGAAAGGACTTTAATGTTTTTAAAATTTAGATCATAGAATTCAGCGTCGCTCCGCTGTCGGTCGATGCCGCTCCTAGATCGCCGCCGACAGATGCGAGTTACGATGCGTCCGTCAAATCATCAACGGACACTTTGAACTACTCCCCTCCACCAGCACCTTTGCAGCTGCCGTCGGATTCCTCGACGATACAAATTGAACCTTTGAAGTCACCGTCGGCCTCTTTGAAGTCGACCGCCGAAAGAGAGAACGGCTGCAGTGCCTGTCAACTCCAGCAGCAGCCTGCGACACCTGGTGACACGTTGACGTGTCACATCATTTCCGGGATCTTCGCGAAAGACAGATTGTCCATCGGAAGTCACGTGGTGACGGCGATTCCTCAGCACGCCTGCAAGATCAACATCACTGGGACTGCCATTGCTCACGGCCATCTTGGTAATCGATAGACTTATGAATTATTGACCGATTGATTTATTGGTTCGCACCGTCATTATATTCTGTCTGTCTGTATGTGTGTCTGTCTGTCTGTGTGTCTATCTGTCTGTCTATCTGTCTATCTGTCTGTCTGTCTGTCTGTCTGTCTGTCTGTCTGTCTGTCTGTCTGTCTGACCCTCGTCCATCCAGTCAATCATCGGCACGTCCATCTTTATGTCGATTAATCAACGAATCAGTACATCAATCAAGTAGCCAACCAAGTAATCAACGCATACTTTCTCCCATCTGTTCATCCATGTCTCCAACTACACGGCCTAGATGTAGGTCCCTATTTGATTATCTGTCAGCAATAATCGCAATAGTCGTTTGGTCTTTCAGCCGCACAATTCAGAGTATATACGTGCCACCCTGAAAAATCGAAAAAATCTTTTTTTAGCTACTACTTTTGAGTTTTTAACAGATTTTTCGCATCAGAGAATTAATGATACTAATGACGCACAAATTGAAACAAGGTAAGCTACGTTTAGAAACCTGTATAAAATAATTTTCTGCCTTACAACTTGCATTACAACTGTAACCATGACCATTGACCATTGGGCTTTACTTATCCTGCTGGCACTCATGCAAATATATTATGTCCATGCCTTACGAAACAGACGTTTTAAGGTGCTCAATGTCTGGGGTTCGGGATCGGCATAAACAGTTGCCGCCATAATACTCCAAACATTTTCTATTAATATAATATAATATAACATGGGTTTTAAGTGGTTCAGAGGACACTGGGTCTGTGTTAGAACCACTGCAAAGTTGACCTGGAACATCTAATTGGTGACAAATCCGGCGAATTAGGCGGCCAGTCCCTCGGTGAGATGTAACCATTGCTATTTTCGTTCAATCATTCGACTGAGGCCTTTGATGTGTGTGCACGTGCACCGTCTTGTTGAAATAATCCTTTGCCGTTATTAGAAACATTTTTGTGGCTGTCAACTGAGCGCAGACTGCAGTTCGCTGGAATGCGGGTTCGACCTCTTTCTCCAGTATCTCATTAACCCTTTACCGGTTCATTTTTAAATTTTAAGCCCGTTTTCAGCGGATATTCTCGGGGAAAACAGGTAAAGGATTAATGTCTTAAACTAATAAGTCGAAGTGACTGAAATTTTATTTGAAATGATAATGAAGTTTTTTTTAATCCAAGAGATGTCATGCCTTCCCACACCAGAACTGAGGGACTGAACTTCACCTGTGGTGCGCAATAATAATAATAATAATAATAATAATAATAATAATAATAATAATAATAATAATAATAATAATAATAATAATAATAATAATAATAATTAATAATAATAATAATAATAATAATAGTAATGATAATTTCCAGTTTTGACGACGTCCTCTGGTGACCGTATCTTGACCGGTCACCAACCGATGACGACCCGTAGACGAGCGACTGCGGCAGGCACCGACTTCACCTTCTACGCGAACGAGAAGTCTAAGGAGTCACCAGCGTCTGCCAACGACAACGATAGGGAAGAGACAGCAACGCAGTACATCGTGGCAGATGGACCTTTGGATGAAGGCATCAACGTTAGGGTGAGTGGATGTTCAATTTCCATTCGATTCTCTTTGTTTCATCGTTAGATTCTGATGATACGAGTCGTTGGTTGATATACATGTAGTGTACTCGATTTGTACATTGGACAAGAAATCAAGAGTTCTGGTGGTGGTGGTGGTAGTGGTGGTGGTGGTGGTGGTGGTGATGTTGCTGCTGCTACTGCTGCTGCTGATGATGATGATTATGATTGTGTTGAAGACGATGATGAGAAAGGGAAGAAGAAGAAGAAAAGGAAGAAAATGAACAGATAGCTAGATAAATGATGAGGATGATTATGATGATGACGACGACGACGACGATGACGATGATGATGATGAGGAGGAGGAGGCGGATGAAGAGGAGGAGTGGGGATAAGAAGGAGAACAACAGCAAAAAACCGGTTACTTAAAAGTCTCTGTTTTTTTCTGCTTCTGCTCGTTTTCATATTCAACCTCAATTAGCCCAACTTCATCGTCATCCTTTCATCTTTTTACTCCTCTTATTTCCCCATCCTCTTCCTTTTTCCATTCGGCTTCTCCTTCCTCCTTTCCCTCCTCCTCTCGTCATTCTCCTTTTCTTTCTCCTCTTCCTCCTCCTACTCCCCTTTCTCCCTCCTTTCTACTCTTGTTCTTCTGATTTTTTCTCTCTCACTAAATGGCATCCGAGAGAGTAAACGCAGAGATGGGAATTAAGAATTCCCACTTACGGAAGGAAATGATTCCATTTCCTGTTCGTCATTGCAGATCGTTTTCCCGCCTTTGCGTCGTCTGCTTTTCCATCTGGCGTTTCCCACTCCCCCAACGAACTCATTACACCCGGAAGACCTTGTGACACACGGATCATGAATAAGATATGAACCATTCATTTCGGCGTCGTATTGTTGGCAAGAAAAGAGAAGAGACGTGGGGGTGGGGGTGTTGATGAGACTGCTCTGCGAACCATTATGAGAATTGAGAAATTCCTGTGAGACTCGGAGAAGATGGTGGTACTGCTCTGAGCTGCAGAGGGAGGAATATGGAGAAGCAGTGAGCTGCAGAGGGATGATTATGAAATGGCTCTGAGCTGCAGGGGGTTGATTATGGAATGGCTCTGAGCTGCAAGGAGATGATTATGGAATGACTCTGAGCTGTAGGGGGATGATTATGGAAAAGTAGAAAACGGTTCTCGACCTGTGGGTCGCGACCCCCACGGGGATCGCCTAACGATTTGCCAGGGGTCGCCTGGACCCTTCAGAAATGTACAAAAGACGTATTAGCAATTTCAACGATATCTGCTACGCTAGAGTAACTTAAAATAATCTTTTACAGATGCTCTTGCTACGATTCATTCGTTAGATTGGGGCAGATAATTAATTCAAATTTTTTGCCGCTTTAGTTCTAAAATGTAAATTTCACTTTTACCATTCGTCTAAAAAACAATGGCTAGCCGCTAGGGGATATTTATTGAAATCTGTGAGTACTGAAATCATGAGTAATTTTGTTTAGATGACTGCTAAAAATGTTGCAATTAGACTAGAGTGAGAAATAAAAAGCTTTTTAAACGTTGGGGTCGACACTCTGAAGTTTTAAACGAAAAAGTAGTAACTTAGGCCTATATTTAAAAATACAATTCAAGTTTCCAGAGGACAAGTGCTCCTTATTGCCTCTCTGTACTGGCGTTCATTGACTCTGGGCTAAAGAGGGAAGATTATGGTGGAGTGGCTATGACTTACGAAGAGAAGAATTTAAAATGGCTCCAAGTTGCAGATTGGTCGGCGACAAATGTAACGGTCGCGTTGATTAATTAACGGGCAAGCCTTTTGGTCGAAAGCTTTTTCCTCTGCTAGCTAATTATTCTGGGCGGCATGTCTGGTTTGCAAATGGTTATCATTCCACGCAGCCTGTGCATTGAACTTATTCCATGGCCATATATACTTAACAAAAGTTAACACTATAACAATGTTGCTGTTACAAGCTATTGCCGTTAGGCCTACTTTGAAAAGTGAATCTCATATTACCATTACTGATCTTATAGGAAGATCTGCAGCGTATTAAATCTGACATTTGTATACAGTAGCCTATACTATCCTTTCCCTCACCTTATCAACTGAACATCACATCGTCTACTGTCCGCTTCTAACATTCATTAGCCTACTTTAAAGGCTTAAGGTTTAATTAAAGCTTAATTCTTCTTTCTAAGCTTTATCTCATATGACATTTATTACTACTAACTTAGCCACACTACATTCTGCAACCATGGGCAACCCTCCGGCTGCAAGGCAACGAAGACACTCTACCGTCTACACCACAGCGCCCCACGTATCTTAACGGGTCTATCCCACCCCTGACCCTTCGTCTGGCGTGCCTCGCCCCCACTAACCTTACCACAACGTCCCTGTGGAAGCTGGAGTCGTCGACTGCACCTGCCAGTGGTAGGCGGATGGAAGGAGCAACGGATGAAAGATGGAAAGGAGGAGGAAGGAGGAAGCAGTGTCAACTGGAGTGAATAATTGATGCGCGCAAGTGCTGTGAATTAGGGCAGATGGAAAACTCGTCTATTATCGCTCATTCGCCGAACACCATTTTAACGAACCGCCTCATTCGACCCATTTCCCAACACGACATCAATGCATACATATATCATATGCATGTATATTTTGCAACTAAGTATGCATGTGTGTGTGTGTGTGTTGTAAGTATGTTTGCATGGCATTGTGTATATGTATGTATCATGTATCTATGCATATGTATAGGCCTATACGGGTAAGAAAGTATGTATGTATGTATGTATGTATGTATGTATGTATGTATGTATGTATGTATGTATGTATGTATGTATGTATGACATTGTATGTATGTATGTATGTATGTATGTATGTATGTATGTATGTATGTATGTATGTATGTAGGTATGCATGCATGCATGTATGTATGTATGTATGTATGTATGTATGTATGTATGTATGTATGTATGTATGTATGTATGTATGTATGTATGTATGTATGCATGTATGTATTCATTCATTCATTCCGAAAACATAGTGAGCCTATGTATGTATGTATTTATGTATGTATGTTTGGTGCATGTTTGGTGTGACCTTGCGCACGTTTTAAATTTATGTAATAATAATAATAATATGTATGTATGCCTTTCTATTATACTTTTTTCTCGATGTAATATAATACTGTTGTTTGGGTTCAATAAAATCTATGGTTATGGCTATGGTTACGGTTATGCATGTGTGCATGCATGCATGTTTGTGTGTATGTGTGCTGCACATTATATATATATATATATATATATATATATATATATATACAATTATATACATGTGTGGCATTGTGTGCACATCAGTTACATATTTGTTATCCGTCGACATTTTAGACTGATTGAAGGAGATTGAAATACATTGGAAACTATTAACATTTTTTCTTCCATGAATATTTTAGTGACATTCATCAAAACATCAGATGGTGGATTGCAGCAAAGATACTTAGTGTCGAGTGACGTATGAAATATTTTATAGCACCTTTAAAGCATCATACTGTTTATAAAAACTACTCTACCATGTCACACGATTATCATGCATCATTATTCATTACAAATTAAGGAAACTAGTGAACCTGTTTTTAACTGACTGTAATAATTATCAAGTTGTTGTATAATAAATCATGGTGCTTATAGCATCAGGAAACAAAGCCTGGACAGGTGTCAGTGTGAGTAGCTGACGTCATCTTGGCAGCACCAGGGCGTCAAGAGATTGCCAAAGAGTCATTTCTTGACATTTGTCTATAATTGAGATGAGACTTAATAAAATCGTGTTTTTTGCTACTTTTTGTTGCGTTTCGTTCTTGAATCGTCAAAAAACGGTGGGTGGCCTCACTAAAAGTGGTATAACTTTTGTTTTGTTTGAAATACTTTGATGAAATCTGACCACCATGTGCAGATATGAATTGTCTTTGAGCCTGTAAAATTTCATTTCGAAACTCTTACTTCTGGCCATGATTTTGGCAAAAACCTATTTTTTTTGCATTTCGTCAAAAAGAAACAGTGGATGGCCTCGCTAAAAGTGTTATAACTTTTGTTGTGTAAATATGAATTGTCTTTAGGACTGTAAAATTTCATTTCGAAATTCTTACTTCTGGCCAAGATATTGGTAAAAAACCTAGGGGGTCTTTTTTGGCGCAACCTATAATGGTGTATAATGGTGTATAATGGTGTGTATATAGATCCAAACTTGTTAGCCTAATGTGTCATTTGGATGATTAACAATAGTGGTGTCGTGTGTGTGTGTGCGTTTGTGTCTGTATAAGTTGAGGTTTATCTGCGTTCATGGCAATACTGCAGGCGCCTGCTTTTAACAGACGTTAGTTTTAGCGTGCCACGACAAACGTGTTGTCTCTTCGGAGACATGTTTTTCAACAACGGGATAAAATTCCATGAGACTCGGCAGCAATTTGGGAGCAACGCGGAACGATAGGATGGATACAATCTTATACATGTAATGTACATGTGTTATTTGAGCACATAGGAATTAGGCATATTCAGCAAGCACACATGCTGTATATGCGCGAGTACGACTCCCTGATTATGGACGTTAATTAGGCCTATATACTATAGGGTTAATTAGGCCTATATACAATTGGCTTCTAGATAACGCCAAGATGGTGGTTTTAGTCAATTGATATAAAATAATTATTTTTAAAATAACATATTAACTTTAATAACGATTAATTATATTAATATAGAAGCCAATTCTATATAGGCCTAATTAGGCCTAAAGTACATAGGACTAATTAACGTCTATAATCAGGAAGTCGTATGTATGCATGTGTGCATAATATTAATATTATGTATATTATACATAATATTAATATTACATATGTATGTGACGGTGCGTGGAGGTTACAGTGGCTTGGCTGACAAGTGGCGAGATTTCAAAGGAAGGGTGGGAAGGTGAGAACAGGTTAGCAGATGTCCCGTACAGCCTGCGGTCAATTAGGCAACAACTGTTGGACTCTTTGACTGAGATTGTGTGCCAGTTGTCTAATGTCTGTCACCGACGATTTATACTCATTTGGACCATACGAGATCTAGGCATAAACAATTTGTGATGAATATGAATGGAAGGACGAATGTGGGTTCGCATGCAGGCATGTATGTATGTATGTATGTGTGTGTGTATGTATGTAAGTATGTAAGTATGTATGTATGTATGTATGTATGTATGTATGTATGTATGTATGTATGTATGTATGTATGTATGTATGTATGTATGTATGTATGTATGTATGTATGTATGTATGTATGTATGTATGTATGTATGTATGTATGTATGTATGTATGTATGTATGTATGTATGTATGTATGTATGTATGTATGTATGTATGTATGTATGTATGTATGTATGTATGTACGTACATACGTATGTATGTATGTATGTATGTATACATGTATGTATGTATGTATGTATGCATGTATGTATGTATGCATGCATGTATGTAAGTATGTGTGTATGTAATATGTATTTATGTATGTTTTTATGTATATAAAACTATATATGCGTATGTATGTATGTATGTATGCATGTATGTATGCATGCACATGTATGTATGTTTGTATGTATACGTAGGCCTATGTATGAATGTATGATTGTATTATACACGCATGTCTGTTTGTAAATATGCATGTGGATGGATGGATGCATTTTGATAGATGAAGGTATTGACCTACACGTGTTCATGTACTACTTAATTAGGAATGGATGAACGGACGGACGCATAGAATAGATAAATGGATGTATCGAGTGTATGTGCAAGCTTATTTAAGATTGTCTGCAATGTATATTCTAATCACACCGGCCAAGTTATCGCAAATAATTCTTTAATTAACCGTGAAAAACGACCCATGGCATAGAAAAAACTTGTTGTAACTTGACAAAGATATCTCACATAGCAATAGTCTATAGCTGTTGAACGCAACAGAGCCGAGGACCGAGGCCAGCATAGGCATACCGATGTGGCCTGTCGAAACGTATCTTACCATGGCGAGGTAGGATAGGGGATAATGTTACCCTGCTAGGCTGTGAGATAAGATAAGGGGATAATTTTATCCTGCTGGAAGACTATAGAACGATAAGAAAAGGGAACATTTGTGAAATATTTTATGAATATGAGGATACGATAGATAAAGAGACCGTTTTTTCCTACTGCAGACATGTTTGCTGCCTGATAGTAATTCGAACCTAACTAAGACAAAGTTTGCGCTGTAGGCCTATATCCTATTTTTTGCGCCATGAAATGTATGATTTTTGTGACAACCTTTCTTACTAGGTCGGTCATTTTTATATTGCATTTTATTTTCGTTTATTCAAGTCTGCCTTCACTCAGTCATTATATACTCCTTCAATGTCTCCTAACTCTCCTTTCTTTCTTCCCTCCACCTTCCCTTCCCGCCTCCCTACCTGCCTCCCTTCATTAGTCAGTCAATCAGTGTTGCGATCTATCAAACAATGCTAAATCAACCAATCACGCAATCAGTCAGTCAATCAGTCAATTAACCAATCAATCAATAAATCAATCAACCAATTAATCAAGCGATCAACCAATTGATCAATCAATCAATCACTCGATCAGCCAATCAATCAGCCAATCAATCAGTCAATCAACCGATCAATCAATTGATCAATCAATCAACAATCAATCAACGCCTTACCTTTTTTCCACTAACAGGTGGTCAAAGAGCTGGACCGTGGCGCAACAGAAATCCTGTACACGTACACGATTCCGAAGCGAAATCAGTCAACCGTGACCTACCACCGTGCGAGGCACCACCGTAACCCCCGTGCCACATCGCTGCTCAACCGCCACGATCCTGCCCCGATTCACTCCTCAAGCAAGAGCCATCCAGGCGAGGCGAGCAGAGCCTCAACAATCGCTTCGGGTGGAGTAGATACAACAGCTAAAATGGAAGAGATCTCCGCCACAAAGCCAAAGGATGACATCCAGCCCCAGAACGATCAACCATATCTGCAGCCTGGTTCGAAGGACCTTGGACACGATGGAGTTCTCGGGCACCGGAAATGGAACCCCAACTGGAATCCGTATCCGGCGGGGAGACCAGAACAGTTTCCAAACGGGCTTATGCATCATCCGGCTGTCCAGACGTTTCCAGACTCGCGTAGACACTTACCGGAAGTATACAGAAGCCCTGCGGTCCAACCATTTTACGCACCCCTTCACCCTGTCCCACTGTCTCGTCATCAGAGTCCACCAATGCGAAATGACTTCATGCAGCCGTTTGCTGCCTTTTCCCAACCGGAAACGGGACTTCAAACACCGGAAGCTGCTTTCCATAAACCGGAAGTCTCGTTATCGCAGGAGGATGTTGGTTTAGACAAACCGTTGGAGCGTTTCGCCAAACCGGAAACGAAATTCTCACAGCCAGAAGTGGATACGACCGAGTCAGGAGCGAGCGATGAAGACCAAAACGATTACGATCTTCAGGCGGAAACCGGATACCGTGACCACGGAGGAGAAGGAGGAGGAGGACCTCAGCGTCCTGGATTCGATCCAGGAACCCAGCTGCATCTGACCAACTACCTTCAAGGTCAAGGTCAGAGCCAAGGTCATGGATATGCATTTTATCCTGCCGGGGAGAGGTCCGACCTTCTCGAAATCCCCATCTACCAGAGACGCGCCCTGCAGTCCTCGTCGGACCCAGGGATCGTCTACCATGCCCAGTTCTACCGGAACTCGTTCAGTCCAGACGTTGCCGGCCACTCCCTGAGGGTCTATGATCCGCAGTCCCAGCCGACGCATCCAGAGTGGCCCCACCCTTCTTTGCATAGGTCGGCGGATGGAAGCAATGCCGCTGAATCGAGGTTGGCCAACCATCATCCTCAAGTACCACCACCACCACCACCACCTGGTCCTGGATTCAACCGACCGGACCTGGCTCCCAATCGGCACCTGGTTGCGGCTGATGATGATATCGACAGTTATGATGACTATGATGATGAGGATGAGGATGAAGAGGAGGAGGAGGATGACGATGACGTTTACGCTTGGAAGATTGTCGGCTTCACCAACTGCTCAAGAACCTGTGGGGGAGGTAAATGTCATCAACTGCATCACAACAGCATCGGCCCAGTCATTTGCATAGCTATCGTCCCTATCATCATCATCATCATCATCATCATCATCATCATCGTCGTCGTCGTCGTCGTCATCGTCATCGTCGTCGTCGTCATCGTCATCGTCATCATCATCATCGTCGTCGTCGTCGTCGCTGTCGCTGTCGTTGCCATCATCATTATCATTATCACCATCATCAAAATTATCATCATCGTCATCATCATCATCATCTTCAAAATTATCCTCATTGTCGTCATCATCATCGTCGTCGACGTCGTCATCATCGTCGTGATCATCATCGCCGTCATCATCGTCATCATCATCGTCGCCATCACTATCGCTTCCTGCGTGTTCCTCACGTGCATAGCCAAGACTTCAGTTATCACAGTCGTCGTTGTCTTGTGTGTATGACAGGCATGCAGACTACAATGATCATCTGCGTAAAGATGGGAACTACGCCGGTTCGAGTGACGGATGAGAACTGTGACGTAGGAGGAGGACGGGAACCAAAGCCAACATCGACGAATGTCACCTGTAACAACAGACCATGTCAACCAAGGTTAAACATAATTAACATTCACAGATCGACCTAATCATGACTTCGCTTCGGAGACAATGTCATAGTGATGATGATGACGAAGTTGATGATGATTATGATGATCATGATTATGATGATGATGATGGTTCTATTATTAATAATATTATTAGTGATGGTATTAGCAGCCAGTGGCGGCGCCAGGATTTCAGTTTTGGGGGGCTGAAACCTCGCGGAGAAAATTTTCCATTTTCATCCTACAAAATTTCTGACGACTTTTTTGTCATTCGGTCGAAATCTCATGTAGTCTATGTGTTTCGTTTTTAACGGTTCAAAAAGACCTGCTGGCCTTTTTAGGAGGGGGGGCTTAGTCCCCGGGTTGCCTTTTATAGGGGCTTAGCCCCCTACCCTCCCCCTTAGTGCTGCCGCTGTTAGCAGCAGGGCAGCAGCAAAAGCAGCAATGAATTATTACTAACAAGTAATTAATTTTCTTTGGGCTATTCCTCCATTCATCCATCGATCTATGTTACTTTCCATCCTCCATCCATCCATCAATCCATCCATCCATCCATCCAACCATCCATCCATCCATCCATCCATACGGTTTCTTTTTCAGCTGGGAGGCCAGTGACTGGGGTCCATGTTCGACGTCATGTGACCTCGGTCGACAGGTGCGCAAGGTAGAATGTCGTCAGCGCATCTCAAGCGCCGCCGTAGTCATGGTGACGGCCGCTAGGTGTCAGCACGAGTCCCGACCGGAAGTGGCGAGGGACTGCAACGCCGACAGACCATGCTACGCGTGGAAGACCACCGAATGGTCTGAGGTGATGTCGTAAAGGTCTCACTTAGGTCCTATATGTAAATATCCACGACTTGCATTTCACCGGTAAAGGTGCTCTATACCCAGCCAGATACATGCACTGTATGCATAATCACATGCAAGTGTATGTATTTGTTTGTATGCGCACTTGTTTGTATGCGCACTTGTTATAGCGCCTCTTCAAGCCCTCAACCGCTGCTCAGAGGCGCTCCCGACTACAGCGCGGACACTGCATCGGAGTTTCACGCCGAAGCGCTGAGCATTTGCGAGTGAATGACTTGCCCAAGGTCCCTACGCGGCGACTTGAAAGGTGAATTCGAACCTCGAACCTTCTGGTAGCAGCGACGCCACCACTACACCACCGCGCCCCCGCATATACATATACATCCATTCAATCTATCTATACATCCATACATTCACCTATCCATATGTCTATCCATCTATCCAGATATCTATTCATCCATCCATCCATCCATTCATGCATCCATCTAAATTCCATCAATCCACCGATACACCTATCCATTCATCTGCCATCCATCCAATCCATCCATCCATCTGACCATCCATCGCTCACGATGAAATAAAAGAATCACGCTCGATCTATGCTATCTTAGTTATAACAATTTCAATCGGGAAGGCAGTGCATAGTAAACTAGAGGCGTCGCCAGCGGTTGGCACACGCACACACGTAGAACCAAACAACGGAATCCGGTCAGCGTATAATGTAAGGTATCGTAACTCTTAGAGATTTCCCAGCGACATACGAAACCCTTTAAGGAAGCCAGCCTATCAGCCGGTGTTACATCAAATCAATTCCACGATGACCAGGTTGTAATGTAATGTAAATCTTCGAGAATTTCTCAGCGCCCACAAAAGCCACGTCAGGGAGACCAGCTTATTCACCGGCGCTATATCAAATCAAGTCCGCAACAGCCAGAGCTGCCTTTTTCGTTCCGGTGCCAGGTAAAAATCCGGGAAGTCAAGCCGAGGAGACAGCGCGGTGCTACGGTGCTACGGTGCTATACGGTTGGTCTATCCCGTTACGTGCCAGGTCAGAATCCGGGGGTGGTCGTCAATTGTGCAATGATTGTTACTTAACTGTGTGTTACGTGATTTTTTCTTTCTAAATTATAGTGCTCGGCGGTGTGTGGGAAGGGTCGGCGGACGCGTGAAGTGACGTGTGCGACATCTGATGATAATAGATCAGTGGATGAATCGAAATGCGCTGGAAGTGGAATGAACGGTAGACCAACGGCTGTGGAGGATTGTCAGATGGAAGAATGCTCCAAGTCCTGGTACCACAGCCGGTGGCCAACGCAGGTGGGTGGCTGAAGCAGGTGCATGGCTGGTCCAATATGTATTGTAGGTGGTCGAAACAGATGGTTATTATAGTTGAATTATGGTGGTGATTGAAATATGTATGTATATCAACTATAATAATATGCATGTATGTTCGCTTATGAATGTGGCCCTATATAATGTCTGTTTGTATGCATGTGTGTGTATGTATGTATGTATGTATGTATGTATGTATGTATGTATGTATGTATGTTTGTTTGTTTGTATGTGCACTTGTTATAGTGCCCCTTCAATCTCTCTCTACTCAGAGGCGCTCCCGACTGCAGAGCGGACACTGCATCGGAGTTTCACGCCGAAGCGCTGAGCAATTGTGAGTAAAGGACTTGCCCAAGGTCCTTACGCGGCGAGGTGGATTCGAACCTCGAACCTTCCGGCTTCAAGGCAACGACGCCACCACTACACCACCGCGCCCCACGACGTATGTGAGTATGTATGTATGTATGTATGTATGTATGTATGTATGTATGTATGTATGTGCATATGTATGACATACATACGCACATACATACAATGTATGTATGTGCGTATGTATGTCATACATATGTCATACATACATACATACATACATATACTTGTATATAACGTACATGTTTGCATGTAGTGTTCGAGTGATTGTGGCGACGGTGTGCACTCGCGTCGAGTGCACTGTGGGGCGGACGACAAGAAGTGCAACGAGAAGACGAAGCCACCGACAACGAAGGAGTGCAGAAGCGCAGCGCCATGCGGTGGCACTTGGTTCGTCAGTCCATGGACACCTGTAAGCCCATACATCACATCATTGTATACAGCCCATAATGTGTCTTTGTTTGTGTTTCTGTGTGTGTCTATGCGTTTGTGTCTGTGTACCTGTCTGTGTGGTTGTGTTTGTCTGTATTTGTGTATCTCTATGTCTGTCTGTCTGTCTGTCTGTCTGTCTGTCTGTCTGTATGCATGTATGTGGGTGTGTCTGTCTGTCTGTCTGCCTGTCTGTGTCTGTCTGTCTGTTTATCCTTAGTCCCCTCTTTATCATAAGATCTCACACACGTCACTAAAACCGATACGTATCTCTGTTTGTGTGTGGGTGTTTGTGTGTGCCTGTCTAGTATCTATCTGTTTGCTCGTGTTTGGCTGTGTGTCTATATCGGTCTGCCTATGTGTCTGTGTGTTTGCCCATCTGTCTGCCTGTTTGTCTAATTGCACTCATTACGCATTGCAGTTAGTGACTCTGAACTTTCTCCTCATGTTCAGTTCGCTTAGATATCAGATAGAGCCCTTCCGTTATGTTCCTGCGGATGGCTTTGCACTAGCGCTATAAAAGCGCTATAAAAGTCGTAAAACTAAAGCTCAGTCGGACCCAGGACGAAACTGTCTTATTACTGCTACGAAGAATCCAATAGGATGTTCAGCATGAAAACGGTTCTGGGCTATTTTAAGGAATTTTTACAACTGCACAACTCCTTCTTTCATGCCGACCCTAACATTTGTGACACATCTGAGAAAATTGTGGGGAAGGAATTACTTCAAGTTCCCTCCCCACGTTTTAATGTGGGGAGGGAATTTTTTCCCTTCCTTCCCTTCCCTCCCCGGAATTTACGACCCAGGGCAAGTCCTTCACTCGCAATTGCTCAGCGCTTCGGCGTGAAACTCCGATTCAGTGTCCTCGCTGTAGTCGAGAGCGCCTCTGAGAGGTGAGCTTGAAGGGGCGCTATAGAAGTGGATAAATAAATGAAATAAATAAATGAGTATAATAATAATAATCTGAAAGTTACATTTCGTTTGTAGTGTTCTGTGTCGTGCGGTGATGGCGTGAAACGCAGAGATGTCGTCTGCGTAAAGAAGTTGGACAAATTGTCGGTCATCGTAAACGACGAGAACTGCATCGAGTCGGAGAGGGTCGAGGCCGAGGAACCGTGCTCCGAGGGTACCTGCCCACCGACCTGGTTCACCACGGACTGGTCAGAGGTACGCAGCTACAGTGGCGTAGGCAAGGGGGGTTTCGGGGGTTAAACCCCCCCTCATTGGCTCCGGAAAAAGGTTTTTAAAGGTTATTTATCCGTTTAAATAGGAAAAATAACAAAAAACATGGTATCCGGTCATAAACGCCCCCCCATCAAAAATTCCTGGCTACGCCACTGCGCAGCTACAGGCTCGTCAACCTAGTGTAGGCCCATTAGCCAAATAGAGAGTCCCCATGAATTTATTTAATGCAATGACGCACACAGTGTTTAAAGTGGCTTGGATGAGCATTGAGCAGTGGGAACACCGGAGAAGAGCTTTAATGGAACGCATAAAAGCGTCGCATATGTTACCTTTGCATGATGAGCAGCGGGAACGTAAGCAAAGAATTCTTGAGCATGCATGGGAACGACGTTCCCACCCACTTTAAATACTGTGGGCCCTTCGTACATAATTTTACTGTGGCAGATAGCCTATTATTCTGAACGATTGAATTTGCAATGTCTGTATACCTTAATTAGGTTTAGCTGCCTTTCCGTAAACTATTCTTACTTCCCCTTACGTCTCCTCGCCATACCATACCTTATCTATACCTTAACTAACTTACCATAAGTTAACTTACAGGCCTATTATGTTCCCATTCTTTATCTTGTCTCAATTCACCCCACCACACCCTCTACAGTCTACATGTATTGCTTACTCTTACAAGTTTACGCTTTGCTTATCATAAATTATACTTTATAATACATTATAAACGGCGGACGCTGCAATAATATTCCACAACAGAACTGTCTAGCATAGTCTCACTATATATATGATTCGCATTGCCTAGTTTTAATAGATCCATATCCTACCTAACGTAGGCCTACTCTTAATTATTATGCCTAGCAGCCTATATTTGTTTATACCAGGGGTTCTCAAACTGTGGTACGCGTACCCCTAGGGGTACACCAGGCGCCGGTAAGGGGTACGCGAAAAATTCCAGAAATATAAATTTTCTTTGAGTTTATGGGCTATATTGCCTCTATAATGTCCATCTTTCTTTGATTATCAATGACATTTAGCGTTTCAACATTTAGACTATCTCTATCACAGCATAAGATTATACTCACATACTATACAGTGCATGCAGCATATTTATGTTTAGGTGAATTAGCCTACTATAATTTTGAAACAAATAACATGTATAAATGGTTGAAAGCACGAAAGACAGAAATTTCAGCCTATAGTATACAGAGCTAAAAAAAAGCAGATAGCTGAATTGGCCTAAGAATTAACTTCTGATCGAGCAAATTTTGTGATTCCTTTCAGCACGTCATATCTGGGTGAAGCTGGTTTTAAACTATTTTTGCTATCAAAAACAAAAATGAGTTTAATTTGCGTTTGAAATTGACAAATATTAAACCAGATATTTTAAATCTGTGCTAGTTTAACTAAACAAGTCCACAGCACTATAAGTTGACTCTTTCTCACAGGGGTTATAGACCAATTTTCCCTTTTAAATTTGTAGATAAAATTATATGATTCAACAAAATTTTACTCCCTATTATGACACCATAGTAAACAACGTCACCAATACAATGATTTCAAAAATGGACTTTTAGTTGTCACTGCAAGGGGACCTCGCAATGTCAATTTGTTTCTGACCTGACTTTGCGGGGGGTACGCCATCATTCGATTTTTTGGTTTGGGGGTACAATAAAAATAAACTTTGAGAACCCCTGGTTTATACGCCTTAACTTGTTTGCTCTCACATTATAGGTTATATTATAGACCTACATGTATTATTGTTTCATACAATAAGCGCCTTAGTTTATCTTATCTTACCCTACCTTACCAGTAATTTTTACATTGCCGAGGGTCACTGACAAGAATACCGGTGTCCCGTCATTAGCGCGCCGACAAAAGCTTATGTCGGCGCGCATTTGACCCGTGCGCGCTTTTGTCGGCTCGCTTTTGTCCTGCGCGCTAATGACGGGGTACCAAGAATACCTCACCTATAGTTGTTTAGCAACTGATTATGCTCCTTTAATTGCAGTGCTCTCGGACTTGCAACACGGGCGTTCAGACGCGAGAAGCGAAATGTCTCGACGATAAGGAACGCCTGTCTCAGTCGTGCGACCCGCTCGACAAGCCAGAACTGAAGCAAACGTGCAACACGAACCCGTGCGCGTCAAAGCTCAACAAGACCAAAGCGCAAGCACTCGGTGAGTGATTTAGCAGCATAACGGAGGAGTAGGGACATAGACAGAGACAGATACAAAGACAGAGACAGAGAAAGGTAGTATGAGACAGAGACAGAGAGACATGGACAAAGGCAGAGACATACAGTACTGATCTCTCGAATAGACCGATTAGGGCCAATTGGGCCCCGAATAGAGACAAGAATGGCTAATCATTTAAGCAAAAAAGAGCCAAGAATAGAGCCAGATTGGGGCAGAAAACGGGGTGGGCTAATGACATGGGCGTGGCTAACATGCCACATGGGACGAGTCGTTAAGGATTGACGTTATCATTAGCGTCCGAGGTCCACCATCAGGTCGCGCTGCATATAGGCCTACTGTATATTATAACATACAACCCTCGGCTTCTGAGGTACGTGAGCATGCACATGCACATGTACACATAACCGTGCCTTGCATACATAATTACATATGCAATGCACACGAGCATGTATAAAGAGAGTGAAAGAGTCTTCGCAGGCAGTCCAGCAAAGATATTATTATTGTACATGCACTTAATTAACTGAATTGAAAGTATGTACATGTATGTATGTATGCATGGATGTATGTATGTATGTATGTATGTATGTATGTATGTATGTATGTATGTATGTATGTATGTATGTATGCATGCATGCATGCATGCATGCATGTATGTATCTATGTATGTATGTATGTATGTATGTATGTATATATGTATGTATGTATGTATGTATGTGCACTTGTTATAGTACCCCTTCAAGAAACCTACTAAGAAGCGCTACCGACTAAAGGGCAGACACTAAATCAGAGTTTCAATCCAGAGGGATGAGTAATTGCGAGGGAAGGACTTGCCCAAGATTCCTAGGCGGCGACTTGGGGTGGATTCGAAGCTGCAAGGCCGCTTCTACTACTACCACTACTGCTACTACTACTACTTCGTCGTCGTCATCATCGCATATACGTCGTCGTCATCTTCATTGTCATAACGGTCATCATCATTCGCATCAACATCATAGATACTATCATCATCATCCTCACTAGGGTCATCAGCATCATAATAGTCATCGTCGTCGTCGTCGTCATCATCATCATCATCATCATCATCATCATCATCATCATCATCATCATCATCATCATCATCATCATCATCACCATCATCATCATCATCGCTATTATCATAATCATCGTAGTCGTCGTCCTCATCGTCATCGTCATCGTCATCGTCATCATCATCATCGCCATTATCATAATCATCGTAGTCGTCGTCGTCATCGGTTCTACTATCATCATCATCGTCGTCGTCGTCTTCTTCTTCTTCTTTGTCGTCGTCATCATCATCGTCGTCGTCGCTCTCATCATCATCATCATCATCATCATCATCATCATCATCATCATCATCATCATCACGTTGAATGGAGGCGTTAATTACGAATAGAGGCGGAATGGGATATTTAATATATACACGGTGAACGGAAAAAACCGAACCTCTACAATAAATATAGAAATTAACACCAAACGTGTAAATATATTATTGATAATAAAACTATTATAGCCTATTTCCAACTATGGACTTAACTAGTTTTTATTATTATACGCTAATCCAGTTAAATTTCGAAGTCATTTAAAATGTTTCAAGGAGCGTACAGCGACTGAACTAACGGAGGTAAGCTGGCAGGCACGGCTTGAGCGATCAGGGCAGTTGTTGATGCGCTATCCTGCAAACTTGATGCATTTCAAATAGCCTAGACCTTAATCCCGTGGACTATAAAATCTGGTCTGTGATGATGCAGGAAAAGTTTACAAGAAAAGGAACGCTATGTCGAAGAACTGCGTCAGCGTATAATGCAGGAATGGGACGAATTTGATCAAGCTGTAATCGACTCAGCAATTAGTCAGTGGCGAGCGCGTCCTTGTGCGTGTGTTGGTGGCCGAATGAGGAAATGTTTAACACACATTATATAGCTAACAAATGATAGTAATCTGATTATTGTCCTTTAAACAAGAAGTTCCGCCATATTTTATTAAAATGTACAAACCATTACACAAAATTAATAATCGTAGCAATAGGAGAGGTTCGGTTTTTTCCGTTCACCGTGTAAATACATATAAATATACTGGAATATCAAACATAGGCACCGGCATTGGCACAGAATAGGTTGAGAGGATGGTAGGGGGAGTCGTTGACAACTCAACTGACCCATTCATTGGCGAGAGACGGTAGTTAAGGGAAGGAGAGGGGCAGAGAACGGGGATCGCATTCAATCCACACCGGTTCCCAACGCTGATATCACTAATTACGCCCAACCAGGCATCCACCCCACGTCGACCAGAGGCCCGGCAACTCAGCGTGACCAGCAGACGATGATGAACGATTTTTAATGACCGCAGAGTATGATTATGGCCCGGGTGTGAAGGCCCAGACACAGAACTATGCAAAGTAAAGTAGCGGTAACCAAATAGGAATTGAAGATAGGGAAGGGAAGGCGGTGCTACAATCATCATAATAATCATCATCATAATCATCCCTATATATACTGTTATCGACATCATAACAACGAGTATTATCATCAGCATCATATAAGTGGTCGTCGTCATCTCCATCATCATTCTCATCATCATCATTTATGTGGTCGTTTTCGTCATAAACATTATCGTCGTCGTCTTTGTCATCCTCATTCTCTTCGTTATCATCCGTGTTGTCGTCGTAGTCGTCGTCATCATTATAAGTTCATGCTGATCGATATAACCCTATTAAAATCTGATCAGAAGCAAAAACCACAGATGTGTACTAAATAAATTATATATTGTACATTTGTACTTAAAATTGTTACTTATATAAATTAGATGATCGTTAACTCCAGAACACAGTTTTTAGTATTTATTGCTTTTAATGCCTGAGGGATCATATATACCTCGGGCGCTAAAAAAAGTAATAATAATAATAATAATAGTAATATTCCTTTTAATGATTCAATCTTACACACCACAGAATGATTACAGGTACAGGTTATATGAAATACGGCCCACTATAGCACGACACGCAGGTCGGTTTTACAGCAGTGGGTTCGGTAACTTAACACTAATGGCCTAAGTGCTGGATCACACCTGGTTCGGCCAAGCCAGAAGTGGGAGGTGCTATCTTATTTTTAGCAAATTCCGAGTCAAACAACGCAACAGCAAAGCGCCAATGGCAGCTAACAGAAACTTCAATAAATTAATGCCCCGAGCGAGGCTTGAACACGGATCGCGTGTATGACACTCAGTTTAACGACCAGCGCTCTCTCCACTGAGCTACGGACCCCCCTATCTGTATCTGTCCCTCTCTATGCACCCACCTCCTTTTCTTTTAACATAGACAAACAGATATATAGCAAGCGCATAGTAAGTATGCATGGGCGAGTGTGGGTATGTAATTAGCTAGATAGTCATGACCATCGGGCTCACGCCCCACGCCTAATGAACTTTAGGAATATCTGTCTGTAACATAAACATTCCGTCAGAAGAAGCCATGTGGCCGTAACGCGTCGGTTGAATAAATCTTATATATATACACATGAATTTATAAGAAATCTGTTTTCTTCTATCTGTTTTCAAATTTAACACGGTGCAATGCACAAAGCAACTGTGAGCTAAAACGACGGAGAGTCGTACGCAGAGGTGACAATTCTCACTCTGGTATGGTTACAAATAGAGGCATGGGGAGCAGGTAGGCCTACGAGAGTTGAAGAAATGGAAGGGTAATGTGGCAATAAGCAGATGAAGTGAAAATGACCCACAGAGATAAGACCCATACGTGGAAACGCATGACATCCTTAATTACCTAACACCAATGAGTTCCAGACGCCAAGTATTTCGCGGGGCCATTACGACGGGTGGGGGGAAGGAAGACGATGAAGACTGATTTGAATGTATGTATGTATGTATGCATGTATGTATGTATGTATGTATGTATGTATGTATGTATGTATGTATGTATGTATGTATGTATGTGTGTATGTATGTATGTATGTATGTATGTATGTATGTATGTATGTATGTATGTATGTATGTATGTATGTACGTATGTCTGAGTGCATGCATGCACATACATACATACATACATACATACATACATACATACATACATACATACATACATACATACATACATACATACATACATACATACATACATACATACATACATACATACATACATACATACATACATACATACATACATACATACATAGATCAATCAAATTGAATCAATAAATTCGCTTTATTCCAACCAAAAACAAGATGACATCAAAAGCAGAAAATATGCATGCATTGGCTACAAAGGGGGCCCTAAAGGGATGGACATCCCGCTGGGGAGAGTCAAGAACAAATTCCAAGAAATGTTATACAAGATTGCAAAAAATGGAAGAAAAAAATTCAAATTTGGTGATGATAGATTGCAAAAAGTTTAAATTGTAAATAGCATGTAGAGAAACAAACTTAACTATACCTATATAAATAAAGAGAAGATTCTGTGTGTCTGTCTGTCTGTCTGTCTGTTTGGGATGCATTTTCACAGTTGTTGAGCTTTTCACTCCAAACCTTCACTAATGTGTAGGTCTTGGCATGAGACGCAAAGTCGAGGGGTTTGCGATTCTCTACCACCATGGGGGGGCCAGGGTGGTGGCGAACCCCTTCCCCAAATTCCCAATAAAACGCAGCTATTGATCTGAAAATTTTAACTAGATAGAGGGCCATCAGAACCACCCGGTTTAATGGTTGGCGGATCTCTACCACCATGGGGGCCAGGGTGGGGAACGAAAACACTAATTTTTGCTATAAATTTTCATTCGCTTGCCGCCATAGTTTCGCAGTTGGACAGATTTTTACACGGTCCACCTCGCCTCCACCCAGCACACACCTTGGCCACAGAGGCCGGGTGAGGCATGGGTGGGGGTAGACGGGGAGGGTGTGAGGAGGGATTTTCACGAAAATCGTAATTTCACGGTTGGCGTACTGTTGCAGGTCGGTGTGGTGGGGTCAGGTGGGTGGGGTGGGGCTAGAGGGTGGGGGTGGGAAGGGTTGGGTGGGGTGGAAATTTTCCCGAAAACCCTAATTTCACGGGTGGCGTACTGGTGGAGGTCGGAGTGTGGTGGGGTGGGGGAGGGGTGGAAAGGGGTGGAGGAGGGGGTTATTTGTTCCAAAATCCATATTTCACGGGTGGCGTACCGGTGGAGGCCGGAGTGCGGTGGGGTGTTGTGGGGTGGGGGATGGTGGAGTGGGAGGGTGAGGGTGGGGTGGGGTGATGGGGTGGGGGTGAGAAGGAATTTTCCCGAAAACCATAATTTTCACGGGTGGCGTACCAGCGGAGGTCGGAGTGTGGTGGGGTATTGTGTGGTTGGGGTTGGGGTGTGGTGGGATTGTGGCCGAGATCGAGTCGAATCCAAAATTTTCCGGACAACGCCGGGTATACCCCAGCTAGTACTTAAATAAAACCTTAACTACATGTGGTCATGTGCACTTCTAAGTAGATTTAGTGGAGGAAAGAAAAACACGAAGTTTCTTTTTAAAAACTTGCAGACTACTGGATTGACGAATATCAATTGGTATTGTATTCCACACTTGAGCGCCATAAGATTTAACAGTAAAACGCCTAGTGTTAGATTGAGCTCTGACCAGAGTCACAGGGCGATATGCAGATGAATTTCTAGTGAAATGCGCATGGATGTCAGGGGCAAGAGGGAGGTACCCTTGGAATACCGAAGGAATGAGACCGTGTTTGAGTCGAACGAAGAACTCGCAAATTTGGAGACCTTTATCTGGTCTCTTTTTAGGAGATGAAACTCACAAAAGAAAGGGTCATGCATTTACGAAAACCCGCCATTATACGAACAGCTTTCTTCTGTAAGTTATTTAGATTCGTATGTCGATGCACAAACCAGGTCGCAATAACATGTATGCATGCATGTATCGTATGTGCATCATGCATGTGTGCATATATATGCTACACGCACACATGCACAAATACATACATAAATAGACACACAATAATTATATAATCTTGCATACAAACATATATAAATGTCTACACACATACGAATGAACGCACATTGACAATAATAGGCCTATGAGCCCAAGGACATACAGACATGCAAACTGAAATGAATATATACATACAGAAATACATATATACCTACATATAAACACATACATATATACATACATAGATGCATGAATACAAACGTGATTACAGGCATGCATATCTACATACATACATACATACATACATACATACATACATACATACATACATACATACATACATACATACATACATACATACATACATACATACATACATACATACATACGTACATACACGCATATAACCATAACCATAACCATCAATTTTATTGTACCAATATAACAAAAACATTTTACGAAGTATATACCTATACATATATAAAAACAAACATACATACATACATACATACATCCTTGCGTCCATGCATGCGTAGATACATGCATATTTTAATGTTTGCATTTATGCATCGATGCTTGTGGGCATGTCTATCTGTGTGTATGTATGTTTGTTTGCACGTATGAATGTTTGTATGTTTGCATATATGTATACATGCACGTATGCCTGTATGTATGTATGTATGTATGTATGTATGTATGTATGTATGTATGTATGTATGTATGTATGTATGTATGTATGTATGTATGTATGTTTGTGTGTATGTGTGTATGTGTGTATGTATGTATGTATGTATGTATGTATGTATGTATGTATGTATGTATGTCTGTATGTATGTATGTATGTATGTATGTATGTATGTATGTATGTATGTATGTATGTATGTATGTATATGTGCTATTTGGTGTAGGCCTATTATGTATGATGTACGTGTGGCATATATTTTGAATTCCCTCTTCCGTTGGACTGTCTCTTTCCATCCTTCTTTCTCTCAACAGTTTCTTTGTGGAGTATTTCGGGCAGGGAGCGCTTCCCAGAGGAGTCGCTTTGAAAATACTAAGATACATTATACGTGTGAAGACAGTCTGTTGTAGGAGCAAACTATGTATATACAGAAGCAGGCTACAGCAGCAGAGGTCATCTGGTTCACACTACGTTCTATTAATTAAAATTATCTGAGAGAGCTGTGGACCCCCATAGCCGACAGCGTCGTTAACGATTGAACTAATGATCTGTAGGCGGAGTCTTCACCGCTAATTATCGCCTTAATTATCATCAACCATGATCTAACCAAGCTTCATTCTTGAAGGATTAGAGGCAGATTTGGGCTTGGGCCATGGTCGAACTAGGCTCTATGGAGTGTCTATTGGCGAGAACAGGACTGTACGCTTAGACAGACAAAGATACAGAACAGACAAAAAGTTAATATCTTCTACAAATGTGGAACTCTTCTCAAAATTAATACATCATTTTGTTCAGTTTTAAGAGCTCTTTCCAATGGTATATTGAATGGCATTTAATTATTTTGCACTTAAAATATTTCATAAGAAAACCGTCAATTTTTTCTGAAAAATTCAATTTTTTGTAACTTTGGCCCACTTATGGGGGCTGAAGACATTAACATTTTTAAAAACATTTTCAACGTTTCTTGACCCCTTGTCATTGGGCAACTTTTGGTTGCTATTACTTTTCGGAATTCTGATTGTCGGTGTTTTCACTCCACCCTAACAGACATAGAGACAGACACACGGACAGTCGCGGAGACAACCAGAGACATACGGTCGGACTACAGACAAACGGGTTGATAGCCACGTCGCGATCACAGGCAGAGAAAATAAAGATGACGGTATAGAGAGGACGGAAGAAAGTAGGATAGATGAATAGATGGATGGATGGATTGATGGATGGATGGATGGATGAAAGAATGGATGGATGGATGCATTGGATGTATGTATGCATGGAATGGAAGAATGAATGGATTGATGGATGGATGTATGGCTGCAAGGATGGATTGATGGACGGATGGAAGAATGGATAGATGGATTGATGGATGGATGAGTGGATGAATGCATGCATGGATTGATGGATGCATGGAAAGACGGATGTATACGGATAATGGAAGGAAGAATGGATAGATGAATGGATGGATGGATGGATGGATGGATGGAAGGAAGGAAGGATGGATGGATAGGTGGAATAATGGATGGAGGATGGATGGAAGGACGGGTGGGCGGGCGGGTGGAAGAATGGATGGATGGATGGATGGATGAATAGACTAATCTTGCACCTCAAATGTTGCACTGAATTAACAGACAAGTTTGCATTTATGTTTCTCTCTCGCGTCCGTGTCTACACGCGCATGCGCAGTCGTGACGTGTCGTGATCAACTGAAGACGTGTCGCATCGTCGTTCAGGCTCGTCTCTGCCGATACAACGTCTACAAAGAGTCCTGCTGCTTCTCGTGCACCTCTCGCGGATACGGCGAGGAAACTGCCACGTCAGAGACTACGTCAGAGACGACGATTAAATCGTAGACCAAAATATTACAAGACTTGTTTTGCGCCTGCCTAAGTTGGTCGTATATACTATTAAAGGTCACGTGGGTCATGTGACGTAACTCGTTTTAGAACCACGACGTCATAGATTACGTCAACGATCAAGTCAAAATTTGCGTTTGAAGATTAAGTCGCAAGCTATAGCTTATAGACCAGCAGGTCGGTAGATCACGTGGTTTCTGCTGAGACCTCTGAAGCACTTGGGGTGAGGTTTGCGAATTATAGCCTAATGATGACGTGGCTTGCTTACATTTCTCCACAGTCCACATCTTACCCCAGAGTAGTTCATAATCTACTCTTGTTTCCTGCTCTTTCCGCTGTTTTCAACGTCACTGGGCAGCTCAGCATGTAGGAAGTTCTGTATATAATATGTATACGCTTATGTTAGGCCTATAAGGTCGTTAGCTTAGACCATGATGTCAGAATTACAGGGCCGCGTTTAACATAATATGTCCATTCGGTGCGGTGCACCGAATGCCCCTGAGTCGAGAGTTCTGTTGCCATTGGCCAAATGTCTTTTGCGTGTCTCAGTGTTACTTAAACCTTTTGTAAAAATTTAATCAGCAAGTGTAAGAATACATTAATTTCACTAAGGGGCCGTCCATAAAGTACGTCACGCTCCAGGAGGGCGAGGGGGTTTAAGAAAGTGTGACAGTTTGTGACAGGGGGGAGGGTCAGGCCATGTGTGACGTCACACATATATTTTTTTAATTCTTTTTTTTAAAATTTGTTCTTAGTACCTAAAATCCGACCCGGCGTGTCTAAAACCCGGCCTAGCGGGATAAAAGTTTATTTCCCGTCACTATCAAAGCGTTTAGGGACACACGTCACTATCAGAGGGATTAGGGATAGTATCCTAGGGTTTAGAGGGTTAGGTAAATGGTAATGTTTTTAAATTTTTTGTTCGAAAGTGTGACGTACTTTAGGGGGGGGGGGGTCCGAGATTTGTGAGTTTGTGACAGAGGGGAGGGGGGTCCAAAATGGTCAAAAATAGCGTGACGTACTTTATGGACGGCCCCTAAGTTCACCGACGTTGCGTGCTTGCTTACTGACCCGTCACAGCCAACAAACAACGTAGGCTATAGCCTATTGAACAGCGGATTTTTGTAAATGACTAATCTTGTAAGACTGCCGAACGGCAATTTGCCCCTGCTTTAACACTTTGCACCGACACTCGAAGAACCTTAAAAACAGGCCCTGAAGAATTACGACTTAGACTAAGGACGCTTAAGGCTAAGCCTGCAGGGCTGTTTTAAGGAATTTTTAGAACTGCACAACCCCTTCTTTTCCTTCCCATCCTCCATGGTAAATTACTTCCAATCGGAGAACAATAACCATTTTTGCTAGTTGTAACTGTACTCAAGTGCTTCTACAACTGCACAAATCCATTTAGAACTGCACAATTTGTGTACAACTGCACGTTAAAAAAGCCCTGATTCTGTTCCCGAAAGCGAAATTTACGAATGACTAAGAAAAAGGTCAACTTTTTGACCCGGAAAATTAGTACATTTCGGCAAGATTTCAACCCATGGACTAAAAAAGTCATCAACTTTTGACCGGGAAAATTTAGCCCCTCCAAGAACGGAAACCAAACTCTGCCCATGCGAAACGGATAACTTCTGAAGAGCAATAAACATCAAAACTCGATTTGCCGAAAACTATGAAATTGCACTTAAGCTATATGCCTACCTGGTTATTGCACCAAAGGCTTCAAACAATGCGTAACGCATAAATATCTCAGATACGGGAAAGAACTCAGTAGCGGATCCAGAACGTTTCGAGAGTGGGGGCCAAAATTTTCGGACTTGTTGGTGGAACAGGGGGAAAAAAATTGATTTTCGCCGCGTGAAAAAGATACAAATTCATCCGCCAAAAAAGTTGATGACCTTTTTTTAGTCATCGACCAATTTTCCGGGAAAAGAAGATACCATTTCAACCGCTAAATCGAACGGGGGGGGGGGGCCACGACCCATACGATTTTGTAATGGGGGGCTGATGTCCTGTTTTTCTTTCCCGCTGCATATATTTAATGGCTTGTTGAAACCAAATGGGGGGGTCACGTTCCATGCAATTTTTAAATGTGGGGCCATGGCCGGATTGCCCCCCGGATCCGCCACTGAAAGAACTATATGACAATAAGTGCAAGTCAATCGACTGAATCGCGTGAATATTAACAGCTGAATTAAAATGACTTTAGACTGATTCAAAACGTTGTTTAAAAATCTCATCTTTAGGTACAAAGCGATTCCCGAGCACACGTGAACCCTGGCTTGAATAGCCTACGTAGAGGACTACTTTTGATTGATTATGACATTATGTGGTTCGTTTATGAACTATCGGTTGGGGGAGTTCAACCCTCACAGTCTCTCTTAAGACCCCTCAGTTCAGTCTCTAGTGCACACACACACACACACACACACACACACACACACACACACACACACACACACACACACACACACACACACACACACACACACACACACACACACACACACACACACACACTCACACACACACACACACACACACACACACACACGCACGCACGCACGCACGCACGCACACACACACACACACACACACCAGGGTGCCGTTTCCAGACCACCAGCTTTGAGTCGCGACACTGTAACATAGCAAGATCAATCCACACGTGTATTCAAAGAACCTTGGTAACATAGCATTATTGAACTTACTGACAAAGCAAGGTTCTTAGAATAAACAGGTTGGCCCGCAGGCTGACTCAGGCAGTTGCCTCATTGACTCGGGGCGGGGTAGTTCTGACGTCACTGGACCCCTTGATCCGACTCATGCAGCCTACATGCAGTGCATTCAGTGTATACATAGCGAATGCGTTGACAGGAAATAAATCGCCATGCCTAAATACCTGTGCGATTGCCAGTTGTAAAAATACGTATAGGAATGACTATGGGGAAAGGTTTGTCACTCTACAGATTTCCAAAAGACGACGGGTTATTCAATTGATAAAGATATGTTGAGACGTACACTGGCTCAATCCTTCCTCCATTCCCAGTCTCCACTCGGTCACCCGTTGTCCACGGTATTTCCTCCCCCAAAAACCTCAAAAGAAACATTCAAGCGATTTAGTTTTTATATGGATAGTGTGCTTTCTTGTTTTTATACGGGGTGTAATGTATATATATATATATATATATACACATATACACACCCACAAGTATACACTCATACATGTACACGTATAGACATGAATACATATATAGACATACCCTTGCACATATGTATATGTGTGGATTGATCTTGCTGACAAAGATACGAAATTTCCACGGCGTATAGCCTATGGTAATCTAGGGTTCTGTGATGATCAATGGAGAGTGGACGCGGAGGATAAGGGTGAACCGTTGTCACTCCCTACATGCATACGCCTGTAGGCTATAGGTCTACAACTTATCACTTGTCAGGATCTCTGAACTTCCCACCCACTTTTCGTAGAACTGAAACTCCGCATTAGGCATGTGGCACGCATTTGCTGCAGGTAACTCATCTGCCATCAGGGGGGGGGTCGATTCTGAAGAGGGAAGAGGATTACTATCGCTGATAGCTGAGGAGCCAGGGAAGATCGAGGCGTGGTCACCGAACTTTGTGGAAACATCGGGAGTTGAAGTTGAAATGTTCATATCTTTCTATACGTTCAAATTTATGACATGATATTTTGGAATCCTATTCTTGGTTCAATTCTCTAAATATTTGAAAAATTTTAGAATGATTAATCATCAAGCATTAGATATATAAGAAAAACAGTTTGGCTTGCTTTTTATTGAACCACGGTGTACTTGCTTTTTCTCATATATATTTAGCAGAGACCGTGGCATGCCGCAGTTGAGAGAGCAAACCTGACCGTGCGTTGTAGAATCCTAAACAGGTAAAGTAGGCTATACGAAAATACATCACGTGTTTAAAACTTTAAATCGAACATTTAAATATTGAATTGTCTTACCTTGACGATGATGATGGTGATGTTGTTGCTACTGCTGCCGTGGTTGCTGCTGCATATGATGGTTAGTTAGTGATGGTGGTGGTGATGATGATGAGGATGATGTTGTTGTTGATGATGACGACGACGATGACGATGAGGATGACGGTGAGGAAGACGATGATGATGCTGATGGTCGTGTTGTTGTTGTTGTTGCTGTGGTTGCTGCTGCCGCTGATGATGGTTAGTTTTAGTGGTGGTGATGATGATGACGAAGATGACGGTGAAGATTATGATGATGATGATGATGATGATGATGATGATGATGATGATGATGATGATGATGATGATGATGATGATGATGATGATGATGATGATTATAACGGTGATGGCGGTACTGAGGAGCAGTAGGGATGATGAGAAGAAAGAATACGATGCTGATGAAAACTATTCACAAAACAGATATATTATATAATATTATATACGTTAGATATATATAATTATATATACATGTATATATATAACGTTCCTCTGTGCCTTCGACTGTTCAGATTTCATATACAGGTCTGCAGGAACATGTTGACACGACGTCTTTTACTTCTTGCAACGATTGTCTTGGCAGTTGTTTCGTACACAGGTCAGTGGTGCATGGGATGGTATAGGAATTCAGTGCATGTGCTGATGTATAATACTTATAGACATTTCACTTTGACTTCAATTGCGACAAGGATTTGTCACCGAAAAATCTAATGATCTTTTCTGTTTTGTCGTATACAGTGTTCTTAAACCCCTGTACGGACCTCGTGGGGAGGGGCCAACGAAACTACTCATGGGCGGGGGTCACGTTAACTTTCCGAACCAGATTAGCTGGTCGAAAATAAAGAAATTTCTAAATGGGGCCATGGCCGGATTTGCCCCCTGGATCCGTCCTTGAATTGGGATATAGTTGATAATGTTCCATTACTTGCCCCCAATAAATCAGTCGGAGCTCTCCCTGCAATCAAGGGCCACCATAGATCGAGTTCCCCCGGAGGCTGAGGATCAAAGGCGAAGAACGTTTCCTATTCGTATGCTACATTCTGATACTTCTTGTCTGTGAATGTACATGCCCACCCGGCCCCTGAGAGCCGAGGTGTGTGCTGGGTGGAGGCGAGGTGGCCCGTGTAAAAATCTGTCTAACTCTGAAACTATGGCAAGGGAATGGAAATTTATAGCGAAAATTAGGATTTTCACCTCACCCACCCTGGACCCATGGTGGTAGAGATTCGCCAACCCTCCACCGGGTGGTTCTGCATGATGGCCCTCTAGGTACAAAATTTGAAATCAATAGCTGCGTTTCAGTGAAAAAATTGGGGTTTCGTCCCCCACCCTGGCCCCATGGTGGTAGAGAATCGCCAACCCCTCGTTAGGGTGTCTCATGCCGAGATCTACACAGTAGTGAAGTTTGAAGTGAAAAGATCAAAAACTGTGGAAATGTATCCCGGCCAAACAGACACACAGACAGACAGACAGACAGACAGACAGACAGACAGACAGACAGAATCTTCTCTTTGTATATGATACACTAGCTGGGGTACCCGGCGTTGCCCGGGAAATTTAGGATTCGATCCGCTCCGGCCACAACCCCACCACACAACACCCCACCACACTCCGACCTCTATACCAGTACGCCACCGGAGAAATTTGGGCGATGCAAAAAATTTCAGGGACAAAACTAGTTAAGTTTTGAATTTAGTCTATATGTGCAAGAAACTGCGGTGAATTATCACACATGTTTACTTCTTGTTCTTATTTATTTCTTACTATGTTTCATTCAGTGGTGGTAAATATTTTATTTACTGTAGTCTTAAAAATAATATAATAGAGTGAGATCTACTCGTACTTTAACTTGGAAATTTTTTGAGCATTGTGTGCTTCATATTATAAATACATAAATACTTTTACAAATACTCTTGTTTGCCATTAGTAACAGCTAATACAGCAATGTTGCATGCTGTATGCACTAGCCCTATACAATAACTATTATTCACTATTATTATTCATGCTTCTAAAAAAAACTTGATGGACGTATTTGCTGAAGGAAGGAACATTCCTGGTCCCTTTTTCTACAAATTTTCTTATGACAGTTTCAAAATCGATTGTTCTAGCAATATTATACTCAAAGTCTTCAAAGGTCAACCTGGCCAAATCCACAAGATGTGAATGAGATAATTTATTATTGTAGGCCTTCAAACATCTAAATCTATTATTTTGTGTTTTCTCTTTATAGAAGCTGCCGATGGAATTGGCAACAGTAAGTATGGATGCGTTATCTGACACACATTTAGAAATAACTCCGAAGGATTTTTAAAAGACCTGTTGACATTGTAAAAATAGAATGAATTAATAATAGACGAATGTTGGTTGATTCGATGAACGCAACACGTTTTTTGTGTCATTTCGTCGTGCTTCTGTAAGGGTGGGGGCCCCACAGTTTTACTGAACAGGGCCCCCACATTTGTTTGGTTTTCGACTTCAAAAGTGTCTCCTGCAGATTCCTGCTATTGTTTAAATCTGTCAAATTTCTTAACTGCAAAATCTCTCATAATTTCGCTGCTGAAAGATATGGTTTCAGACTTCAAGAAATGTTTTCTCCCCCATTGTTCAAATTTGACGAATTTCCACATTGCAATATTAGCATTTTAGGTTGTCATTTTAACTAAACGGCTCATCACTTCAGTGCCGATAGTCGTGGTTTATGGCTTCAAAAGTGTCTCTTCAGCTGTTTAAATTTTTTTTAAATCTTCAAACTGTAATGGTAACAAATTTCTCATAAATTCATTGATGAAAGACACAGTTTACGAGTTCAATAAATTTCCTCTCCAGTCTCCACGTTGTTTGCATGTTTGAATTTACTCACTGCAATGGTGGCATTTTAAGACGTCATCTTAATAAAATTGTTCATTATGGATAGACAATGGATAACACTCTAGAAATATAAAATGATATATCTGAAATATTTGTGAAATATCTGGGCATAAAACTCAACGTCCTATAGAAACCTGTTGCCAACTTGCCATGCACTGCCGTCTATGGCTGTCTGGACGGTCGTCCATGCAGTCATGGACGACCGTCCTGGCAGTGCTGGCCAAATAAGTGATAGGACGGCGTCCTGCCTCGAAAATAAGTGCCGGGACGCCGTCCATGACCGTCCTGGCACACTTTAAGCCCTGGTTTTAACGATATTCACATGACGATTGCATGGTGTGTCGCGAAATTTGGTTGCAAGTTTGGGTGGGTCGCGAGCGATAAAAGGTTGAGAACTTCCGTCTTATGGCACTCTTATAAGCACTGAAAAGTGCAGCTAGTTTGCTAAGATAGCAGCTTAAAATTGCAATGTGAAAATTCAAAAAGTTTCTGGTGGGGAGGGGCATATCTCCATCCCCATACCTCTCCCCCATCACTCTCGGCGCTACGCGCCTCATGATTGTCCTCCAGACGGTCAATAATCTACCCCTCCAGAAACCTCAATCCCCCCAGAGGAGGGGGACTAAATTAAACTCTAGTTTCGGCCAAAAGAAAAAAATTCCGACCCAAGCCCAACAATTTTTGGCTCCCTTTGAAAGTTTCTGTATCCGCCCCTGCGGGCGGGCACTGAATCGGAGTTTCACGCCGAAGCGCTGAGCTACCCAACAGCCCAAGGTCCCCACTAGACGGCTTGAGGTGGATTCGAACCTGCAACCCTCCTGCCGCAAAGCAACGAACACACCCACTACACCACCGCGCCCAACAAAGTGGCTTGTAATCAGGACTGTATACTCTAGGGTATACGCGGGTATTCAGCGTATATTCGCCTATAAAAGACCAAGTGGGTAAGTTAAAAAGCTCTCAAGTGCTGCAATATGCCGAGCAAATTTCTGTCCAGGGTAACGAGTCTAACGACCTCTGTTGTCATAGACCCTGGTCAAATCGGATCCATCCATCTTATAGCTGATGGTCGTCAGAAATTTTTGACCCGAAAAAGTATTTTTTCCGACGGCAGCGTGTATACTCCCCTCAGAAATTCAGAATACACCCCTGCTTGTAAGTGCAATGTACATGTAGGCCTATACTGCTTGGAATGTTTCCACAGATTTGGCGAATGAAAAAGCGGGATGCGTCGTCAACATTGGTCTCGGACCCAGTTCAAAAGTGACGATTTTCCGTGGCCAATATGTCATCGTCTATCGTCCGGGCATTTGTCTCAAATATGGTCCTTGTAAATACCGGAGCGCAAAGTACACAAGTTTATCCAGGTTGAACTAAGATTTTGTTTCGATTCAATTTTTTTTATTGCAACCAGCCAGAGTATACGACAGCAAATATTGAAAATAAGAATGCATTTGCTGCAAAGGGGTTCTGAATGGATGAACATCCCGCTGTGGAGGGTCACCCAAGTGAAGAACTCCCAAGGAGAGTTAACTAAGACTAGGGAACGACTATTCACAGCGTGGGAATTGTGGAAAAATAACGGGGGGGATTGGCCTATAGGCTAATCCACTTGAAATTGGGGAGTGAAAACAGACTTTACTATGGGACTCTAAGAAAGACTGGGTGGTTGAAACCCCAAACCCCCGACAATTCTCACCCTGACTAGGTCTATATAATTATAGAGTGAGATTGATTCCAAGAAAAGAGAGAAGGATTGGGACGGCAAGAGTAAGATGGCCTAGATTCACTCCTTAACTTCAAAAAACCGCTCAAAACTCAATATTTCTCTTTGCCTTTCAAGCACTTGGACCTTTAATTGCATATTCCTCTGGCGGCTGATTATCCGCGCCTCAGATTCACACTTTGGTGTGACCTTGCGCGCGCAATAAATTTATGTAGTAGTAGTAGTAGTAGTAGTAGTAGTAGTAGTAGTAGTAGTAGTAGTAGTAGTAGTAGTAGCAGTAGCAGTAGCAGCAGCAGCAGCAGCAGCAGTAGCAGTAGTAGTAGTAGTAATAATAATAAGATGTTTTTATTTTAGTAATAGAGTGTAAGTCCGTGAGGGATGATATGTACCTCGGGGCAAAATAATATTAATACTAACAATAATAATAGATTCCAGGCCAATTAAATATCTATTACAAGACAATTTAATACAAGTGTTTTGATATTGATCACCTTCCAAAGTTAGCAGTGCACACAAGATCATGCGAAGGATCTTATTGATGGCACCTTGTAACTGCATGACTGTAGGCCTACGTGGTTAACTTGTCACTTGCTGAATAATAAGTCTTTACGCAGTGCATGCACATGATTGCCTTAGTCGGGGCTCGAACCCGTATACTCTGCGCATTACAAGTTGTGTCCTCCATCCTTTCGCCGACCTTCTATCACAAGCCAATCCAATATCTGAGTCTCACCTGAAATTGTGATATGATATTATTATTTAATAATTTATCATTATTGTTATCATTATTATCATTGCTATTATTATTTCATCATTATTATTGCGTTTTTTATACAGCGCACCTTTAAGATAGACTACTCAGGGGCGCTCCCGTCAAACCACGGCTGAGTAAGATAGCTTTCAATTACGAAAGGAAGGTATACATACCGATGTGCAGCATATATAGTGCAGGTTTTTTAAACGTGCAGTTATAGGCTAGGCCTACACAAAAGGCCTCTCCTAACATTAACCTATTTAAAATAAATCTACGAAAATGGCTAGTTACCCTTATAACTGATATTAAATTACCGGTAGTTATCAAATTATTTTAATTGTAGGCCTAGTCCCTTTGCATTGTGTGTTGGATTGATGTGTCCGCTCCTCGATTTGATGTGATATTGTGAATTAATTGTCTCATCTGCTGTTGCTTTTTGGTTCATTTTTCATCAATCTGTGGTGTGAATTAATAAGCATATTCATAGTTACATGGGGGCCCTATTTAGGGAATTTCCTCCCTTCTGGGTATCTTTTTGTGTCCTATAATTCTTTACTATAGAGTTTTTCTTTAACCTCGCACTCCAAGTCTATGGCTAACTGATCACACTGGTATCACTCAACTTTATAACCACACCATGGGTCTAAATAATCTTTCTTTATCTATTCCTGTGGGGGTAATACCAGTATAGGCCCATTGACTATAATAACGTTCGTTAACTAATTAAGTTTTCGCTTTGATTATTGTCTGGTTAATTTGTGCTACTTCTAATGCTTTGTATAAACTTATTATAATGCCTTAGTGCGTTTGATACACGCGGACCAATAAAAAAACTGACTGATTGATTGATTGATTGGTTGATTCGTATGTGTTATGAGAATTGTTAGAAATTGCAATACGCACTTCCCAAGTCCTATATAATGGGTCCATGACCAAGGCATCATATCATATGGGGCCGTCCATAAAGTACGTCACGCTATTTTTGACCATTTTAGCCCCCTCCCACCTGTCACAAACTGTCACAAATCTCGGACCCCCCCTAAAGTACGTCACACTTTCTTAAAAAATTTGACAAATAAAAGTGGGTATTTATTAGATAATACAATGGCTTGGTATAATATATTTTTAGGAATGACGTAATATAATTGTTTATAAGTTTATGATAATAATGATTAAATTATATAAATATTATCTCTGAATCCTCAAAACTTTTTATTATAATAATTACTATTATATGTAAAAATTAAATTCCGAATTTGTCGCTCAGTGACATAATTAATGCAGCGGACAACATATAAATAATAATACTTCCGGCATGACGAAAGCAAGGCTATACATAAAACAAGGCTTCGCAACGGCATATTAGCGCTCCTAGCGAGAGGAATCGTGAGCAACACATTCAGGAGATACGCATTTCATGCTATTTTGACATAAAACTAATTCAAATGTTTCACAAAATTTCTGAAAATTATTTTTAAAGCTATTAAATTCTACTAAAAAAAATTAGAAATAATTTTTTTTAAATAAATGTGTGACGTCACACATGGCCTGACCCCCTGTCACAAACTGTCACACTTTCTTACACCCCTCCCCCTGGAGCGTGACGTACTTTATGGACGGCCCATACATATATGTACTGGATGAAGACTGAAGCCGTAAGGACGTGATGCGATAATTATTATCACCAAATCTTAGCGAAAAGGTGTTGCTGTTTTCTTTAATTCATTTGGAAACAAAATTATCATCGGTGTAGGACCGACCAATTAAAGATCATTAACTATAGGCCTAGGCTATAGTCAATTATTTTCTTTTTCTTTTCAGATTTTGCCTTCCTAGCGAGGCTGGCAAAATACTCTAGCCGTAGCAGTTGATTCCAAAAACTGAGTCGACACGGAACAGAAACGACCACCAGCTAACAAAGTCTTGATAATGAAAAGTCTTACCCTTAGAAACAAATCGGACCACAATCGAACTTAAGCCTGCACCTGTATAATTATGAAGCAAGGAATTTATTTATTATTTTATTTAATGGTGTTCAAGTGACTTAAATTTATTACTGTTTTCCCTCTTGCTTTATCTGTCATCTCTCACGGCAGCGATGACGTCTGCTATGGTTTGAAATTGACTATTATAGGCAGTAGCGTAGCCAGGAATTTATGATTGGGGGTTTGGTTGTTGTTTTTGCCTGGCCGCAGTGGCGTAGCCAGGAATTTTTCATGTTTTTTGTGCCTGGCCGGATGCCCTTTCTGACACCAGCCCAACGGTATAAAGTAAATAAAAAGGAATAAAGCAACAAAGGGAATAAAGTAAGAAAAACAATGGTTACTATAAGCAATTGTTTTGTTTTTCTTATTTAAGTGGATGAATAACCTTTAAAAAAAACTTTTTCCCGAGGCCAATGTAGGGCTGTTTTTAAGGAATTTTTAGAACTGCACAACCCCTTCTTTCCTTCGCATCTTCCATGTTAAATTACTTCCTATCGGAGGACAATGGCCTTTTCTCGCTAGTTTTAACTGCACAGAAGTGCTTCTACAACTGCACAAATCCATTTAGAACTGCGCATTTTGTGTGCAACTGCATGTTAAAAAAGCCCTGGGCCAATGGGGGGTTTTAACCTCTGAAACCCCCCTTGGCTACGCCACTGATTATAGGCTATTATTTCTTATTCAGTAAATAAATTGAATTGAATTGAATTATTATTAGTTCGAGGTAGGCCCTGGTAGAAAAATCAACGATTGGAAAAGATTAGTTTTTGTAATTCAATAACGAGATTAATAACTTAAAAGAACTTTGTCACAGACATGTGACGCAACTTGTTGTCCGTGGCCTTTTATCAAGGAAAGCATATATACACAAGAGTCATCCAAAACGACCTCTAGCGATTACTTGTGTCATTAATCGCCCCTAGCGATCAAGCAATTTCTACACAGTCGTTATATTTAACACTTATATCCCTCCCCAATATTTCAGAAATATTTAATAAATTATCATATGTGTTTGCAGTTTTACCCACTATTTATCCATAATTTTGTTAAGATGACAGCTTAGAATGCTACTATAACGGCATGAAAATTTTAAAAAGGACACAATGGGAGTGACATTTATTGAAGTCTTAAACCATGTATTTATGAGAAATTATTTTGAGATGACGGGTTAAGAAATCTGAATATTTTTAAACAATGGGAGGGGACGCTTTTGAAGTCTTAAGCCACAACTATCAACACTGAAATGATTGAGCAATTCAAATGAGTCTAAGATGCTATAATTACAGTTTTTTAAAGTAACAAATGAAACAATGGGCAGAGGACATTTTATTGAAGTCTTAAAGCATGTCTTTCAGCAATGAAAATGAGAAAAATTTTGAGTTTAAGAAAGTCACCAAATTTTACAGCATGGAAATTTAAGGGGAAAAATAACAATTCGAGAAGACGCTTTTGAAGTCATAATTAAACAACGACTATCAACACTGAAATGACGAGCAATTTCGTAAAAATAACAGCCTAAAATGCTGCCATTGCAGAGTGGAAATTCAAAAAAATTTGAGATTGGGAGGGGCACATCCCCCTCCCCAAATCCTTCCCTGCTGGACGCCTCGCGCCTCGTCGATCCTTCTTCGGCCGTTCGTTCGTCCCCCAAAGTCATCACCTTCACTTGTCTACAGTCTACAGTCTACACTGTCAGGAGATGGAAATGGACACATATGTTTCTCATTCTTTAGTTCCGCTGTGTGCTCATTTATACGTGCATTTGAATCAATGGATAACTTAGATATTTGTTGCACGACTATAATTTTGGCACCACTTTACCGTTTCTAAGATAGATATAGCCGATGTTTCTCTAATAATAAGCGGGACTTCTGTCCCTTTTCCCGTTAGACGGAAATGAACACTCACGATAATCATTCTTTGGTCCCACTGTGTCTTAATTTATGTGTGAACCTATATTAAAATCATAAGCGGGACTTATGAATATTTGTTGCATGACTTCTGTCCCTTTAGAGTGGGCCTAAACCTTGCATCCCCATAAACTGCGCCATTTTTTGAAAGCAATGTCAAATGTCAATTACCATGGCTCATTAAGTGATTGATCGACTGATTTAGATTTAGACTTTCACAGATCGAGGTGGTTTAGGCACTTTTATTCTCAGGTGACTTTATTCCTTATAGGCATAGGCAAAGTAGGTAGTTGCCTATAGGGCGCCGCAGTCTTTGGGGGGCGCCGCGGCACCGGCGACTTTTATATTTTTTTACACTATGTTCTTTTAAACTGAAAACTTTGGAAAGAATTTAAGATAATTATTGATTTTATTGCACCAATTCAATCAGGCCTTATTCAATTTCAAGGACTGCATAAATTTTATATCGACTAATAATATTCGATTTTAGCGGTATTGTTTACTCTGTGTTCTGTAGTCTATATATATAATAATAGACCCGATGTCTATGGGTTTATACGACATAGTGACATATCTTTCGACTGAATACGCCAACAGTTAGGCTACTGAAGAATTTTTGTGTTATAGTCGATGTGCCTGGTGTGAATCTTTTGATCTTAAAAGTTAAATGATATCAAAGCATACGACTCAATGAAGCGTCAGAAGTTATCGGATGCCCAAAGTCGTAAGAAAAAACAGAAGACAGAAGTTAGAATAAATAACACCATACGGATCGGTTTCCAATTATTTAGAGAGAAAAAACTGAGACAACTGTATCTGTCAATGTTAGCGCCCAGTCGTCAGTTACAGTAATTTAGACTACGCGACGCTCAGTTTCTATAGTGAGGATAAGGACTGGCCTTAGGCACAGACAAAGCAGGCAGCTGCCTGCTGCCTGGGGCGCCAAATTCTAGCGGAGGGAAGTCACTTGCAAAAAAGTATGTTAATAGCTTTTTTCATTTAGCCATTGCACACGAAATTGAATTTTATCCCGCCTTCGATGTACTAATAAAAAAATATAAATTACTCAGCTCAGTGTAAAGGCTCTGGATGGTTCATCTTTTGATGCTGACGTTGGCTGAACAATTGAGTTTGAGTGGGGATCTGAGGGCGCGAAATGTAAGCCTATGCTTTGCCTGAGGTGCCCAATGTATGCTTTGCCTATGGCGCCAAATGCATGTTTATTCCGATATCATTGTTGCAAAATTTCAGGTAAACTAGAACCCAAAATGCACTCGATTTGGCATCAAATGCTCAAAATTGCGTCGGTACAACGATGGGTGAAGCTTACGACGCTTTCCCATACCCCCTAATCGCTAGGGGCTTCTCAATAATAATTATTATTGCCTTGGCAATCGCGGCTTTGCGCGTTTCGCGCTCGCTATCATTACTCCTACTAAGAATTTCCATTTGGTCCTCCTCAACTTTTAGGGCGTGATTGCGCCTATGCTTTGTATGGGCATTGATGGCAGATGAGTTACCTGCAGCGAATGCGTGCCCCATGCCTAATGCGGAGCTTCAGTTCTACGAAAAGTGGGTGGGAAGTTCAGAGGTCCTGACAAGTGAGTGAGTTGTTACATGTTTAACGACACTGCCATATCGAAGATGATTAGTGTCGCCACGCCATTTAGGTCCCCGTGGACGGACCGTGTTAACCCGAGATTTTGAATCTCTGAAATAGCCGGCTTCGGGAAGTGATAAGTTGTAGGCCTATATTTTTTTATATACACAGGCGTAAGCCTGTAGGGAGCGACAACGGTTCACCCTTCTCCTCTCCGCGTCCACTCTCCCCCCATTGATAATCTGAACCCTAGATTACCATAGGCTACACCGTGGAAAATTTCTTCTTTGTTTGTATGTGCACTTGTTATAGCGCCCCTTCAAGCACTCTACTCAGAGGCGCTCCCGACTGCAGAACGGGCACTGCATCGGAGTTTCACGCCGAAGCGTGGAGCAATTGTGAGTGAAGGACTTGCCCAGGGTCCCTACGTGACGACTTGAGGTGGATTCGAACCCGCAACCTTCCGGCTTCAAGGCAACGACGCCGCCACTACACCACCGCGCCCCACATTGTTTTGTTTTATGTGCACTTGACATAGCGCCCCTTCAAGCTCTCTACTTAGAGGCGCTCCCGACTGCAGAGCGAACACTGCATCGTTTCACGCCGAAGCGCTGAGAAATTGCGAGTGAAGGACTTGCCCAAGGTTCCTACGCGGCGACTTAATTGAGGTGGATTCGAACCTCGAACCTTTCAGCTGCAAGGCAACGACGCCACCACTACACCACCGCGCCCCACATTGTCAGGGTCAATAAGTTCAATAATGATATATGTTACAGTGGCACGACTGAAAGCTGGTGGGTTGGAAACGACCCCCTGGTGTGTGCACATGTGCACTATAGAGACTGAACTGAGGGGTCCTAAGAGAGACTGTGGGAGTTGAACCCCCAACCCTCGCAATTCTTACCATGATATTATGCCGATATATAGTTCATAAACGATCGAACCACATAATCAATCAAAAGTAGCCTATTCCCCTACATATATGCTATTCAAGCCAGGGTTCACGTGTGCTTTGGAATCGCTTTATACCTAAAGATTAGATTTTAAACAACGCTTTGAAACAGCCTAAAGTCGTTTTAATTCAGCTGTTGATACTCAATCGATTGACTTGCACTTATTGTCATAGTTCTATAGGCTAGTCCAGGCTACGGACTACCTCAATCTAAGGGCCTAACTAACCTAGCAACTAGGGGAACTAGCTGTAAGAATTTATAAAGAAAGATGAGTTAAGCATTTTCCAATTGAACGTGATCTACAAGACTACAACATTTTCTATACTTACATGAATGATACGAATACAAAAGAGATGTCGCACCGAACAACTATTCATAACTAAACCTAATAACGAACAACATTTTACTTCCCCCTAATCTACTTATCTCCTCTCTCTCTCCTGTCGATTCTACATCAGTCATGTGTTTTATAGAGTTCAGTTAAACGGACTAAATAGCTAGGCCCCGCCTGCAACGAATTACATATATAGCAGGAAGATAACGAACAACTATTTCATTGGTGTCCTACTAATGCACTACGCTAGTTGAAGTGTCATGTATACTAGATTGACAGGGAAATATATGAGCATAATATTAAGTATATATTAATATAGTCTATCAGTTAAACCTTACATGTATAATAAAACACTATTATAGTTCTTTCCCGTATCGGAGATATTTATGCGTTGCGCATTAATTGAAGCCTCTGGTGCAATAACCAGGTAGTCTAAGTGCAATTCATAACTTTCGGCAAATCGAATTTTATTGTTGTTTACTCTCCAGAAGTTCGCCGTTTCGTCGAAGAAATAGATGATGAGAAAATTAAAGTTTAAGGTGCATCTAATCGTATTGAACCTGAAACATTCAGAGATTGAAACAATGAACCAAAAAAAGTAGAAATAATATTGCATCATCATAATAAGTACTTTAAACATGAAAAAGTCTTTAATATTTTTTGAGGAAACATTAAGCAGTGATTGTTTTATTATTTACACGAAGAAGATGTTATAGACGACAGGATTTAAATCTGGACTGTTCGGAGGCCATAATGTGGGAGAAATGAAGTATGGTGTCTCTCTTGTTAGCATTTCGTTGGTTTCTCTGGCTCTGTGGGCTGGCGCTGTTCTGTTGAAAAAGAAAATAGCCTTCTGGGGCTACAGATTTCAGATAACAGGTGGAAAATGTTGTGACAGCAGAACGTTGCGATAGTAATACTCCGTTGATTTTTACTCCAGGATCACTAAAGATAAAAATTGGGAACTATCTATAGCGTCGAAACCGCAACGAACACCATAGCAAACTTGCTGAAAACTGAAATTTCGGGAGTTGAAGTTGAAATATTCATCTCTTTCTATTCGTTCAAATTTATGACATGATATTTTAGAATCCAATTCTTGGTTCAATTGTCTAAATATTTGAAAATTTTTATAATGATTAATCATCAGGCATCAGAGATATAAGAAACACAGTTTGGCTTACTTTTTATTGAACCACGGTGTACTTGCTTTTCCCCTATACATATTCAGCAGAGACCGTGGCATGCCGCAGTTGAGAGAACAAACCCGACCGTGCGTTGAAGAATCTTGAACAAGTAAAGTATACGAAAATACATAACGGGTTTAAATTGAACATTAATTTTTAAACATTTAATTGTCTTACCTTGACGATGATAATGATGATGTTGTTGTTGTTGCTGCTGTGGTTGCTGCTGCTGCTGCTGCTGATGGTTAGTTAGTGATGGCGACGATGGTGGTGATGATGATGATGATGATGATGATGATGATGATGATGAGGATGATGTTGATGATGATGACGACGATGACGATGAAGATGACGGTGAAGAAGATGATGATGATGCTGATGGTCATGTTGTTGTTATTGATGTGGTTGCTGCTGCCGCTGATGATGGTTAATATTAGTGGTGGTGATGATGATGACGAAGATGACGGTGAAGATGATGATGATGACAGTGAAGATGATGATGATAATAACGGTGGTGGCGGTACTGAGGATTAGCAGTAGGGATGATCAGAAGAAAGAATACGATGCTGATGGAAACTCTTCACAAAACAGATATATATATATTATATGTAAATTATATATATTTATTATATATATATAAAACGTTCCTTTGTACCTCGTCTGTTCAGATTTCATACAGACGTACAGGAACATGTTGACACGACGTCTTTTACTTGTTGCAATGATTGTCTTGGCAGTTGTTTCTTACACAGGTGAGTGGTGCTTGGGATGGTAGGAATTCAGTGTGCTGATATATCGTATAATACTGATGACATTTCGCTTTGGCTTCAATTGCGACAGGGGTTTGGTCACCGAAAAATCTGATGACCTTTTTTTGTTTAGTCGTACAGTGTTCTTTAACCCCTGTACAGACCTCGTGGAGAAGGACCTACAAACCTACTCATGGTGGGAGGTCACGTTAACTTTCCAAGCCAGAATAGTTGATCGAAAATAAAGAAATTTCTAAATGGGGCCAAGCCAAGGTCGAATTTCCCCCCGGATCCGCCCCTGAATTGGGATATAGTTGATAATGTTCCATTACTTGCCCCCAATAAATCAGTCGGAGCTCTCCCTTCAATCAAGGGCCACCACAGATCGAGTTCCCCCGGAGGCTGAGGATCAAAGGCGAAGAACGTTTCTTATTCGTATGTTACATTCTGATTCTTGTCTGCGAATGTACATGCTTAATTACCTTCACGACTAATTAAATGTCCCTGTAATTCAGAATGCGGTATGCAACTGAGAATTAAAGTCGATACTTATTAACTTACTTACTTACTTACTAAATTGACTAAAAAGTATTAATGAATCTCCTGTTAAATTTAATAAGCTACGCAAGTGGTACGAAGTCGGCATAAGATGATGATGTGATGTGAACTTATGTCTGATCAAATAGACCTATCTATACCTATAAAGAAGAAAAGTATGTACCCGGTCTGTAACTAACTAGGTTTGTAGGCTATAGGCCTAGTAAACAAAACCGCCTGATCCACGCGACCGATTGTCCCCAAACTTTACAAAAATACTTCTTCCTCACAAGTAAACAATATGTTTACCTGTACCGGTATAGAAAATAGCCCTGAAACAGGTCAAATACAGGCCGTTGTCTTCATATCCATATACCTAAGGCCTCCCCCACCCACTTCCACCTGTGTGTTTGTCTTAATTACTCTCTGTCTATGTCTCTGTCTCTGTTATAGGCCTGAAACATCAAAGTTGGAAAATATTCTTGCTTAAATTGGAACTGGATGGATAAAAATAATTGTTATTTAATTCAAATTGTTGGATGAAACGAATTTTTGCCTAAATGGAAGCTGGATTGATGACAACGATTCATGCTGTCCTAAATCACTCCAACAGGTAGGCCTATTAGCTTCATATTGGAGTGAGTGAACGACACTAACAAGCTATAAGTTCACGCCTGAATGACAGTGACAGGTGTTTACCCGTATGACACTAACTAGTTGACACAGCACCGCGAACTGAATAATTAGCCTAAGTTTGAGCAAATTATACCTACAGAGATAGGCTATTTGCACAGCAAGGGGGGAATTGTCCGGGGGGGGGGTTAATGTCCTAGGCCAAATCAGGAGGGGAATTGTCCGGGGGGTTATTGTCCGGGGGTATTGTCCGGGGGTTTTTGTCCAGGGGGGAATGTCCTACACTCGATGGCCGTGATCTTCCAGTCTTGGTGGCGAGCGGTGTTAAGATTTTTTTTAAATTTTGCTCCTCTCTTATCGTTAATCGCTCAGAGAATCCGAAACAGTTTTGAATCTGTCTTGTATTTATTAATTATCGATTTCTACGTATGTACATTGTATTTACAAGCAAACTATAGCACCAAAGTCGGAAAATAAGTAATATGTTTACCTGTATAGAAAATAGCCCTGAAACAGGTCAAATACAGGCCGTTCTCTTCATATCCATATACCTAAGGCCTCCACCACACACTTCCACCTGTGTGTTTGTCTTAATTACTCTCTGCCTATGTCTCTATCTCTGTCATAGGCCTGAAACACTAAAGTCGGAAAATAAGTAATATGTTTACCTGCATAGAAAATAGTCCTTGCACAAGCCAAATACAGGTCGTTTTCTTCATATCTATACACCTAAGGTCCCCACCCAATTCCACCTGTGTGCTTGTCTTAATTACTGATCAAGATCTCTGCTTATGTATATGTATATTTATATGTATATGTATATGTATATGTATATGTATATGTATATGTATATGTATATGTATATGTATATGTATTATGTATATGTCTCTCTCTCTCTCTCTCTCTCTCTCTCTTTCTCTCTCTCTGTCTCTCCCTCTCTCTCTCTCTGTCTCTCTCTCTCTTTCTCTCTGTCTGTCTGTCTGTCTGTCTGTCTCTCTCTCTCTCTCTCTCTCTCTCTCTCTCTCTCTCTCTCTCTCTCTCTCTCTCAGTTGTGTAGGAGCTGTTGTTGCTCTTCCTATCCTCCTTTTGACTTGATGCATTGCTCGTGAATAAGCAGATGCCAAGTAGCGGCCCATAAATCTCCGGGACTATTTTAGTTCCAGTACTGTGTTAATTATGCAAGTTGTTCTGTTTTAATAATTAATGTAAATTGCCAAGTAAACTGTTTTGCGTTATATGCGTCTTTCTGTTAATAAAACGGCGAAAGTGCATTGCATAATATTATGTGTTGCGTCAAGCAGCGTTCAAGCATCTTTAACATATAGTGGGTCATAAATTTCGTTGAAGTGGGATGGCATGTTGGTCAATAGTGTAGGCCTTCGTGGCTTTCATTTTGTGTAGTAGGCTACTCCTACATTGGCCTTGGGTTCGCAGTTTCGTCTAACCCAGAGGTCTCAAACTCAAGTCAGCATGTGGGCCGCATTTGGAAATTTTGATGACTCGCGGGCCGCAACATAAAAATATAAGCTAATCTTGCACGTGAAACTGGAATTAGTTATGTGTCATTGCTGCATACAATAGGCCTAACCGTAATGATGATATAGCCGTGTAAAATTCACATAATATTATATTTTAAGTGTAGCGATAAGGGTACTACAAACAAAATTGGAAACCATTCCATCGCGATTATCGAAAAATGCGTGGGCGCTATATAATGAAAGAAATTATGCTGCAGCCTAAACAAAATTTTAAATGACTTTAATTTTTTAAAGTATCCTAAGCAATGTTCAGAGTAATTCAACTCGAATTTAGTTAGGCCTAGAGACTCTGAGTGTTCTTAAGTGTTCTAAATGTTCTAGGAATCTAAGTCTAAACCAAAAGTCACCAAAATTATAGGAATAAACAGAGGCCCTACCTGTTAGTGTCATAGTTCAAAACCAAGCAAGTGGAAGTTAACTTGCAAAAATAAGCACACGCAGAAGCGACACTTTTCAAATTCTCATCATCTGGGAGATAGACCTACAAATCGACGATTATTCCGGGGATACTAGATTTTGCGACACCGGCATACAAACTTTGCTGCGCATTCTTCTGCTTCGGCGTTGCATCGCAATGAGGGTCCACTAAATCCATCTGCATATATTAGGCTATGCCTAGCCTATATCGGATGTTGTGGATTCAATGTCCACAGCAAACGGAGTAGAAAGCAGTTTAAACCTTGGTTCAAATCGTAAAAGAACTGCAAAATTCTTTTCAACCGATTTATAACTTTAAAAAATCAAAAGCCAGGAAGCTGTTCGCGGGCCGCATTAATCGGGTTCGCGGGCCGCATGCGGTCCGCGGGGCCGCGTGTTTGAGACCCCTGGTCTAACCCCTCCCATCTGTATTTTGTAAACAACCCTCTCTTGCCGAGCTGGGGCATATATTGGTCCAGGCCTCCAAGGGCCGACTTCTGTTATAAGAAATCAACAACAACCCCAGTTTATGTCTAAAAAGAAGTTTAACCCCTCTGTTGAAGTTCGATGGAGATCTCTAAATGCCAATGGTGTTTATAGTGTCTTGATTGATTTCCACAGTTTTTGAGCTTTTCACTCCAAACCTTCACCACTGTGTAGGCGAAACTCTACCACCCCCCCCTATGGGGGCCAGGGTGGGGGCGAAAACCCAATTTTTTGCTATAAATTTCCATTCTCTTGCCATAGCTTCACAGTTAGAGATTTTTGCATGGGCCACCTCACCTCCATCCACCACACACCTCGGCCCGCAGGGTCCGGGTGGGGCAGGGGTGGGGGTTGGAGGGGGTGGTGGCGGTGGGGGAAGGGAAATTTCCCCGAAAACCCAAATTTCACGTGTGGTGTACCGGTGGAGGTCGGAGTGTGATGTGGTGGGATGGGTGTGGTGGTGGGGGTGTGATGGGGGTGGGGTGGGGAATTTTCCGAAAACCCTAATTTCACAGGTGGCGTACCGGTGGAGGTCGGAGTCAGGTGGGTTAGAGTGGAGTGGAGGGTTGAGGGTTTGGGGTAGGGGTGTGGAGGACGAGGGGTGGAGGGTTGGGGTGAGTGGGGTGGAGGGTGGAGGGTGGGGGTAGGTGGGGGAAATTTCATCGGTGGCGACTGGCGTACCGGTGGAGGTCGGAGTGTGGTGGGGTGTTGAAGTGTGGTGGGGTTGTGGCCGGGACCGGGTCGAATCCTACATTTCCATGGCAACGCCAGGGGAACGGACATTAGCCCCCAAGGACATTTATCTCCCCGGACAATTCCCCCCTGATTTAGCCTAGGACATTAACCCTTCCTGGACAATCCCCCCTGGCTGCGCAAATAGCCTAGCTATTTCTGTAGGTATAATTTGCTCACACTTAGGCTAATTATCTAGTTGGCGGTGCTGTGTCAACTACAGTATAGTTAGTGTCATATGGGTAAACACCTGTCACTGTCATTCAGGCATGAACTTATAGCTTGTTAGTGTCGATCAGTCACTCCGATATGAAGCTAATACCTGTTGGAGTAATTAGGACAGCATGAATCGTTGTCATCAATCCAGCTTGTCATCAATCCAGCTTGCGAGTGAAGGACTTACACAAGATCCCTACACATCGACTTAGACAATTGCTGGATTATTATAGTGAATAACTTCAGACATGAGTAAAATTATATTACCAGGCCCGGCCTTTGGGCAAGGCAGCAAGCGATGAACGGACCCTTAATTAAGCAAAATTTGCGGAATTGACTTTCCATCAATAGCCTACCGTACTGCTTAATATCATATTAGTCTATGTAAGCCTATAAAAATAACGCAAATCGAAATAAAAGTGACTAAAGGATATAAAATGCAAATCAAACTCCTAACACTAGCAGTTACTATATATGAAGGCAATAAGTAGGCTTTGTTTCATTTTCCTCATTTGAATAGGCCTATTTGACATCTGAAAGGGGATGCCAATAATTAATTAAAATATTTAAACGATCTTCTAATTGAAAGCTTGTTGGTCACTATAGACAATGTCTTGGGGACTATCTCATAAATTTTATATTCACAAGCAACTCTTACGAATTTTGATGGATGAAAAATTTGCAATATAGGCCTAGGTTCTGATCGATATAGCAATATCATTCTACGTTGACAAATTAGCAACTATAGCAAGGCCCAAATCAGTTAGCCGTTCTTGAAACATCGTTAATCGCATGCAGGTTTAGATAAATTTTAGCCATTTATATATTTTCTTTTTGATTCCCACTTTCAGATTTTTACCACAACAGTGAAAAGAATTTACCGGCACATCCTTTCAATTAAAATAATTAATTAGTAGAACGTACAGCCTAGATAAAGGGAGAAATTGGTAAAGTGAAATTGGTCCTTTCAATTGTATTGTAGGCAATTGTAGGCTATTATATCTATAAATTTTTAAAGCACCTCTCACAGTGCACGTGCACCAACTCATGGCGCTCCCACACTGCAAAAAGACGCATTTTAAGGTAGGCCTATACCATGCAGTTAGTAGCGAATAACGACCTGTCAATTGGGATAGCTTTGCTCTGGTCGCAAAGTGCAGGACCAATGAAGGCCAATGAGTTTCTCTCAAGCATCAATCATATACGCTCAACATTTAGACACCATTAATAAAAGAGTGTCATACACTAATAATAGTGGGTTCTTTCAAATTAAACATATTTTTTAGACCTAAGGAGACCTTAAACATTTCTCAGTTTGAAAGTCAAGTTATCAGAAAAGATTTATGCTAGATCGCTTATCACGTCAAATCACGAATTTTTATTTAAAATATTGAAAAGACAGTCTAGAGAATAATTATATGAAACATATAATCTATAGCTGCCAAAAATATATACTGCAATTTTTTTCCCATTCATACAGTAGCGACTCCCTTTATCTGATTGAATAGCATATTGTTGCTAAGCAAGTAAGCAGTGGTGTAGTGGGGCGGGGACGCGGGGGGACGCCGTCCCCCCACTTTTTGCAAAATTCTTGCAAGATTGCACTTTTTGCTACAGTTTCTACTTCAATTTTCCAGGCGTCCCCCCACTTCAATTTCCAGGCGTCCCCCCACTTCATTTTTTAGGACTACACCACTGCAAGTAAGCGACTAACGCATCGTAAATCTTATCAACATTGTCACAGTAAAAAAATTGTCGGCAGCGCGGGGCCTCTGAAGCGCGGGGCCCAAGTCGGCTGCCTTGTTCGCCTTGCCCAAAGGCCGGTGACACGAAACGGAGTATCTCCCCTGAAAGCTATCCGGGGGTATGAATTATTCTATCCCCCGGATGGAATTAACCGGTCTATGCTATCCGGGGGGATAAACTATTCTATCCCCATTTTTGAAAAATGAGCATAATAAACAAAATTATGATGTGATCAAAATTTAAAGTGATTCTAATTGTTTTAAGTGTCCTAAGCAATGCTCAGATAAGGGCAACTCGAATTTATTTAGTAACTCTGAGTGTTTTAAAGTGTTTTGAATGTTTTAAGTGCTCTAAAAACAGAGCAAAACAAATTATCTAGTAGGAATAAACATACCTGTTAGTGTCATTGTTCAAAACAAAGCAGATGAAAATTAATTTGCAAAAGAAAACACACGCGAAAGCGGTTTTTCGACTTTTTTTAATTTGGGGGGATACAATTAATACGGGGGATACTCTATTTCGTGACACCGGGCCTGTAGGGGAAGACGGGGTAATTTCGGCCATGGGGTAAATTCGGCCAGGATGATTTCAAGGAAACCGGTGGGCATGGGAAGATTTTAATGCTGCCATCTAGCGTATAATATCATATTAAGTTTGTTTATCGAGATAATTTTGCTTTTATGTGAGTATAATTTGCTAAAAGCCAAAAAAATGAGTTCGAGCCTAATCCACTTATCCATAGTGTGACAGTAAAAGCTAAGAATTGAAGGTAATCTTGTTCAAATGTTACTTATTTGCTTTTTATTCTGCAAACCACTATATTTTTGGTCAATTTGGTTATCCAAATTAATGATCCAAAAATGCGGTTCATGTTCGTTAAGATTGTTATGGAGGGTGGGTGGGTCGGGGTAAATTCGGCCATGTGGACGAATTCACCCCAGAGATGTTACGAATGGCACATATTGCCTATTTTAGGGTAGTAACTTTATATTTTGCACCAATATACCCAGTTTTAATTTAAAATATAACTATAACGCATCATTTCATACTCTATATTGTGTTTCAAAAAATTTTGAAAAATAAATTTTTACAAAAATTATTATTTTTATTAAATTCTGCAAAAAAATTAATTAAATCACAAACATACTACCAGGTATTCCCTGAATATCTCTGATGTGTAATTTCCGACTCAATGCTGATTTCGGTGTGAACCGCCACATATACCTCATCTAGTTTGTTGTGAGGATCCAATTAATCGTGTTGGCCGAATTCACCCCGTGTACTGGGGTAAAACCGGCCAAAAATTCACTTTGCAATATAAATTTTTTCCACAAATGTTTTCCTCTATCCCAAAAAGTAACCTTGCAGTACATTGTCCCTATCTTGCCTTATTTAATTGTGATTTTATTTAATTTTAGCAGTCAACCCGTTTCAATTTATTAAAAATATAAGAAAAATGGCCGAAATTACCCCGGCTTCCCCTACAGTATCAGATTGCTAAAAAGAAATCAGTAGGCCCTATACGCAGTATAGTCTACAAGGAATGCACTTATAGGCATGGGCGGCGTTTATCAGGGCTGGAGGGCTAAGCCCCTCCAAGAACGCACAAATTTGAAAATTGGCCGTACATTTTCAGGGGCTAGGAGGAACTAGCTTGCAATCAAAGTTTTTCTGTTTTTGCATATTTTATTTAACTCTGGCTAAGGGGTTTAACTCTTGTCATGGGCGGAGACCTGAACGGAGACGGGGGGGGGGACGGAAAGACGCGAGATTTTTTGGCGGACGAATGGCTGAGTGTCGCCGAAAATTTTCCATCTTAAGTTTTGCTAGCCAAAATTTCTGACGACCATTTTTTAGTCGTGGCGCTCAACGATTGGGGAGACAAATGCATGGGCCGTCTCCCCAACACCTTCATTGGGGGACTGTCTCCCCTGTCCCCCCCTAGTTCTCCGCCCATGAAAACTAAATGATAGCAAAGTATGTATGCGTACGCCGCACTTGTCATATAGCGCCCCTTCAAGATCCTACTCAGAAGCCCTCCCGACAACAGTGCAGGCGGACACTGAATCGGAGTTTCACGCCGAAGCGCTGAGCAATTGCGAGTGAAGGACTTCCCCAACAACCCATGGTCCCTACGAGGCGGCTTGAGGTGGATTCGAACCTGCAACCCTCCGGCCGCAAAGCAACGAACATACCCATGGCACGACACCATGGTGCACCGCGCCCCACAAAGTGGCTTGTAATCAGGGATGTACTCTAGGGTATACGCGGGTATTCAGCGTATATACTCACCTCTAAAAGACCAAGTGGGTAAGCTACAGCTCAGGGTTCTCAAACTGTGGTATACGCGTATTCCTAGGGGTACGCCAAGCAGGCGCCGGTAAGGGTAGGGCTACAAGAAAAATTCCAAAAATATAAATTTTCTTTGAGTTTCTATGGACTTGGTGTTCATCTTTCTTTGATTAGCGATGATTTGTAACGTTGCAACATGTAACAGCATCGTTAGTTATTTCTTTCATAACATAATTATAATAATTGGACTCACATCTAGGCGTACATAGGCCTACAGTGTATGCAGCATATTTATGTTTAGGCCAATTACTATTATTTTGAAACAAATAATGTATAAATGGTTGAAAGTACCAAAGCCAGAAATTCTCAGCCTATATATATATATATATATATATATATATATATATATATATATATATATATATATATATAGTCTAACTCTTTCTTACATGGGTTATATATAGACCAATTTTCCTTTTAAATTTGTTGATAAGATTATATGATTCAAACTAAATTTTGATCCTTATATAGCCTACAACACAGTTAAACAATGTCACCAATGATTAAATTGACTTTGAGTTGTCACTGCAAGCTAGGGGACCTCGGAATGGCATTTTGTTTCCGATCTGACTTTCCTGGGTGTAGGCCTACGCCATCATTCGACTTTTTCACTTGGGGCACAATAAAAATAAAGTTTGAGAACCCATGCTATAGCTGATAACTAAAAGGGTCGTCAGAAATTTTCGGCCCGAAAAAGTATATTTCCCGACGGCAGCGTGTATAGGCTACTCACCTAAAAAAATACGCCTCTGCTTATAAGTGCAATGTATAATTATACTGGTTTGAATGTTTCTACAGACTCGTTGGTTCAAAGAACGCAATGCGTCGTCGGCACTGGTCTCGGATTCGGTTCAACAGTGACGTTTGACAGTGGTCAATATGCCATCGTCTATTATCCGGGCGAATGTTTCATATGTGGTCCTTGCAAAAAACAGAGCGCAAAGTGCGCACCTTTGTCCAGGTTGAATTAAGATTTCATTTCGATTCAATTTTTCAGGGCTTTTTTTAACGTGCAGTTGCACACAAAATGTGCAGTTCTAAACAAATTTGTGCAGTTGTATAAATGGAATCTGGGTGAAAGCTCTTTTATTGATGAAAATAGGAGTTAATTGGATTGATGAAAATAATGCGTAAGAAATAGACGCTGGACGAAGGTTTTTTTTATTGAGGAAGTAGGCCTATATAGAAGCTGGATTTATGTAAAGAACGATTAAGAAATGAAAGCTGGGTGAAAGTTCTTTTACATCATTACATGTGAACTAGAAGTTGGATTGACGAAAATAAAGTTTAAGAAATGGAAGCTGGATGAAGGTTCTTTTATTGATGAAATAGGAGTTGGATTGACGAAAATAAGGTTCAAGAATTAGAAGCTGGTTTGACGAAAACAATGTTTAAGAAATGGAAGGTGGATGAAGGTTCTTTTATTGATGAAATAGGAGTTGGATTGACGAAAATAATGTTTGAGAAATGGAAGCTGGATGAAGGCTCTTTCATCAGTGGATACATGCGCCCTTTTGATTGCGCCGTTTTAAACATGCGCCCTTTTGATTTCGCCCTTTAAACCGTGCGCTCTAAAAACAATGCGCCCTATATTCATTTTCGCCCTTTTGATTGCGCCCTTTTGATTGCGCCCTTTTGATTGCGCCCTTTTGAAATTCGCCCTGTTGATAGTGAACCGTTAGGTTACCCAAAACTGATATTAAATTAGTTATCAAATTATTTAAATTATTTATTTATTTATTTTTTATTTTAATTGTCTACTTTGCATTGTGTGTTGGATTGATGTGCCCGCCCCTCGATTTGATGTGATAAGTGTGCATGGCTTAATTGCCTCATCTGCTGTTGCTTTTTGGTTTATTTTTCATCAAATTGTGGTGTGCATTAATTTAATTAAAAGTATTCATACATCATTTCTGAAACCTCAGTGGCAACACTGAAGCTGTTACTTGGGGCCCTATATATAAACCCCTATTTAGCGCGATTTCTTCCCTTCTGGGTCTCCTTTTGTGTCCTAATTCTTTATTATAGAGTTTTTCTTTAACCTCGCACTCCAAGTCTAGGGCTAATTGATCACACTGGTACCGTATTACTTAACTTTATAACCACTGGGTCTAAATATATCTTTTCTTGTCTATTCCTGTGGGGTGATCCCAGTGTAGGCCCATTGACTATAATCACTATATAACTTTCGTTAACTAGGCTAATTAAGTTTTCGCTTTGACCATTGCCTGATTAATTTTTGATACTTCTGATGATTTGTGTAACCTTATTAATGCCTTTGTGTGCTTGATACACACGGACCAATAAAAAACTGATTGATTGATTTGTATGTGTTATAATGAGAATTGCAAGAAATTGCAATGCGCACTTCCCAAGTCCTACATAATCATAATGGGTCCATGACCAAGGCATTATATCATACTGGATGAAAACTCAAGCCATAGCATATATATTATAAAGACGTGATGCGATATGATCAGTTATCACCAAATCTTAGCCAAAAGATGTTGCTGTTGCCTTTAATTCATTTAAAGGCAAAATTATCATCGGTATAGGACCGACCATTGAATAATCATTAGGCCTATAGTCAATTCTTTTCTTTTCAGAGCTTGCGATCGTAGCGAGGCTGGCAAAATATTCGATTCGTCACAGATCTATGATTCAAATCACTGAGTCGACATAATATGGAACAGAAACGACGACCACCCATCTAACTCACATTTGATAATAAAGTCTTACCCACAGAAACAAATCGGACCACAATCGAACTTTAGGCTGCTCCAGTAGGCCTATATGAAGCAAGGAATTTGTAGCCTATATTATTTTATTAAATGATGCTCAAGTGACTTAAATTTATTACTGATTTCCCTCTAATTGCTTTACAATCATGTATCTTTCGTCTCTCACGGCTGCGATGACGTCTGTTATGGTTTGAAATTGCATATTATAGGCCTATTATTTCCTAATCAGAAAATAAATTGAATTGAATTGAATTATTATTAGTTCGAGGAAGGCCCAATTAAATGATTTGCCGCGACCCATGTAGGCCTATGTATGTATGTATGTATGTATGTATGTATGTATGTATGTATGTATGTATGTATGTATGTATGTATGTATGTATGTATGTATGTATGTATGTATGTATGTATGTATGTATGTATGTATGTATGTATGTATGTATGTATGTAGGCCCCTATGTATGTATGTATGTATGTATGTATGTATGTATGTATGTAGGCCCCTATGTATGTATGTATGTATGTATGTATGTATGTATGTATGTATGTATGTATGTATGTATGTATGTATGTATGTATGTAGGGCATATGTATGTATGTATGTATGTATGTATGTATATGAACATTTATAATAACAATAACAATAACCTCACGAAGGCGCTTGATAGCGTCGCAACTGCAATCTGACATTGGGCCATTCCAGTCTGCTCCGTGTGCTTCGACGATTAGCCGGACGTGTGTCATCTTCCACCAGTTATAGGTAGGCCTACTAGCTAGGCTATAGGCTAGCTACTGCTCGTCGGCGCAATATGTGTTTGCTAACCAGCACTGTCCAGCAGGGGCGGCTCCAGAGGGGTCAAATCCGGCCATGGCCCCCATTGAGAAGTTGTTTGATTTTTCTTTTCACCAGCTATTTTACTAAGAAAGACAGGGGGTTGAAGCCCTAACCTCCGGCAATTCTCGCCCTGTTGCGAACGCTGTCACCTGTCGTCGTCGTCGAGTGTGTGTGTGTGTGTGTGTGCGTGCGTGTGCGTGTGTGTGTGTGTGGTGTAACTCGTCCAGCTTCAGTGTTGGCACTGAGGTTTCAGAAATAAACCCAGATTTCCTCCCGAAAATAACCCAGAAAAACCCAGACTATTCATAATAAGCGATTTTAGACCCCTTTGTTCAAATTAAGTTGGTTTTTCGGTTGTTCGGATGAGGGCTAACAAATGTTCGTCAAAAGAGTCGAATAAAATGTAGCTACAAGATTAAAAATATAAATTGTTAAAGAATTAAAGTTGTCAGAGACTCGATCCGCAATGTCCGCATCCAAGTCTATACTGACAATAAGCTTATAGGCTAATCGATATATTCGTGTGTGCATGCGCAGCGGGTCGAACCTACCAGAATTGCAAACACATATAGCGTAGCCTAAAACACGTGGCTTCAGTTTGAGAAGCTTATAAGGCCTAAAGTTGTCCGAGGTTTCCAACCAAACTTTCTTAATTAATGCATCAATAATTCATCCAACGTTTTAATAATAATAATATTAGTTTACTAACATTCAATCTGACAGACCGCGCAGAACGATTACAGGTAGGCCTACAAGTTATACGAAATACGGCAAGCTTCGCACAACACGTAGGTCAACTACAACAGGCTCGGTAACTTAACACTAATCACTTAAGTGCTGGAACGCTCCTGATTCAGGTAGGCCTAAGCCAGGAGTGGGAGGGGCGAACTTATTTTCAACAGACCCGAGGCAGACAATTAACACAACAGAAAGCGCCAGAAAGCGCAGCTAACAGAAAATTCAAATAAATTTTTGCCCTGAGCGAGGCTTGAACCCGGTGTAAAGGTTTCAAATTACCCCCTCCTAAACATTACCCCCCGGTAACTTGAAACCGGTTTCAGATTGCCCCCGGAAACTAGATTTGCATCAATCATCGCATTTATTGAACTTAAAAAATCAGAAAAATCATCCCGCTTCTTGTTTTGGTCTGAAGATTTTCATCCGTCATCCCACGTCGTGGTTTGCTATCAATATTTTGATCCGAAAAAAATAATAGCCTCGAAGCCATTTTCTCCATGTAAACTTCAGCGGCGAATAGTATTTTAGTTACAGATGAAAATATTGATAACAAACCACGAAGTGTTATGACGGATGAAAATCTTCAGACCAAGACAAGAAGCGGGATGAATTTTTTGATATTTTTAGTGCAACAAATGCGATGATTGATGCATTTTACAGTTTGCAGGGGGGTAATGTTTAGGAGGGGGTAATCTGAAACCTTTACACCGGTGTAAAGGTTTCAGATTACCCCCTCCTAAACATTACCCCCCCCTGCAAACTGTAAATTGCACCAATCTTCGCATTTATTGCACTAAAAATATCAAACAAAATCATCCCGCTTCTTGTTTTGGTCTGAAGATTTTCATCCGTCATCCCACTTCGTGGTTTTTTATCAATATTTTCATCTGTAACTAAAATACTATTCGACTCTGAAGTTTACATGGAGAAAATGGCTTCGAGGCTATTATTTTTTTCGGATCAAAATATTGATAGCAAACCACGAAGTGGGATGACGGATGAAAATCTTCAGACAAAAACAAGAAGCGGGATGATTTTTCTGATTTTTTTAGTGTAATAAATGCGATGATTGATGCAAATCTAGTTTCCGGGGGGTAATCTGAAACCGGTTTCAAGTTACCGGGGGTAATGTTTAGGAGGGGGTAATTTGAAACCTTTACACCGGGTCGCGATAATGACTCTCATGCAGTTTATCGGCCAACGATCGAGATCTCGACTGAGCTACGGACCCCCAACCTAGAACATTAATACTCTGCAACAACCATAGACCACTAGAGGATGTAATTTAGGGGCCAGGTCAGCGGCGCCCGCAGGATTTTTTTTTTGTACGCACAGAAATTTTCGATGGAGGGGCGAACAGGGAAAAATTTTCGTCGCCGAAATTTTCGTCGCCGAAAAAGCTGATGACCTTTTTTTTCTTTTTTTTAGTCGTCAACCTAGAATTTCCCAAAAAACATACCTTTTCTATCCGCCAAAAAAACTGATGACTTTTTTTTTTTAGTCGTCAACCTAGAATTTCCCAAAAAACATACCTTTTCTATCCGCCAAAAAAACTGATGACCTTTTTTTTTTTAGTCGTCAACCCTAGAATTTCCCAAAAAACATACCTTTTCGGTCATCGCGCTGTACGCACTTACCCAAGGATTCTATATTACAGGATAGGTTACTTGAGAACATTTTGTGGACCTGATTTCACTCTTACCAACAGGTGGCGCTCCACTTAAAATTCCGTTTCAATCGCTAAATATAATGTTTTGAATCTCCAAAGGTATTTGTTTACTTTGCAACCATAATTAGTCGCCAATCTGTTTTCATAGATGTAACTAATTGAATGCCTTTATTTTGTAAATAAGATTTGAAATTTTCCGGAACTCCTATTATCGCCCAAAAACCGGTACAAGGCGGCTAAAGAAGAAAAAACCAGTCCTCTGTATAGAGTCCTTGGCACTTACCTATGTGCGTACGTCTGCGGGCGCCACTGCTGTAGCCTACGCACTTGCGTAAGTAATAATAATAATTTATTTCAAGTATTTATATAGCGCCTCTTCAAGAAACCTACTCAGAGGCGCTCTCTGCGCTAACTAGCCGAAATGATGTTAAGTGTCATAACAACAAGAAAATTCCATCAATTTGCAAAATAAGTCACAGTGAGCCGGAAACAGTCATCAGTGGCGATCCCTCGCAGACACGTAGAATCATCCAACGGAATCCCGTCAACAGCTTTCAGATGGTGTGAATGTTCATAGTCTCTGGTTACAGGTTGCGTCAGTAGAGTAGAGCGGCGACAGATGACAGGGCTAATAATAATAATATTCGTTTTATTGAAAAACCAGTCGACATAACGCGACAGTTAACAAGCACAGAGGAGCAGCGAATAAAGTCTAGTAATAAATAAATGATGATAAATAAATAATGTCGAATAAAGTGCGTACGCCTGCGGGCGCCGCTGGGCCAGGTTGATAATATAAGCTTTTAGCTTTTTTCGGGCTTCCTGTTGCTCAGAGACCTAGTCCGATCGTTAAGTTCAGAAATCGTGCAAATCCGGAAGATAAGTTGATATTTTGTGTAAGTATACCTAATATATTGTAGAAGAGAACTGGGGGTCAACCCACGCTGGAAAATTGATATTTGAATTGATTTTAATTTATTTTGATCGCTGAGCGATATTAGGTGAAGTTGCGTATTCAACACTGTAGACCGTGTATACGGTATTATCAGTTCGTAGCCTGTAAGTGATGTTTCGTGTTACAGCAGCAGATCGTTCTTAATTTATTTGTTTTTGCACTTGCTATCGAAATGTAAAAATGTCCGTTTGTTACTGGAATGACTGATTTTAAATCAAAATTATGTCAGGTTGAAATTTGCAGATCTAAAATGTGTAACATACCGTTTCAGCATTCGAAATAATTCCCCGATGCAGCACTAGGCCTATTATTTTCATCAATTCGACTTCTGGTTTGGCATGAACTTTTCATTAATCAATCGTCCATTTAAGCAAGACTTCGTTTAATCAATCCAGCTTCTATTTTGGGCAAGAATTAACATTTTTTTATCAATACAACTTCTATTTAAATTGCAATTAGGCCTATTTTTCATCAATCTAGCTCCAATTTAATCAAGAATCTTTCATCGTGATCCCACTTCTATTTAATAAAAATTATAATCAATGGTTTTTTACCGTTTCTGTATCTATTACTTGTGCACATGTTCTTTTTGTTTCTTTGGCAATAAATAAATTGAAATTGAATTGAAATTGAAATTGAATTGATTGACCTGGCCAACAGTAGCCTATACATGTTATATACGGCTTAACAAGGAGAGAGGGGTGACCTGACCTATTTTGAGATGCCAAAATGGTTAATTTCGGTGCAGAGCTATTCTTCAGGTTATAAATTATTTGTGAATTGACAATTAACGTGAGATATTGATTGTGGAGTTTAAAATTACAATTAGTGGTGGAAAATTATGTGTCACAACCATTTTACATTGAATTTCACAGAACATTCATGTACGTGTTGTAAGTACAAAATTATGGTAAACTATCACCAAAATAAACCCAGATTTTGTCCCCAAAAACCCAGAAACCCAGACGAAGGCCAAAAACCCAGATCTAGTGGGAAAAACCCAGCTATGGCACCATTGCATGTCCAGCTTACGGTACAATTATTAATCTTTGCCAGCTGATGTTGGGCATCTGGACCTGCCGAGAGGCAGCAAACCTAAAGAAGAAAGAAGCTGATGTAATTATTCAATGTAGGCCTAATATTACATTTAGCATCGCCTCAGCTGAGAGCTCCGCTTAGTGGATATGTGAAGAGGCGCTACATAGATTCTCAGAATGGAATGAACTCGTAGCGGCAGCCTAGCCTATAATAGCAAACCTAATATTATAATGCGCTGCTCGAAAGCCAAGCGCAGAGGACGAGGACGAGGACGTGGAAGAGGAGGAGGAGGAGAAGGAAGAGGAGGAGGAGGAGGAGGAGGAGAAGGGGGAGGAAGAAAGGAAGAAGAATCGTAATTGTAAACTCGAAATTTCTAAAGCGCCACTCGAAAGCCAAGCGCGGGGCACTAGCTTATTCACGAGCGCTGCGTTGAGTAATTAGAAGGGTTGTCCGTGAGAGTAGGCCTAGTCCGTGGTGGTCCGGGTCGAGTTACCATAGGATCAGGATCAAATGCGTTGAGTTAGAAGGGTTGTCCGTGAGACGGTGAGAGTAGGCTATAGTCCGTGGCGGTCCGTGTATAACGTTAGCTTCCTAGACGTATAGATATAGAGATATACTCGTGTGTGCTTTCAATGTATGTTTATTGCTCCCTGTCCGCGAACGAGTGACGTTGGAAGAGTGGAGGCACTGCTACGGGTCGCCTAGCGTCCTTGCCATCCGTCGATGGTAGGGGCGTGGCCTCGCTGGCCTTTCGCCAATGTGAGGTCGCGGATCTGGAGCAATTTGTGCCTGGTAGCATCATCCTTAATCCCAACGACGACTCGATCACGAAGCATGGACTCTTCCACCGCCTCATACATTGAAAGCACACAAGGGCCTTTTACGGAACAGATAGAAAACCTACATACTACATTGCTCTTGCGACGCCTAGTAACTAATGAACTGATGACTACTCCACTACGGTACTAAACTACTAATTTACTAAACTACCTAGGAATGTGTGTAACGTTCCAGTGTCAAATATCTACTATCTAAAGTTAGTATCTATAGTTCCTAATCGTGTAGAACTTTTAGTTTTGTCCTTCTCCGTCTGCGCGATATCTGGTTGGCTTTTGTGTGAGACGTCCAGCCCTGGTTCGGTATCCTGCCTGGGTCTTGTCCGCTGGGTCCTGGGTCCTGGGCCGTGTCGCTTCTCGGGCTATGGGCCGGAGCGATGGCTGGGCTGCTGGGCCGGGGAGGGGTGTGGAGGGCGGCGTTTGTTGTGGTGTTGTCATCATCGTCCACTTCGGTCTTGACTGTGATTGGCTGTTCTGACGTGCGCTGTATGTGTCTTGAAGTTCGTCGGAGTGTAGTCCCTCCTTCCCACCTAAGCATGTACGAGCGGTGCGGGAGTATTCTTTGCACTTCTGCCTTCCTCCAATCCCCTTCGTCGTATCGGGCTCTCACTGTTTGGCCGACGTTGAAGGGTGGGCGAGTCTTTGCCCCTCTGTTGTAGTTAGACGCCTGCTTTTTCTTCGCGGCCTCCAAGGCCGTCTGCGCCGCGGGGGCTGTGGGTGGAGTCAGCAGTGCTGTGGCTGCCGGCAACAGGGTTCTCGTTCTCCTCCCGAACATGATTTGTGTTGGGGTGAGCCCTGATTGGCTCGGTGTGTTTCGCCAGTCGAGTAAAGCGAGGAAAGGGTCTCTCCCTGACTCGCAAGCCTTCGTCATCAGGCGTTTTGCCATTTTGACAGCTGACTCCGCCTTCCCGTTGCTTTGTGGATATCGCGGGGAGGATGTCAGCGTCTTGATTTCCCATTTATCAGCAAATGCTCTAAATTCCTCTGACCCAAAGGGGGAGTTGTCGGAGAAAATTTCGTCCGGGACCCCATGACGTGCGAAGTGTTGTTTCAGCGCATAAATGATGTCTTTGATTCGCTTTGATGGGACCCGGTCAAGTTCGAAATAACCCGAGAGGTAATCAACGGTGAGTAGGTAGTCGTTACCGCGGTGGTAGAATAGATCCACTCTTACCTTCTCCCATGGTCGACTCGGCGCGGGGTGAGGGCTTAATGGCTCTTTCTGCGTCTCGGACTTGAACCTAGCGCAGATGTCACATCTGGCCACCAGGGCTTTGATGTCTGCGGTTATCCCTGGATAGAAAACCGACTCTTGGGCGCGACGGATACACCCATTAACGCCAATGTGGCTGGCGTGGAGACGGCTTAGGATGTCTGCTCTAGCTGCGTGGGGTATGACCACTCGATTTCCTTTGAACACGAGACCTCCGCTGATAGCGAGTTCGTCGGAGTAGCTGGCGAAAAGCTTGACGGGGGCGGGGAGGTGGTTTGTGGAGGATGGCCATCCAACGTTGATCTGTCGTATCAACAGCTGGTAATCTTCGTCAACCGCAGCGGCCGCGGTGAGGGAGGTGATTGTCTTCTGTGAGGCTACAAGTGTCAGGTCTGACATCTGCTGTTGATCTGTGAGCGCTGCTATTTCCGCCGGAAACTCAGGTGTCGCCTCCCCTGGCGCCAGAGGGGGGTACGCACGGGATAATGCGTCTGCCAGAATGATGTCGGTGCCTGGTGTATATACGAGGGTGTAATTGTAACGCTGTAGTCGTAATAACATGCGCTGCAGGCGCTTGGGGGCTGACGATAGTGGCTTCTTGGCGATCGCTAGGAGGGGCCTGTGGTCCGTCTGAATTGTCACGTGACTGGCGTACACGTATGTATGGAAGCGCTCCATTGCAAAAATTATAGCTAGTTGCTCCTTCTCAATTTGGGCATAATTTTGCTCGGTCTCTGTTAACGCACGTGACGCATATTCTACCGGTCGGCCATTTTGCAACAAAATGGCGCCCAAACCGGCTTGGCTCGCATCGCATTGAACGACAATTTCTTTGCTCGTGTCGAAGTAGGCTAGCACTGGCGCGTGTACAAGCATGGTTTTCAGCTTATCAAACGCTTTGCCGTGGTGTTCGGGTCGCCAACAGAACTCACTGTCGCCCTTGAGTAGGGCCCGAATGGGCGCCGTTGTTTCGCTGAAGTGTGGGCAGAACTTGGCTAGGTAGGTCGCCATGCCAAGGAGTTGCAGTACGCCCTCGCGGTCACGTGGTGGTGGCATTGCAGAAATGGCCTGCAGCTTCCGTTCGTCTGGTTTTAGTCCTGTCCTTGTCAGATTATGCCCGCAGTAGAGGGTTGACTCGCGATATAGGCGCAGTTTTTTTCTATTTAACTTGTTGCCTTTGTCTCTGCAGCGTTGCAGCAATGCGTGCAGGTTTTTGTGGTGGTCATCGCGAGCTATGTTCTCGTTTTCGCCCGATCCATAAATTAGGATATCGTCGGCTATGCAGGCAACCCCCCGTAGGCCGGCGAGGGCTGCATGTATCCTGCTTTGAAAGATTTCTGGACTTGGACTTATACCAAAAGGCAAACGTAGCCAACGGTACCTGCCGAAAGGAGTTTCGAACGTCGTGAGGCGGGATGAGGATTCGTCCAGGCGCAAATGCCAAAATCCCTCCTTCGCGTCGACCGTGCTGAACACTTTCGCTCCCGCTAATTGAGGAAGTATATCGTCGATTGTGGGCATGTAGTATTGTTGTCGCAACAGAGCCTTGTTTAAAGGCTTTGGGTCAATGCAAATGCGGATTCGGGCGTCGGGTTTCGCGACGACGAGTAGCGCTGAAACCCAGGGACTATATTCGCTCACGGGTGTGATGACGTCAGTTTCTACTAACCGTTTGAGCTCCGCTTCCACCTGGTCTCGGACGCCCAACGGGAGTCGGCGGAGGGGCAACTGGACTGGCGGCACGTCCTCGTTGAGCTGGAGGTGGACATCGCCTTCCAGTAGGCCTAAGGTTCCGTCGAACAAATCTGCGTATTCGGCCGCGACGTTGTCTTCGGTCAGGGTTGCATGGGAGTTGTCGCGCGCGTTCACCGTGCAGAGGTTTTCTGCGTCCACGTGGAGGAGGCGAAGTGTTTTCCCCGCTGAGAGACCGAGGATCGGCTGCTCGTGCTGGGCTGTGACGTAGAAATCGAGGTGGTGTATTTGCTGCGTTTGCGGGTGCTCGACCGGAAGTGTTATAACTCCGAGGGTTTTTAGCGCCGTCTTGTCGAACATTCGGAGCGTTGCGGTCGCCTGGCGGATGTTCTGCTTCCGGTTCATGTCGCGGACGATGGTCGACGGCAAGAGGTTCACGGATGCTCCGGAGTCTAACAGGAAACGGATTGGGCGGTCGGCGACCGTCAGTCGCACGTGCCAGCGGTCGCTGCTGGGAGCATTCAGCGTGAGGAGTTCTCCGTCTGAGTCCTCTTCAAGTTCGTGCACTTCCGGTCGGCTCTGCTGCTTTCTAGTCGGCGCTGACTGACAGACGGCCTCAAAATGGGATAACTTCGAACACTTCCGGCACCGCTGACGATATGCTGGGCAGCTTTCCCGACGGGGTTCGTGCCTTCGGCCGCAATATTTGCTGCGGCTGTACTGGTCGTTGGGCGCATCCGGAAGTGGCCGGGATTGGCGTGGTCGCATCGCGGGTGCCCGGTGTAACGCCTGCACTTGGTCCTGCGCCGCCATGGAGCGCAGCTGCTGTGCGGCTGATTCACTGGCCTTGCATATGTCGATGGATTTCGCCAATGTGAGGTCGCGGATCTGGAGCAATTTGTGCCTGGTAGCATCATCCTTAATCCCAACGACGACTCGATCACGAAGCATGGACTCTTCCACCGCCTCGAACTGGCACGATTTCGCCATTCGGCGAATGTCCCCGAGGAAGGTGTCAAATCTCTCGTTCGTTTCTTGTACCCGCTGATAGAAGACATATCTCTCGTAGGTTACGTTAACGGAACCAACACAGAACGTTTCGAAAGCTTCTATTAGTTTCGCAACGTCTTTCTTATCGTCTGCGGTCAGAACGAGGTTCCGGTACGTATCGTATGCCTCGCCGCCCAGACACGTGAGGAAAACGGCAGCTTGTTTCTGAGGGCTGGCCTCGACTAACTCCGCAGCAACAACATAGTTCTCCCATTGTTCGCGAAAACGTCTCCAGTTATCGGCAACGTCGCCGCCAGTCGTCTTCAACGGCTCTGGTGGACGGAGATGTGGTGCGTAGCTCATGGCAGTGGTACTTCTGACACCATATAACGTTAGCTTCCTAGACGTATAGATATAGAGATATACTCGTGTGTGCTTTCAATGTATGTTTATTGCTCCCTGTCTGCGAACGAGTGACGTTGGAAGAGTGGAGGCACTGCTACGGGTCGCCTAGCGTCCTTGCCATCCGTCGATGGTAGGGGCGTGGCCTCGCTGGCCAATCAGGTGCCTCCACACCGTGTCGAGTTACCATAGGATGCGCTACATAGAAGAAGAAGCTAGAAGAATTGCTGCCTACAGAGATCACGTACGCCTATCCTACTGGGCTTCGGAAATCGAACTCAGCTCCGCTTAATTATCTCCATGCTTATCTCCGTGCTATCCAATGCGCCACCCGTTATTTGCTATTGATTCGGTACGTCGTTGTCTTACTCCCAGGAGTCCTAGAAAGGATCATTATATATTTAGGTTTCTCTATGTAGCCAACTCTTTTAATTGCGTGTATTTAATTAATCGTGGTTACCGAACAAGTTGAATTGAATTTAAAAGCAAGGTTAAAACAAAGATATTAAAGACTCTAATCTATTAGGCCATTGTATTGTATTGTATTGTATTTAAACATTTATAAAGCGCCTCTAGTAGGGTAAACCGTTCAGAGGCGCTCCCAGTGCGCAAGGCCCCGTGAGAAGAAGCAGGTTTTGAGAAGAGACAGAGCAGAGGAGAGACTGACAGACAGAAGAGTTGAGCGAACAGAAGGAGACAGAGAATTCCAGAGAGAAGGACCAATTGAGACAAAAGATCGAGACTGAGCCATAGCAGTTCTAGACCGGGGAACCAATAGGTCAAGTCTGTTGGATGAGCGAAGTGGACGGTGGGAGGAAGCTGAGTGAGGACGAAGTAAGGTTTTAGTCAGATATTTAGGGGCAAGACCCCGTTGAGACTTTAGGATCAGAGTGAGGATCTTGAACTGTGTGCGAGCACGTAGAGGAAGCCAATGAAGTTCATCAAACATAAAGGCAGAGATGTGAGAGTACTTGGGAAGGCGGGCAATTAATCTAGCAGCTGAGTTGAGAACTGACTGAATCGGTGAAAGACGAACTTTAGGAAGACCAATGAGAAGAGAATTGCAATAGTCAATACGAGAACATATGAAAGCATGAACTAAGGTAGTGAAGATGGAGGAGGAGACAGAGCGACGAATGACTCTGAGGCGTCTTAAGTGAAAATATGATGAGCGTGTCAGATTGGAAATATGCTCAGTAAAGGTAAGTGAGCTATCAAGTACTACACCCAGATCCCGCACACTTGAAGAGAAGGAAAACAATGGGAATTTTGCAGAGAGAAGAATAAGATCAAGCTTATGGAGCTGCTGAGGAGTACCTAACCAGATAAATTGAGTCTTTGAAGTATTAAGAGAAAGGCGATTAGAAGACATCCATGAGTGGAGATGATTAGTGAGAGATTCAATAAGCCCAACTAGAAGCAGCTGGGAAGAGGGGGGGACCATGGACAAATGCCTGGACATCGTCAGCAAAGAGATGGCCAGCAGCACTACAGATCGGAAAAAGAGAAGAAATGTCAGCCGTGTAAAGAATAAATAGGAGAGGCCCAAGAACTGAACCTTGAGGAACACCCAGATTAACATGAACCCATTGGGTTCGAGAGTCACCAGATATAATCATTTGGGTTCTTTCAGAAAGGTACGACTGAAACCAAGATAATGGGAGGCCCTTAACACCATAGGAGGTCTCAAGACGCTTGAGAAGGATATCATGATCAACCATATCAAAGGCTGAAGAGACATCATAGAGAGCCAAAAGGGTGAGCTCAGACCTATCAACAGCAGAATAGATTTCAGATAATAGAGAAAGGAGAGCAGTCTCAGTGGAATGGTGGGCCCTAAAACCAGACTGATTTGGAGGAAGGAGACCAGATTGCTCAAGGTAGGGTAGAAACTGCAGAGAGACAAGACGTTCAAGTGTCTTAGAAAGAAAGGAGAGATTGGAGATAGGCCGATAATTTTGGCAGAGGTTGGTGTCAAGGTTAGGCTTTTTGAGGGAAGGAAAGACAAGGGCCCGTTTCTGTGAGGGAGGGATGCAACCTTCAGATAGGGACCTATTAAACAGGTAGACCAAGAAGGGGCCAAGGTCATCCAAAATGTCATTAATAATAAATGGGGGTAAAGGATCTAGTTCACATGAGTTTAAATTTGCAGTAGCAAAAACTAGCCGAAGGTCCGATTCAGTAACAGGTCGAAAGTCATCGAAGACTGTAGATGTAGAGGTAAATGTTGGAGGAGGTGCGTCAGCAGTTGAGGCACGAAGGCAATCTATCTTTGTTGATAGTGCATCAAGGAATTCATTTGCAGAGAAGGCAGGTGTTTCAGTGGAGCGAGATGTCTTGCCAAGAAGTCCCGAGATCGACGACCACAGACGCCTGGGATTTTTGGCGTTGCGTGAAACCAGCTTTTCCCAATACGCAGCCTCTTTGTGGTGGTAGAGACTGTGTAGAGCGCGCAGCTGGGTAATCCATGTCAGTCGATCACTGGAATCTTTGGTTCGGCGATACCGTCGCTCCAGGCATCGTGTTTGACGACGAAGTCTATGGCAGTCAGCATCAATCCAAACTGCCAATGGACGAAGACGTGTCCATACCTTTCGACGTGGAATCATATTATCCAGGAGATTCGTGACGGTGGATGTATCTATAGAAGTCAAATAATTGGGCGACCGTGAACGTGTCGAGAGAAGGAGACGGTGAAGAGAGAAGAGTTTCACGAAGAGCGTTGCTGAAGGCTTGAGAGTCGAACGATTTCCATCCTCTTTGCATGCGAATGGAATGAATTGGTTGAAGATGGATGGAAGGAAGGATGAACTGGATGACGGAATGATCCGAGAGTGTTGGAGGGGTAACCTTGAGATCATCAACTTGTTCGTCATCACTGGTTATGACAAGATCAAGATGACCACCAAATAGGTGGGTAGGTTGATTGATGTGTTGGCGAAGACCGAACTGCATGAGACAGGAGGTCAAGGAATCGAACTGAAGTGGGAAGAGTAGTGTTAACATTAGTGTTAAGTTACCGAACCTGTTGTAGCCGACCTGCGTGTCGTGCGAAGCTGGCCGTATTTCGTATAACTTGTACATGTAATCGTTCTGCGTTGTGTCAGATTGAATTTGAATAAACGAATATTATTATTATTATTATTAATTCTTTGGTTAAAAGGCTGAGTAAAATGCGAATGCGGTTTTTGGGCGTCGTGCACTGCGCGTTAAGTGCTGCGGTTGTTCATAGCAACCATATGAACAACATGGCGAATGGTTATTATGGATTTACTGGTGGAGGACCATATGGGTTCGTATAAGATATGCGGCGTTTTCGAAGAATTTAAATTAAAATTCAACTTCGAACTGTATGAGATAATTTGAAATATCCGTTTGGAAACTTGATTTCGTGCCTCAGATATTTTGTTTCTGCGTAGGATTTCTGTGTGTTATTTCGCTGTCTCCTGCAGATCGACTCTTTTTTCTGCCCCATTTCTCTTAACCCCCGCGGTTTTTAATTTCTAATCTAGTATAATAAAACGTTTGTAAAGTGTTTCTCACAGCAGAGCTGTTCAGAAGCGCTCTCAGCGTGACAGACCCATGAGAAGAGAAATGTCTTCAAGCAGCGAAAAGTTGCAGGTGGATTTCCTACAAGAATCCTGCCACGAATTTCAGAAGTAAGGTGATTCCAAATTAAAGGACCAACAATAGGAAAAGTCCGATGTTGGGTTAATGAGGTTCGTGATCTAGGTGCAAATAGATCAAAGCGGTCAGCAGAACGAAGAGGGTGTGAAGATCTTGCAGATAGAGGCTTATACGTTAAGTCTCAGAGGTATTTAGGCGCTAAGCTCTGTAGGGATTTAGTGACTAGGAGCAAGACCTTATATCTGATTCGAGCAGAGATCGGAAGTAGTGATGTAGCTTTTCCGGAAAAGTATTTTGACGGAAAGTTTCCGGAAAGTTTCCGGAAAGTTTCCGGAAAGTTTCCGGAAACTTTCAGAAGAACCGGAAAATACATTAAACTCAGAAAATATAAGAATTTCACTATCAGAAATTTTTCTTATAGTTTAAACTCCTTTTATTTACAGTACTTCTGTCGATGCAAACAATGTTGAACTTAAAAATAATTAATATGAGCAATAAACACTATTCATTAGCATTTCAGACTAGAGTAGCCTATAGAAAACTAGTTGCTTGCATGTCTGCAGTCATCTCTGTTGCCGGAAATGTGTAAAAAAAACTGATATAAACATGAAGTAATACAGTATCAATTTCTGTTTCTGTCTTATATTTTCATAACTCACAAATATGAAGGTGACTGAACGATAAAAAATATTTTCTCTAAATTTACAGCAAAGTTTAATTGCATTTAATTCCTAAATGTACCAGTATTTTGGGGCTGTGTGAACAATTATCACTAACACTAGCAATGCCATCTATTTAATAAACTATTACTTATAACCACCTACACTGCTTATAGTGATGGATGTATTTAGTAGCATTATATTGAACGAAAATTTCGGACTCCTTAGAATTGAGTATGTAGGCTATTTAATAATATTTCATTGGCGGAAAAATACGTCGGAAAGTTTCCGGAAAAGTATGAAACTTTCTGGACAATTTTTCCACCTCACAACACTAACTTCTGATAGTGATTGATGTATTTAGTAACATTATATTGAAAGAAAATTCGGACTCATTAGAATTTAGTATGTATTTAGTAATATTTTATTGGTCGAAAAATATGTCGGAAAGTTTCCGGAAAGATTCGTCGGAAAGTTTCCGAAACTTTCCGGAAAGATATGAAACTTTCCGAGGAAAGTTTCCGCCTCACAACACTAATCGGAAGCCAGTAAGGGTCATGAGTCATGTATGTGGAGATGTGCGAGTATCGAAGAAGTCGTGTGATAAGTCTAGCAGCAGAATTTAGGACACATTGCAAAGATGACAAGCGAGCCTTAGGAAGCCCAATTAGAAGGGAGTTATAGTAGTCAATTCGTGAGGAGATAAAGGCATGTACCATAGTCATAAGCACCTTGGAGGACTAATTGCCCTAAGTCGTCTCAAGTGGTAGTAACAGGAATAGGTCAAGAGTGACAGGTGTTCAGTAAATGTCAGCTCACTGTCAAGTGTGACACCCAGATCATGAACACTATAAGAAAAGGTGAAGTCAGGGAATAATGAGGCCAGTAATTGAAGATCAAGCTTATGTAATTGTTGCTTGGTTCCAAACCAAATCAATTGGGTCATGGAAGGATTAAGACAGAGTCTGTTTGCTTACATCAGAAGGTGGAGATCTTGCAATAGAGAGCTCATCCTTTCCACCAGAGAAATCTGTTCAGAAGGTGAGCCATGCACAAGAGCTTGGACATCATCAGCATAGAGATGACCCTTGGCCTGGTGTTTATAGAGGTGAAAAGAATATATATGAGAGGACCTAAGACCGACCCTTGCAGGACACCTATGTCAACCTTAACCCAGGGTGCTCTAGTGTTACCGAGTGTTCTCCACGAGGGAAAGAGAGTCCTTTGAAAAGTTTGAGCTATGTTACTACCTATGCATTAGCCAAAAATCTGGTCAGTTTCTAATGATCATGTTGGGCAGACAGGTCTACGCAACCTGGACTGTATATATTGTTACCTTAAGCCTAAGCGCATAGCAGGGCCAAGGGTGCTGCATTTCATTTACGCACAGTGCTTTCATTTTATTTTAACTTGTGCACGTTAATTAACCTGACCTTGCTTGCTGTTTTCATAATGGTAATGCAGAAGATCCCGTAGATGTGGAACTGTGATCCGTTACAAACGTCAGAAGGAACAGAAACCGGGCTTACTATATGGATTAGGCCTCACACGTTCCTTTACTGTAGATATTGTTACATTACCTTCTGTACTCTTCCTTGCCTTGTCTTCGTTGCCTCACATTTTTCTTTACTGCACATATTGTTACATTACCCTCTGTACTCTTCCTTGCCTTGTCTTCGTTGCCATTCTTTGTTCTATCCTATGATACCTTACATTGTCTTAGTTGCCTGATTACCTTTTACCTCATCCTCTATACATTTTCTTGCCTGTGTCATCCTAACCCTGCTTCTGCGTGCTACCTTACCTTATTTACCCTACTTTTTTTACCATACTTGATCTTACATTCTTTACCTAGCTGTTGACAAATCAACTGAATATATAAATTAATTTTGTGTTATTCAGAAACTTAACCGGAGCCTACCTTCAGCCAACATTTCAAACAACAGCCCTTCCAGGAGTTGCTGCCGTAGCCAATAATAATTATGCTCCTGCTGCCGCCTACCAGCCCTACCTCCAGCCATTTCAGACTGTCTATGCAGCGGCCACGCCTCAGATTCAAGCCTATGATCCATATGCCGCACCCCAGGCGGGTTTAGCTGCATCGCCGTACTTGTCTGCTTTGGGTGCACAAGTTCTGCCTGTTCAAGCAGTGAGTATTACCACGGAGTTTTATGTTTACAATAGCAGTGAAATTTAAGCAAAATGGCTAACAGTTGTACTTAAAATAGGCTGTCTGTACTTTTGTTTGATTTTGCTATTGTACTGTAGACTCTGAAATGTTTTATTTCTCCAGTTACTTATTTATGTGCTCGCTTGATCAATCAATCAATCAATCAATCAATCAGTCAATCATGATATCAATTGTAACGACAAAGAGACAGAGAACCAGAAGATTAAATTAACCTTGGTTTCACTTCTGACTAACATGCAATCAGTTGATAATCATTGCGCTAATCATTCAGTTGTAGTTCTGAAATTCAGTTCGATTTGATTAGTCGAGAACTCACGATCATCTCTCATACCATTTCCTTGATCTGATACAACGTTCCTTATGATAATCGCATTGTTGAAGTTTATAAGGTAGTTAAATGTAAATGCACTTAATTTTCTATGTAGCGATCATATGGCATCAAGCCTGCTTATTTTTCATCGAATGTGATCAGGTTAGATCGTTCAACACCATTCACTGACTGACCATTCTGGTCAAAGATTAAATCTCAGGGATAAGCTACACTTTCTTACACGGAAGATCATGAGACTGAGATTATGAAACTATATTTGTATGTTTGTTTGTATGTGCACTTGTTATAGCGTCCCTTCAAGCACTCTACTCAGAGGCGCCCCCAACTGCAGAGCGGACACTGCATCGGAGTTTCACGCCGAAGCGCAGAGCAATTGCGAGTGAAGGACTTGCCCAAGGTCCCTACGCGGCGACTTGAGGTGGATTCGAACCTTCCGACTTCAAGGCAACGACGCCACCACTACACCACTGTACCCCACAATATTTGAGATTATGAGACTCTGGATAGGTATACAGCCTTATTCCATGAGGCCAAGACTGCATGATCAAATTATCCCTAGGGCGGACAACCTAACAAGGAACATTTTTGACGAGGATGTTATTTAAATGTCATGCCATGTAATTCAAAGTGCAGTATAAATGATTGGTCATTATAAGAATATATTTATATTGAATTTAGGATTTTGTGTGCTATTTCAAAACATTTGACTATTGATTGGCTATAATGTACGTTTATTATGCTTTGTCTGTACACCAAAATGTGGAAGCAATCGGTCTATTAAAGAATTTTCTTTATATGAGATCATGAGACTCTCTAACCCCATTTAGCTAACCGGGACAACATTGGTTAGATTAGTTGAGAACTCGTGAACATGTGTTGATGCATTTGCTTAATCTTGCAGGCTGCTCCAGCGTATGGTGCTGCTCCAACCTACGAGTCATATTACGCTCCATTGACAGGTGCGAGTCCTGCAGTCCAGCAGGTTGTGTACACCCTACCCCAAATGACGAACAGTGCGGCTTTGCAAATGGCAAAGCTGCAACCGGTTTACGACCCCACAAAGCGGTACCTGCAGGCGACCGTACCCACTTCATACTACTCGATGAACGCTGACCCTGGATACAGCACCTGTGAGTTGTTACTGTGCTATTGTTAAGAATTTAGGTAAAACTGCTGTTGTGGTTTTGCAGTGAAAGAGATGTCGTTCATCCATTTGTTTGGTTTATAATAAACACCTATGTATATAATATATGTATATTTATAATTATACATATATATAATTTGTGCAAACATTTATTATAATTATGTACATGGCATACATGGCATTATATGTATATATTTTCATATATATATATTATAATATTCATATGAATATATTATATATTTTTTGGGTTTGTTAATTCAGTAATGTTAGTACTTTTGTCAAATGTTGTCAATTAATATATTCCCGGGGTTCTTGTAACAGGTTCCCAACATATGGATTTCAAATTGATCGGAGTTAAAGATTTACCTAGAAGTTTCTGATGCAATTTGCGCCCCGGGAATAAAGCCTTATTAATTGTTTGTTATTCTAGTAACCATGGCACCCAAGCCTATCTACATTGCCACTTCGTATGGCACTCCGTTGCCGCAACGCCAAAACGTGACGATCAAAACATACAACGTTCAGCCAGTGGCGATGGCACCTTCGATGTTGGCGCCAGCGCCTTTGGCACCGACTATCCATGACAACCTTGCTGCGATACCAGCTGCAGCTGTACGATGTCCATCTGGTGCTGTGACTCTGCACCCGTCCCCAGCTGCTTCCGCTTCTGGTTAGTCTAGAACTTAGACTTGCAGGCAAGTGTGAATCATCGGAATAAGGGAGAGAACTACGCTGTGGGGAAAGTGGAAAATTTATCTTTTTTGTGTTTTCTGTTTCTTCTTCCTCTTCCTGCTCCTCCTTCCGCTCCCTCCTCCTCCTTGTACTCCTCCTCCTCGTCATCGTCGTCCTCTTCATCATCATCATCATCACCATCATCATCGTCGTCAGCATCACAGTTATTGTTTTTACCCAAGGGACATTTCATTCCCTGGATTGAACAAATTTAGGATGCATTTTACTCGTCTAGTCTATCCTGACGTTGTGGTTATGGAAAATGTGCTGTTGAAAGTGATTGCATTGTGCTTGAGGGTCATAGTAATAATGACTTTTCATCCATGCAAGGTGACCATTATGTCCTTCTGTTCACTTCATTTTATCAACGTCATCGGGCGAACGACGTGTTTTAGGAGTGAGTTCTAAACCAGGCTTTTTTGCGTTAGCGAGCCTAGAAGTAGGCACTTGTGTGTGCCCAACGATTGTGTTGGAATGACTTGGCACATGACAATCTGAATCAAGAACTGCTGTGAACAATTTGTCGTTAGCCCAGTTCACGAAAAGTTTATCCTGGTTGATGATTTTATATTTTCGGATATGAGCATGCATATTAGCGCGCTCATGCATACACGTATAAAAGTCGTATATAGATACATTCAAACTTTCTACACGCATGCAAAGCCATGCATGTATCCTGTCAATAAATGTTTTGTCTTCAGTAGGTCTTGAGGTGCCAGGAGGCGCCAGCATGGCATCGTCTGTCAACAGCATGTTCAGTCGCTCCAAGATCAGCACCATTGTTGGCAGCACCTGCACCTCGCGGTCCAACAGTGCCAGCAGCTCGCTGACGATCACGTGCACGGGTGCGAGTTCCAGTGGGTCGTCGAGCACGATCGTTCCGCTTGGTCGACAGACCGACAAGATGGCGCTTTCCGGTTCGGGAAAGTCGTCGTCTCGGTCACTTCAGCTGCAGTACTGTGATATTTGCAAAATCAGCTGTGCTGGATCGCAGGTAATTAATTGTCTGCTATTGTCTTCTGCTATTGTTTATTTATTTGTTTGTTTTTGTGGATCACAGGTAATTTATTGTCTGCTATTGTCTTCTGCTATTGTTAATTAATTTATTTGTTTGTCTTGGTATTTTCTTGTGTTCATTCATTCATTACGTGTAAATTTATACGTTGCTGCTTATGAGCACTCCCAACCCAACTGAAAAGGATAGTTTTAAAGCTGCGATGAAACTCGTCTGAGCTTTCCTTGGCATGAGGCATATAGACAGTATGAGTGAGTGATGATATCAGGAGGTACGTAGGTGCATAGTTGTTGATAGAGGCTTGTTGGAGAGGTGCAACTGACATGGTCTGAGATAAGAGTTACAGCCTTATAATCTAGTCTCACCCGTTATGTGATTACCGTTGATTTGGGATGTTCTTATAAGTTTATTTCATCGTCGTGTTAATCAAGGTAGATTATTTAACCGCAACTATCCAAAAGATATGGAATGAATTTAGTTTTATCTGACTACCTTATATTTTTATCAGCAAGTTCATTTCTTTATTTAAGTAAGTTGCTGTTGATCAAATGCTTGAGTTTTGTTTCATTGCAATGACCATGACTATTATTTATAACCGGGTCTATTAATTATTTAATAAATTGCCCTTAAATGAAAAATGAATTTCTAGGCATATCGTGAGCACCTGGACGGTCAGAAACATAAGAGAAAGGAGGCGAGTTCAAAGTCAACGCCTGGGTCGACCTACCGTGCCCCACTGCACTGTGATGTCTGCAGTGTGACGTGTACCAGTGCGGACATGTATGCTGCTCATCTACGCAGCTCCAGGCACCAACGGGTTAGTGGGAATCCCGCATTTCAGTTTCACTTTTTACAGTTACGATAGGTTGATCAAAATGTTGGGGAGGTAAGACCCGGCTTTGGTGACCACACTTTCTTGGTGGCCAGTCCCAGATGCTGGAACAGTCTTCCTCCCGCTCTGTGAGCGGCTAGCTCGGTTGACTCCTTCTAATAAGGACTCGAGACTTATTTATTTCTTAAGGCTTATCCTGCGGTTAGTTTTATGTGAGGCGCCTTTGTGATGGCATTGTATTTCTGGTATTCCTGTTTTCCGGTGCCATCAAAATTACCATTATTATTATTCCTAATGGGGTATTTTTCTAAGAAGGAGGACCAACACGGGATAAAGCATGATGATGGAAACAGTTCGAATGTACTGATTTTGTAATTAAGATCAGATGGCCAAATGAGAGAAACATTTATTGTTAGAATGTTGCATGCGCACGAATTAATCTAGTCTCATGATCTCACTGGTTGGTCATTGATAGATTTTGATGTTTAGATTGAATTTTATGCTGCAATGCTTGTTCACCAGCATACTGTTTTGGCAGTTTGTTATATTAAAGAATATATTTACTTAATTATATTAAAGAATATACTTACTTAATTATATTAAAGAATATACTTACTTAATTATATTAAGGAATTATACTTACTTATTTACTTTTTATATGGAATGTTGTAAACCTGTAAAAAGGCTCTCTGCAGCCATTTGACACTGTACAGTATGCTGCTTTGTGTTTAGTTTTTAAAACTGCACGCAAAACCATCGATGTCATCGCCAACAATGCTCGGCTCATGTTCCACGTCAGACGCTTCCAAAAGTGCGACGGCTGCAAGTAAAAACTCGTCTGTCAATCACAGTGATTCTGCGACGAAGTCATCTTCAACCGGGTTTCGTCTGATATGTTAGTAAACGATTGTTGTTCTGTTCCAAAGTCTTCTTAACCCTTTACCGACCGAGGGTATTTATAGGATTTTTCAATACGATTTACTACACTTTGGTCGCCAAAAAGGTAAAAAGGGTTAAATTTTATCATTCGGTAGGCATTCGGAATTCACACTGATCTGGTGTTGATTGAAGTATGGGCTCGTTCGTTCGTTCATTCATTCATTCAGTGGACTTACATAGGACCCATTCAACATTCAAACACATAGGTGATCCCAGTCCATCTCCAGCGATAAAGAACAATTTTCAGATGCTTGTGGAAGGTACTTGCAGAGTCAATAGTTGAAAGAACAGTGAGATCTGAGGGTAGGTGATGGGCCAAGCCGCTGAAAAGGTGCAGCATTGAAGTGCATGGAAAGGAAATGACTCCAGTTGAGGATGCAGAAAGAAAATTGCCAGCTAAACTGGAGGTGGTGTGCAACAGAGCTATCTGAAATAGCCAGGGTCATTTTCTAAATGGCACCGCCTGACCCATAGCGAAATTTAGTTAGCTTATTTCTCTGTTAAAGATCATTTATTTCTCTGTCAGATCATTTTGTCATGTAGCATACAACGCACATGCTGGTTATTGCATTATTAAAAGATGCTACATAAGGAGTGAATTTTGTTGTTGACGTTTTTTTTACTAAGTTGTATTTTTTATTTGAATTTTTTTTTATTGTGATTTTTTAGTGAGCAATTCTGGTCAAAGGTCACATGACGAAAAGGGCAACCGGAGTGATGAGGGTAGGTTTATTGTTTCAGTTTTAAAAGACACTATGTGAGTCTTATTATATTGTTGTCAATGTTTTTAAAAAATTCGATAATAAGTATTTTTCCCAATATACATCCCTCAAAATGACGAGAATTGAGAATTTGGCGTATGCTCAAAGAATAACTTGTCTTTGTCTATATTTTCTTTTTCCAATATAGAAGTTCTGTGTGTTTTTGTGTTTGCTACATTTAGGAAGTAGTCACTTTGTAAATTTATTTTTCCTATATTATTCTTGGTTTTCATTTTGTTAAATGAACATTTAGAGAATTAGATGTATTAAAGTTGACTGGCTTATTCGTGATATATTGCTAAATTTTTATTCATTATATCTGCCTTCAGTTGATGACTTCTTTCTCCAAAGTTTCATGCAGTTATAACACTTGTAAGCACTTCAACTGAATTCAACTGAATTTAGATCTGAAGACGCATGTTCCACTATAGAAAATTTTGTTTTCTATCTGATGCTAGAAACCATGATTTTTAGACTGTCTTCCTGCTTGCTACCTTAGCAAATACACTTTATTACAACATTTCAAAAATTGAATTGGCACATTATCTGTTTAGTTTCTGTGATGATGACTTCGTCTGACTACATAAGGACTTAACTGTACTGTGTACTTTAAACTTGTTAGTTAAGTGTTTCTATCCACACATACACGCACACACGCACTTATGCATGCACGCACGCGTGCACACACACAATTGTCAAATCATTTTTATCCATCTGAAATTGGTCTTATGGTAGGGGTATAGCCCTGTACATAGTGGTTTGTTGACCCTTATGGGATGTCCTTTTGACCATTTGAGCAGAAAACTTTGTGTTATTGTTGCATTATTGTTATATCTTTCTGTTGGATATCAATCAATATAATTATGCTTTCAATTAATCAATTTATTTGTTGTTTCATTGTGTAACAGATTCTGATGGTTCTGACATTCAGCCAGTCGGTAAGCCATGCACTAATTAACAATATTAACATTTTGTTAATATTTCTACTTATACTCGATTTTTCAAGTGCCATCAATATTGAAATGCTCATGTTGAAAATTATATACCGGCAAGCAGGTGTATGTTATGAATCAGATAAGTTTCATTTTGCACTCAGAAGATTTTCAGCACGTGTTTACTTTTTGATTAATTTTTTCTATTGTTGTGTTTCGATTATTGTTGTTGTCTCTTTCTCTGTCGTCTTTGTGTTGTATAATGTTTTGTTTTATTTCTTTAATAATTTAATTTCTCATCTGTTGTGTAAAGTCTTCCTTCCTGGTGATATTCCAGGTGTGGAATACGTCGAGGACGTATTTAACGAGAACGGAATTGCGAGCAGTTTCTTCTGCAAGCTGTGCGACTGTAAATTCACAGATCCTTTTGCAAAGATTATGCATACGAAGGGCAAACGACATCGGTTCATGTACAAGGTTTGTACATACAATCAATCAATCAATCAATCTGTCAATCAGTTATTTTATTGGTCCGTGTGTATCAAGCACACTAAGGCAGGAATTAGGTTACACAAAGCATTGCAAGTATCACAACCTTGACATCAGTCATTCCCTGTGGAGTATATTCATTTGTGAGCAATAGGCAATTCAAACTATATCTCAGGGAGCTCATTTGTTCTCCTCTTTCTGCATCTTCTCATCGACCTCTCAATTCTCTGTGGACAGATCTGACTTGTTTGTCCCACGAGCTAAGACCACTATTTCTCATTCTTACTTATCCTTTGCCATCACTGACCCTCCTTATATGGAATTTCCTTCCCTCTAATCTGCGTGGGACTCTTTGTTCTGGATCGCTATGTATATCACTGTCTGCTTCAATAATTATGCTATGGTTTATGTGAGTTTATGGCTTATGAAAGTATGGTTTATGTGTGTTTATGGTTTATGTGTGTTTATGGTTTATGTGTGTTTATGGGCTGGATTATGAAGAGTTGCTGTTTATGGTTAGATTAGTAAATTCAAAAATTCAATGAAAAATACTCTTTATTGTCACCGATCTTAGAACAATCTTGAGCAATTTACACAATATATGCTTATAATGCAAGCAGTGACTGGAGGAAACCCAAGGGAAAAACGGTTCCGCTAACAGGGTCACCTAATTATACAAGCAACTACTATCCTAGTAGTTTAGGATAGGTGATTCTATGTTTTTGTATTGATAGTTTTTATGTTAATAAGCAACGCACGATGTACAGATGATGTTTTATTGCGTTTGCATTTCGTTTGATTTCTTTAGAAGAAAGTTGACCCTAGTATTAAGGCCGACTCAAAGTCAGGAGGAGCGGAGAGGAAGACAATTTCATCTCCGAAATTCCACCTGGAAGATAAGTGGAAGTAAGTGACAAATTTCTTACTAGTTCTGCTCTCATCGCACCTTTGGCCCTGTTATGATTGCACCTTTGGTCCTGTTATAATTGCACGTTTGGCCTTGTTATAATAACACGTTTGGCCCTGTTATAATTGCCCCTTTGACCCTGTTATAATCGCACCATTGGCCCTGTTATGATCGCACCTTTGGTTCTGTTATAATTGCATGTTTGGCCCTGTTATAGTTGCACCTTTGGCCCTGTTATGATCGTACCTCTGGTTCAATGGTCCTGTTATAATTGCACCTTTGACCCTGTTATAATTGTACCTTTAGCCCTATTATGATTGCACCTTTGACCCTGTTATGATTGTACCTTTGGTTCTGTTATAATCACACTTTTAGCCCTGTTATTATCATTGGTCCATGTTGTTAGTTCTTTAGGGTCACTCAAGTCTACACTTATCATGGATATGTAAGCATTGGAACAACATATTCCATCTTTCCATCATATGAAGGGTCACGCACATCTTCTGCATTGGACCATCCTGCTGGAACAGTCTACCGTTAAATTTCAGAACATAAGCATTGCTGTAATCAGCTACCATTAATTAAACCGTTAACAACATTCGTTTATTGTGTTGTATCGTATCTCTAAATTTATTAAACGTCTCTCACAGTGCACACCGATCAGAGGCACTCCCAGTGTGAAAGACGTAGAGAATAGAAACAGTTCTTGAGACAGCAAAAAGATGTGCTTTGGGTTCCGGTTAGTAATGAGAGAGCTTATTCCAAAGTGCAGGACCAATGAAGGCAAAAGCTAAGATATTTACTTAGAGTGACTGGGAAATTGATGCAGCTATTTGTTAAAGGATTAAACATGAGTAAGTTTTCCTTTACAGGCAACCATGGAAACAGTTTCAAGCTATCTTAAGTCACACTTAGTTAACTCTGTTAGATTTCCATGATAGATTTCCATGTTTAGGAACTTTCCGAAATACTTAGGTGGTCAAACACATGTATACCTGTACCATGTTGACAAAAGTGATATTTACGTATAATTATATATGTAATTACCCTAGATTAGATTAGATTAGGTTATGCTTGTGGAAATCATTCTTTTCTATTCGCCTTTGTGTTATTAATTTTTGTTTTTTCGGTTCTCGTAGATTGGAATGTGATCAGAGACGCTATGAAGAGGGATCCTTTCTTGGAGCGTTCTACCTGGATGGAGTTTCTGCCGCTGGAAAAGCCATACCAGTCTGTCCCCTCTTGTCTCTTACAAATATTCAATGTCATGATGCACGGAGATTGAGCTCAGTGCTTAGCTTGAGTAGTGGTTAGGTAAGGTATGGCAGAACAAGTAATGACTCATGTACAGACTTATTTCAACATTATTCATGTGTGACCATGTGGATTCTCTTTACAGGTCCTGTTATTGTCAATCATGTCCGATACTGTTAAATAGGGGCAGCCTGTCGTTTTCTATTGTTCCTTTTCTATTGTTCCAATTTGATTGATTGTCGTACTTTCATCCTCGCCGGGTTGCTAAAATTCAAATTATGCAGCCACCTTAATCTGTCGTCAACTACACTTCCCGACTGCTGACCAAACATTCAAAGTTATCTCTTATATATCAGATTATAAGAGGGATATATATATATTATATATATATATATATGCTGTGCTGGCTCCCTGTCAAGTAGGGTGTGAATTTCAAGATTATCGATCTTTGGCCGACCTAGTTGGTCAGCGACTGACATTTTTAAGGAGATTAAAGGAACTTTATGTCTAGTCTCATGTCATTTATCTCCACCAATGTTTTCACTCTGACGGTGCCTGTCCCAAACCTTGCAGAATAAAAGTGATAAAATGAATAATAATGTATTTTTGTTTTCTTTGTTAGCCGGGCAGGAGACCTTGTTATTGCACAGTATTGTTAAACTGAAACTACTGCTGCTACTTATTAAAAGTCACATGTGTACCACTTCGTCAATATGGGATTCTTTTTGCCATGGGTAGCAGAATAAAAGTGATAAAATGAATAATTATGTTTTTTGTTTGCTTTGTTAGCCGGGCAGGAGACCTGATAGCTTTAATGATCGCCACGTTATGGCCAAGCACAACAGCATCTACCCCACTGAAACCCAGGTAGGGCTGTAAGTGGTGTGGGCATGGGTCCATGAACATGGCTAGGAACAGCCAGGCAAGATATCCTTATGATGTCAGCAATGAGTCTTGATTTTAATGTTTTTGTCGAGACCATGTCACTCCTGCTGTTTGCTCTTTGCACTGGCTTCCAGTTTCGACACTTATTGGCGCCTCTCCTCTGAGGGTGGCATTTTCAAATACCAATCTTATGCAGATTGCGTTTCCTCGTATCCTCTGAACATCCCTAGTTATCCATGCTCTGCAACTTTGTTCCTCTTGATGCTATTAATGCATTCGACTCTGACCGTGCGTACTGTTCGCTTGTTAGAATCCAACTGCCACCTGTACTATTATAAAGCCTTAACTAGGTCAGTCTTAACTAGGTCATTACGTCCCAATTATAGCCAATCAGCATCCAGCTTTCTGCTGCACTAACCTATCGAGTACACTGCATTTGCGATGTTCGCTGTTTTTGGTGTACATCTGGTCATTGAGTGGTGGACATTCACAGCGGGTGATCTCAGAATTTTATGGCTTGTTAACTTCTGACATTCTGTTCTTGAAACTGTCTCTGAAAGCTAAACATGTAAACTATTTTGTGTGTGATAATTTTTCCAGTTACTTGAGGTTAGGCTACTGTGCATTAATTTCCGAATTTGTCAGGGGGTGTGGTTTCATATAATCATTGGATTTTGGTTTTAGGCATAGTTCTGTTGTGCGTGATTGCTCGTTCTTGATTGTTGGGTGAATGGGCGTTTGTTTATTTGTGCTATCTCACCATACCTCTTATCTATCTTACCATACCTCTTATCTATCTTACCATACCTCTGAGGTATTCATTCTGTCACTCTTTTTCGTCCTTTCTTTTGGTCTTTCATTCCGTCAGTCATACTTTTTCATTATGTTCTGTGATTTTATGTTCTGTGTTTCTAGTTTTTCATCTTTTCCAGGGTGAGAATTGCCATGGGGCAGAGGGGGTTCAACCCCTAGCCTTTCTTAAGTTATGCTAAGTCTTCTTTTCACACCCAAGCTCCATGGAAATCATAGCCAGTTATTTTTCTACCGCTCTGATACTGGTCCTTTCTTTCACTTTTTAATTCTGTTCGTATTTATTTGTCTCTATCTTTTAAAAATTTTTGTTCATTGTGTTGCAGCTTGAAGTTATTCAGTCACTGGTTGTGGCTTGCGAGAAAGGTCTCAAGCTGGTCTCAGAACAACTGTCGGAAAAGTAAACAATGCACCTTTAATTTGGCCTCAATCATTTCGATTTCATGGATGCAAAAATTGTGGTCATGCTACGCACTTTTTCGATTATTTATGACTTATTTATGACCTATCATATTGATTTGAATAGAGTGGTTACTTTGATGGTGATTAGCTTATCGTATTGATTTGATCAGAGTGGTTACTTTGATGATGATTAACCTATCGTATTGATTTGGTTAGAGTGGTTATTTATGATGATGATGATTGATTAACCTATCGTATTGATTTGATCAAGAGTGGTTATTTATGATGATGATTGACCTATCGTATTGATTTGGTTAGAGTGGGTTATGGACTAGATTTGATTACGGACTGGTTTTATGGTAAATTTAGTTTATATATGAAAATAATAATAATCTTTGTTTAATATCAAACTGATACAACGCAGTATGATTGCAAAACTCGTAGTACGAAAGGATGACCACAAGTTATTACAGAAGTTGAATTTAATCGTCGGCAGCCATGCAAGGCGCCCATTACATCCTACTAACTTAACCAATGCAATCTGCCGATTTGGAGGTTGAGTTACCTATTGGAGGGTTGCAGGAAACGATCCTACATCCATGCCAGAGTGCTTACCATTGCCATAAACCCCTCCGCACAGTCACATTAGCATATTTTTGGATTTGATCATCATGAATCTAAATGATAGCTTAGATTATTGATTAATATTTAGATTAGGTGATTAAGATAATGATTGCCGTATGGCAATAATTAGTTTATGTATTGTGGAAGTGATTAGATTGTATGTTAGATTTTAACTAATCTTGTTGTGATTGATTTTTGGTAGGAATACGGATGGTAGTAGCACATCGTCGATCAAGGGAGTGATGCGTGTTGGTCTTGTGGCTAAAGGTCTTTTGCTGCAGGGGGACGACACGGTCCATCTTGTGGTCCTCTGTGCTGAGAAACCAACCCGGTCCTTACTAAACAGGGTGGTGGATGCTCTTTCAAAGCATCTCGTGGTCAGTCTGGTGATTTGTTTGTAATTCTTTCTGTAATTCAGTTGCGGTTCGACGATTAGTTATTGCGACTGGAGTTGTGTATGTGTATTTTATTGTTGTTAATTATGCAAGCACTGTTTGAAAATGCACAGTCGGTCGGAAATGTGGATCCGAGTTACGAAAATATAACGAAATTTGCTTCATGAGGCTTTTCTATTATAAGTTCAGTAAGATACTCATTCCAAATTCAGTAAAAATATTTTCATTCTGTAAGTAGTAAAAAAATTTAAGGAAATTCAGGCCTCACCTATTATTATTATTATTATTATTATTATTATTATTATTATTATTATTGCTATTATTATTATTATTATCAATTAATAATATAATAATATTATTATTATTCTGAGGTCACTTTAATGACTATTACTTGTGATTGTTGGATGAGATGCTGTTAGCAGTGATTTGAATAAATGGATTTGATTAGATCAGATGCCTCTGTTCATGGTTTTGCCAGAGTGTTTCCAGCACAAAGTACTTGGTTGACCTGTGCGTGGAAGAAGCCGGTTGTATCGTGACAAGAGATGAGGACCCAAAAGTCAACTGCATTATCATGATGACGTCGCCCATCATCCGTGAACAACTGCTGTCAGTTGGTAAGACTCACATCCCTGTTCGATACCAGACCTGTGTGAAACGAATTGATTTTTTTTGTTATGTTAATCTGTGTTGTGATGGGTTGGGGGGCGTCTCAAACCTTGCAACTGCAAGAAACTATATTGCACTTTCTCTGGACCAATTGACAGTTGTTTACGATCGAATTGTCACATTAAAGGTCCTCATATATCAAAAGATATCCATAGTGTTGAGACACCTATGGTTATTTTTGTGTTTGTGGTTCTTTGATTTGAGACAGATGGCTCCTGGATGCATTTCCCGTGTGTTATTATATAATTTAGTTAAAATGAGATGACGCACTGGTATGCATTTCAGGAACGTTCTGTTACCTCGTGGTATCATGATACCTATTAGATAGTTGTATACTTTGGTATCGTGGTATCTTGATACCTGAGATATTAGGTGACCAGCTGTATGTTCGTGCAAGTTTTAATCCTGCAGGTATTTCGGTACCCATTGCTTTTCCAAAACCTGTCAGTTTAGGAAATTTAATTTAATTCTGAGCCAAATGTTAACGTTTGAATTTCTTTGTTGTTGAAACCAGCCAGAACACATTCTAAAGCCAGTCAAAATAATATTTCTTCTAATTTATACTTTCGAAACTTTATTATAATATCTGCTGTAAGTTTTTTACAGTTGAATATATGAATAATTTTCTGCAAATTGGCTCAGAATATTAAATAGTATTTACTGGTATTTTTGCAGAATTTCAAAATTGCTTTCACTATTGCTGAATTAATTGAGACATTGGGCAGAACTTCATTAGGTTTGCTTTAAAATTCAAAGTTCCAGACTATTTCCGGTGACGAGCTTTACGTCCTGATCTATTAATGAGGAATTAAGATGTTAGTCTAATCATCCAGATTGACTTCTTCTGTTATTGACTCTGGTAAAATATTCCACCGACCTACTGAAAATTTCTCTTGAGAAGCAGAGCCTATTTCCAATTTTTGCAGAGTGGCCAATTTTGTGCCATCACGTAGATTTGATCATTTTGTTCGCAATTAAAATCAGATATGAATTTTCCGGTTACACCGTTTTTAGTTGTATGAACTGATCAAAATTAAATTCTGTTGAAGAATTACTGAAATTAAAGAGGCTTTTTTTTGAGAGGATCTGTATCAACATCTTACCAAAAATTATCTAACATCACACTGTCTTTCATTGACGAGATTTCACGGTCAAAATGTTAAATTTGATTATCGGAATTTACATTTTGATGAGATGTCTTGAAATTATATATCTATATTTTGCATGTTTACTTTTGTTATTTAGTAAACCTGTAATATGGGTTTTGTTGGCGAGAATTGTAAAATTTCAGTCACCGATATAGACATCTTGCACAGTGTTAGTACAATCATATTTGCATTATTTGTGATGAATTTGGACATTCAACATTGGTTTAAGCATGATACTTTGCAACCATAGCAAATTATTTTCTCCAAATTTCTTATTTACCCAAATTTAAATTTTTTACCTGAATTTTAAATTTGTCTTCTCAGATAGCTGTCACTATTCTGAGAATTTTTTACTCAGACACATTGAGCATACTTGTTGAGTATTGGAATTAAATTATGATAAACTGGCAAATATTTTTAACTTGTTTATTTCTTTTGCGTATAATATGTCGGTTTTGGCAGGTGACAGTATATTCTAGAATACCTTGTGGTGAAACCCAAAAAATATTAGTCCTAAGGGTCTTTTTAGTAGAAACAGAACTCTTCTCCCTGCGGTGTTTTGTGCGTAGACTCGCTTCTGCCGTCATTGTTTTCATACTTGCTGTACGCTATGTTGTGAAAATAATGAATTCGAACCGCCAATTCGACCAGTCACTTCTCTAAGTTTCAGCTCACTTTTCGTCTGGCTGTTTTTGCATTGTGTGCATTGTCTCCTGCGTCATTTGACCCTTTCCGTTTTAAGCACATGTATTTCAGCTTAAATTACAATACGCCGCTATTTTCTATAATGCCTTGCTATTTTATTTAAGAAAATTATGAGTCGTTTAAAATGAATTACTCAGTATCGTTATTTGCCGTGAAAAGTTAGAGTCTGAGCCATTGACCTGCATTTTTTTGGACTTTTTAGTTACTTAAAATCTGGTCTATTGGCCAGATTTACAGCAGTATGAGTTTAATTTGATTTCAGTTTATGTTCAGCATTAATTTTAATTTAGTTTATATTCATCTTATCGCTACTATATAGTATAGAGACAAGGGTATCCAGTAGAGTTATTTTAAACAAAATTGGAATGCAGAGCATTATATGTTGATAACACTAATAATTTTTTATCTAAAACTCTCACGGTCCCAATTTTTATTTTGAGATCAGAATTTTGGACCGTTTTTCGCATTGTAGACAGGCAGAGTGAATTTTTTAAATGCAGAGTGAATTTTTAAAATGTATTGTCTTTATTTGAATTTATTATTTGGACTGAACCTTATCTATTGAAGTGTATATATATAATGTAAAGTAAATGCTGTGCATCATTACATTACATTATGCTTTTCTTGCGGGTCCAACGTAAATTACATAATTATTTTTTCAAATTTTTGTTGGTGCGTAAGGGTTTTAATATGATGCAGGAGGCTTGTTCACATGTTCTTTGATGTACAGTATATTGTCATGCAAACTTTTACTGCAATGTATTTGACTTAATAGTATGTTACTAACCAACTGAAATATGGCTAAAATTTAACGCCGTCAATAGCTATCTATTCTAACTTTCAGGATATTTCTTTTCATAAGCAACGCTTTGCTACATGTTACCTTCTGCCTTCTGTTGAATTATGTTTGCCACTGGAAACCTTTTTCATTTCTGTGCAGAATACTTATTCAACTAAGAAGGTGAATTCTATTATGAAGTTGCACGTGAATTGTGTTTATTTTGCAATGGTCAGTTTGACAAATTTATCAATGGCTGATGATGTAAAGTCATCACTGTGACCAGTGTCTGAAAGTTGGTCAAATTTGACCAATCGTTGAAAAAGGTTTAAATTTGACCAAACTGGCTGAAAATGGGCCAAAATTTGACGCATCAGTGGACGTGGTTTTATTGAAAACATCGCTTTGGCAAACTTTTTATGTTAACATAGGCTGTTTTGAGGTCAATATTTTGACTTGTGGTTTGGAAAAAGTGATTTAGAACAAGTCAAAGCTGATGTTTCGTTAGCTCAGTTGAAGTCAATCAGCTCTGGTTGTTAGTTTGTTGCCCCTTTGACCAATGATTGGATTGTTATAGATTTTTCAATGTATTTCCACCAACGGCTTCTTACTGTCACTGAGGTAATCTAAAAAACATGGTTTCATTTAATGCGAGCCCTGATTGGATTAATTTGTCACATGTGTAATATTTTAACTCAACATGTTAAAAGCCAGCCTTGATGAAGGTTTGATTTTAAGTAAAAATTTCATTTTTGTCTTTCATCATTTACACAAATTTTCTGAAATGGTCAAGCAAACATTTAATAGAGTTCAATTTATTAGAATTATTTGATTATGTAAAAAGTTCCCACCTTGGCAGATTTGAATGAACTTTATTTGCGGAACTTTTATATTTGAAAGAAATTGTGACTTGCTGATCCAAATTGGAAGCTTTTAATCTGTTATAATCAATGGAAATTATCGAGAAGAAAAGAGTTGAAGCAGAATGCTGAGAATTTTCACAGAATTGTCAAATTTTCATCAAAATTTCGAACCAGTTGACATTATTAAAAAAATGACAACCATGTTGCTTTAGTTAATTCGCCTTATCTGTTGCGTTAACCTTCTTGAATGCGCTATCATTAATATCTTTGTCTATGTGGTGTTTTTTGGCAACGGTCCAGCAGCTGTTGGCAACATGCCAGGCACGCTGGTTCCTCGCCAACGGACTGGTGCCATGCTGATGCATTGTGTTCTAGAAAGTGTAGTTCCAGCGACCGATCCGCCTGATGTTTTGGACAGGCAGAAATGCCTTGAGGCTCTGGCGCTCCTGCGACACGCTAAATGGTTTCAGGTTTGAGAGTATTCACTTTCCGCCAAGTTGAAATTTGTTATCTTGGGAGGAGGAGCTCCTTCCTAGCCTTTAATGTACTCGACTTTTCCAGTTTTAATTTAGCTTACATTTATCGATTGTGAAATTCGACGGTTGCAATTAAAGTAGTATGAACTTATCGTGATTAAGTAACTGGATAAAAAAATTGGTTTTGATTATGTGAAACATTTAATTTAAATTAATATTAAAATAAGCAATTTATCATTGCCGAATTATGCATTTCGTATTAAGTTTTGTAAAAAATCTGTCTACATTTTTAAATTGCAGAATTGCCAAAATTTGCAATTAAAATTTTGTCAACCTGTCATTGTTAAGTAACTAAATAAATGAATTTTGCTTATGGGAAGCATTTAATTTGCATTTATTTGAAATTAATTATTCCTGAATTGAATAAAAGAAAAATATTAAGGTTTTCTAAAAGGTCCGTCTCAATTAAATGACCGAATTGTCAATCGACATTATTTCACCAGGTGAGAAACTTATTTTTCAATTAAGTATGGATCAGAATTTAAGCAATCTTGAAATTTTCAAAACAATGTTTCATCTTTGGTTTCTTATCAAGCTTTTCAACGAATCTCGCTCATGATGCAATGCTATAATGCTGTGGCCTTTAAGGGCACTTTCGCCGACCAAGAAACAGCAGACGAGTAGGGCCTTTCCAGACTTTTGATTTTATATTAGGCGTTAGTGAAGTCCCTGAGGGATCCTGTATACCTCGGGGCAAAAAATAAAAAGAGCTTTACATCAGAAATTTCTTTCTAGTAAAGTTTCTTTGAAAATGTTCTAGCAAATTTAAATTAAATTGAATTCTATCCTCACATACTTTAACTTATGTCTGGTAAAGTTTCTTTGAAAATGTTCTAGCAAATCTAAATTAAATTAGATTCTATCCTCGCATACTTTAACTAATATAGATTTTGATATGATATAGACAAGGCATGGATCCAAAAGTTAATTTTTTTAGAAATTCATATAATATCTTAATCTCAAAACTTTGAAAGCACTAATTTACAGCTGTGTGGACAACTCACCAGCTAATCACAAGTGCTGTGTCACAACTGAGGGATTGTCCCAAGAATTGAACTCTTTGCAAACACAACCTTGTTGTCGTGTGGTTCTTGAAATAGGTTGTAAAGATAGGGTTATAACGTAACATTCATGTGATGTTACTGATCATGTCTTCCAGACCAGGGGCGTAACCATGTCAGGCGTGACAAGGAATGCTTTTGCATAGCAGGATTTGAAGTTGTACTGATAAAAAGAAACACTGGGAAATGCTGGTTGCCAGCTTTTTTACTTGAAAACTTTTTGACTGCTTTAGAAGTTATCCAAAGTGGGATCTAATAAAGTACGACACATAATTGTTGTCGCTTAAAATCCCTTAAATTACAATAATTTTTCCTTTTCAAAGATTCAGGCAACAAATTGTCGCGTACTTGTAGCCTCCTTATTTCATCAGTGGTCGAAAGCCATTCAGTTCACTTGAGCTGTTTCTCAAAGATGCTTTTCTTATTCAATTATGGATTGTATCAAATTTGGCCAAAATTGAGCCACAGATCACTTGTGCTGAAAACAGATCCCTAATGAAGGTTGGCTGCACCATTGTGAGATTTAGCTTCAACTTTCAATGTTACTGCATGAAAATAAATTCTAAGTCTTTGCGCGAGATGCACAGCTATTTGATTACTAATATAATCACTGTTTTATTAAATATGAACTTTAATTTAACAATATGGTAGACCATTTATTACTTTAAAAAAATGAAATTCTAGGTTTTTGTGCCATATGCCCAACTGCTTGATAATTAATTATTACTCTTTTGGTAATTTATTTGAATTTAAATTTAGCAGTGTTGTTGTAAATTTAATGTATTACTTGCAAAAACGAAATAAAAAGGCTTCTTGCTATTGTTGCCGTTTAGGCAAACAGGGTGAAATTTAGCAGATCTATATATTATTAGAAGAAATGTAGGACTTGCTGGGATATTTTATGCTGAAAATTCAGCCTTTCCTTTTACTGCCATTTGTGTTGGGGAAACATTTCTACATTGAAATTTTTGCCAGTTTTATATCAAGAGTTGGGTGGTGGAAAATTGGTGGACTTACCACTGAGACCATTGAACGGGTGAGTGTCGGGTAGGGGTAGGGTGGTGATGGTAAATGATTAGTGACTGATTAATTGGTCATGTGGTGAATTGTGAATGAAATGGTGAATAATGGACAAGTTAGTGAGTGGATAAATTAGTCAAATCAAATATTTATTAGAATCATAAGAAATCGTAATCGTAAGAAAGTATTATAATTATGAACATTAGCAAAGAATCGGCTTACAGAGAAACGACGAAGAGGAGCAGACTGGTAGTTATGTTTATATCTAGTATTGTAGGCATGTACAGTTGTACAGTGTACACTGGTGTTCTCAGTGAAATGAGTGGAGAATTATGGTGGATGAGTCTTAGCATGGCTTTATAACATTGGAGGTTTAAGCTCTAACTTTTAAATGTTATACATTATGGTCAACAATTGTTATATTTTTTAAATAGGCTTGCACTAATCATATGATGTCGCTCCCCACAAATAATTCTTACCACCCTTTATTGTATCAATAGCCATGGTTTAGTGAATAATGAGTGATTTGATCAACCACGGGTGGATGAATTAATGGCTCATAGTTGACTCGAAGTTGTGATGGTGAATTACATGCAAAATTGTACCTGGTGGCAGAATGTTGGCTTATGAGCAAAGATTGTTTTGTTGTGGTACTGGAAGTGATGAAAATGGTGTTGCTTCTTATATTCTATTGTATTGTATCTATAGATTTATATAGCGCCTCTCACAGCACATTAATCAGAGGTGCTCCCAGGGAAAGAGACCAAAAGAGAAAAAGTGATCTTAAGACAGCGAAAGAGGCACTAGTTTGACCCACTGGTTAATAAGGAGGAACACGTCAAAGGAGGAAGCTGGTTCCACGAAAGCAAAGGCTCACGTTTTAGCCATGGTGATCCTAGCTTGCGGGACGAAGAGATCGTGCTGGTCAAAGGAGCGGAGCGGGCAAAGAGAAGTTTTGTTTTATGAAATTCTGGTTATGGTATGTATGGCAGGTGACGATAATGTTGTGATGATGTTATTGAACAATGATGATAATGACGGCATTGTAAAATTATGTAATGATGACAGCCGTAATAATAATAATGTTTGTACCTAGTATGTATGTTTTTGAGTATTTTGATAGCGTCTTCACTTGACATCCCAAACGATTATGGTAGCTATGACATTGATGGTTACATGACTCTCTTTCTAGGCTAGGGCCAGCGGATTTCAGTCGTGCGTCATCGTAATTCGAGTTCTTCGTGACTTCTGTCAACGTGAGTCAACCTGGCGCCCTCTACCAGAATGGGTACGAGCTTCATCTTCTCTGTCGTACATCTTTTGCGATGAATTTGATAGAAATATTTGCATCAGTTGCGGGAAGGAAGGCAATAAACATGGTAAGAAATCTCATGGAGAGGTGGGGTGCGGTGGTGCAGTGGGTATGTTCATTGCCTTGCTGCTGGAAGGTTGCAGGTTCGAATCCACCTCAAGGTGCCGCGTAGGGTTCTTGAGCAAATCCTACACTCACAATTGCTTGGGTGCTTCGGCGTGAAACTCTGATGCAGTGTTGCGCAGTAGGCGGGAGCGCCTCTGAGAAGAGAGCTTGAAGGGGTGCTATAAAAAATAAATGATAATAAATAAAGGGTAAATTTCGTGGATTGAAGGGTTGGCAGAGTCGCAGTGTTGGTAGTCCTTGCCCAAGGAACTAGGAGATCAAGTCGAACCACAGACCGGAGAGGGCGGCTGGAGACTGCGGAAATGGTATATCGCATCAAGTCACATTGGTATTTATATGTTTTTTTGCATGGATAAATTATTTTATGGAAGAATAGTAGATTCATTGATAGAGGTGCGAATGGATGGGTGGGTGGATGGACAATTGCACATGCACAAGGAGAGACTGTTATTGGGACATATCAAAGGATGATGATAGATAGATGGGAGCAAGGCCGTAGCTAGGGGGTGTTTTGGGTGTTTGAACACCTCCCGAAATGGAAAATGTGAAAAATAATAGAATGCATTTACGAGCACATGATGTAAAAACCATGAAATAAAACCATAAAAACACCCTGAAATGAAAAAAATGTAAAAAAAGAATTAATTAATAGGTGACATTTTGTGAAGACTTCGACTGGATGACTAAAAAAAGTCATCAGTTTTTTAGGAAGAGAAATTGGTGAAACACCCCTCCCCAAATCAAATCCTGGCTGCGGCCTTGAATGGGAGGGGTGCATACTGACGGAAAATTCGACTGGACTATTTCATTTTTTGTGGCTGATGGCATAAATTGGTAAATTTCAGGCGTTGGAGTTGTTGGTCGAGAAGTGTATCAGCAGCGTGGGTCATTCGCTGAGCCCTGGAGAGGCATTCCGACGAGTCCTTGAATGCATCTCAGCTGGACTTCTGCTCCCTGGTATGCTACTGCAATTAATTGGGTCATGACATGGAAGAAGAGTAAAGAAGGGAGTTAACCCTCTGAGGATGCCATGATAGTAGTAATATTTATTTGTTACATCAAACTGAGAAGTTATGGTAGGATTTCTTGATATTGCAGTAACAGATGATAAACGTTAAAACAGTTGTTGAACTTAACAGGCACCCATCTGTCCACATCTCATTTTGCCATTGCCCCTAGGCAGTGGAAGGCTGAGTCAGCCTTATGGGCTTATGGATCTTGAACCCATGTTCGCCTGGTGTTCTTGCCAGCATGTTACCTTAGTTACCATAGTTACCTTAGATTATATTGAGCAGGATTAGAAAATTCATTTAATGCATGGACTGATGGATGCTGGGTAGATGAAAGAGCATGCTGAATTGGTAATGTTTGCATGCATGCGTGGATGGATGGACGTTAGACAGGTTTGTATGGATGGACAGGTGAATTGATGGACGATTTAACCCTTTAAAACCACATTGGTTTCCGAGTCATTTTTAGTAGACGTTTGTTGTTAACACTTTTTGAGGATAAACCCATGCTCCTGGTTGTTAAAGGGTTTAAAGAGTTGATGACAAAGAATGGATGACAAAGAATGGATGGGTGTTGTGAAGCTTTCATTTTTTTTTAAATTTAGTTAGTTATAATAAGTTAATTTGTTGTCTGGTTTGCAGGTGGTGCTGGTCTTTTGGATCCATGCGAGAAGGAGGCAACGGACGCAGCAGGGAGCATGACAAAGCAGGAGAGAGAGGACTTAACGACGACAGCCCAGGTTCGATTCATCCGCTGATGAAGGCATTTCCCTGTCCATCCACCCATCCCAAAGGATGCGCAGGGAAATGGACAGCGTAGCACTGACCAAGGGACATATGAAGCCCTGAAAGAGGCATCTCATGGTCGAGATCGCACTGGGAGCGCTTCTGAAAGACTTTCGCTGAGAGCTGCACTTTATAAACGGTTGTATACAATAGAATGCAATCCAAGGAGGGAGGACGGAATTGATGGGGCAGTTGACAAAGGAGACATTGATGCACCAATGCTACAGATTAGATTTCAATTTCTAACAAAAGATATTGTTTCCTCACTTTTGCCAACTTTACTTCTCGTTACTTGCTTACATTACCTTTGCTAACCTTACATTTCCTTAGCTGTAGTAATGAGCCTTTCCTCACCTGCCTCTACATATTATCGCTCCATAAATTACAATACCTTTTGTTTTCTTTCATCACTTAACTTTACTGAGGTGTATGTTCAACATTGTGCGAGTCTAGACAGAGAATTATGGCAGCGTGTGAAGTATAATTTCTGATCGTGTTGTTTCTTTTCTTGTGAAGGGTATTCTTCGTCGGTTGGCGTTCTGCCAGATCTTCCGTGTGCTCGACATGGCAAAGTTGACCCAGAACACATCCGTTAAACGACAACACACAGCTGATTCGGTCCCCGATGACGAAGGTATCTGTGTTTTTCCTCGTAATTAATGGATTCTTCCTGAATATTTTGCACTGTTTTGGTTTGATGGCTCCACCATCATTGCCAATAACCCATCATCATCTGCCACAGGCTGCCTATCAATCATCTTCTGACTACCAATTGGACTTGACGTGATGCTAGTGAATAAGCTGGTGCCCTGCGCTTGACTTCTGAATACATGTATGTTTGTATGACATTGTATGTATGTGCACTTGTTATAGCACCCGTTCAAGCTCCCTACTCAGAGGCGCTCCCGACTGCAGTGCAGACACAGCATCGAAGTTTCACGCCGGAGCACTGAGCAATTGCGAGTGAAGGGCTTGCCCAAGTTCCCTACGTGGGGACTTGAGGTGGATTCGAACCTGCAACCAACCCTCTGGCTGCAAAGCAACAAACATACCCACTACACCACTGTGCCCCACAATGATGCTGTAGATGTTTGGAGTTTAAGGTTACAATACGATTCTTCCTTTGCTGGTGTAACATACTTTTAAATGTTGCAAACATGTGTAATTTAGCTGTGTCATTTGTATGTATGTATATATGTTTGTATGTATATGAACATTTATATAGCACCTTAACAAACAATAACTTCACGAAGGCGCTTAACGTAGCTACCGTACAGTTCTAAACAAGTGCGTCCTTAAGTGACTTTGAAAATTTTTCATGATGTAATGTACAAGTATGTAAGTAAGTACAAGTAAGTAATGTAAGTATTTCCTTTTATTACATGCATTAAGTGTACCCTTACTAAAATGTAGAAGCACAGGGCAACGGCAATAAAGTAAGGAAAGGTTTGGTTTGGGGTACGTGGCAAGCTACGTGTTATCTGGCCTTCCTTATCATATTAAGGAATAATCAGTCTCTCAGCAATCTTATGTTATTCTGATTTGCCCTGTGGTACATTGGATAACACACTGGCATGGAGATCTGCGGACCTGAGTTCAAATCCTGAGGCCCCGTAGGACAGATGTGTAGGCTGCCATTGGCGCCGTGTATTGCAGGCTGTCTGTTCTTGTAGTAGTTAAGATTGATGTTTTATTAAGATAACTGCATAACTTGTACATGTGCACTGCTGTGTGTTTGCAGGCATTTAATTAAAGAAAAATATATTATTGTTTATTATTATTGTGAATAAACTGTTGACATGTGCCTGAGTTCTAAATACCGCTTTAGTAAGCTGGAGTTCACAGTTTTGGTTATATCGACTGTGAAATTAGATAATTGAAGCCTTGTTTGATGTTCTTTTCTTGCATTCATTTTTCTACAGAAGAAAGCTCAAAGAAAAGCAAGACTGAAGAATTTGACAACTGAACATCAGTTTCTAATTCTTCAACAAGAACTCTTCAACATCCTTGGTTTAGACTTAGAAATTATCAATTAATTTTAATTTTTCCAATCCAGGAGTTCGTTTGGATGTTTTATTGTTTCATTTTAATAATTATTTTATAATTAAGAAACCGGACACGCACGTTATAATGCTGTTTTTGTTGATGTTTTAGTACTGCATTATGACAAGGACATATTTTGAAATTACAGCTGAACGTAATTGTGATGCATCGAAATAAATGATTTGTATTGAGAATAAATGATTTGTATTGAGTTACGTATGGTTAGTAATGTTACAGTTATTTTCAATTCGTTATTATGTTTCTGTACGGAAAGGATTGTCCCTATGGTGTACAAATTATTATACTAGGAAGTTTCTTGGTCTGTAGTGGCTATTGTCAATATTGTTATTATTATTATTATTGTTTTTTGTTGTTGTTGTTATTATTATTAAGAATGATTAGTATTACATTGTGATTTTGGTAACAGTAATATCTTGATAGGTAACATCTATGGTAATGTTGAGTTACGTGTTACTGAAGTTAGTTAAGGAGTTACTGTTCCATGTGGTCACTCCGCATGGCATTCTTGACATGATTACCAGTTGAGTTACTGTGGGGTTATAGTTCAATGTAACTCAGGCATTGACTTGCCACAAATGGGATAGGTTCTTAAAGGTACTATAAAATTATATATATATAATTATATATATATATAAATATATATATATACTGTATGATGAATAAATATATATATACTGTATGATGAATAAATATATATATACTGTATGATGTGTATGTGCACCATGCATATATATATATATATATATATATTCATGTACATTAATGTGTATGTATTTGTATGTCTAGATATATGCACACTGCTCCCAGGTTAACTTTCTGTATTGCATGCTTGAAAAGTAACAAAGACAAGTTCAGTCATGCACAACAAGTTAACAGTAGTTTACCGTTAGCATGGTTTTTCTTACAGGTGCACAATGTTGTGTTGCTTCTTACAGATGCGTATTACGTAGTACAATGTTACAATATTTTGGAGCATAATAATTTAGAGTTACTGCTAGTGTAGCTGTGCCACCTACATTGTTATGTTCTTATTTGTTGGAGATAACAGAATTGTGTTTGGACAAAGAAATTTAATGTGCTCATGTCGAGTTCGAAGAACTTTTGGATGCTTTGAGTTGCTGCTGGTGTCAGACATTGGTTTTAGAAGTATGTGTTTGACTGTTGCCATGATTGTGTAAGTTGTGGACTAGGTCAGCTTTGTTAACGTTTCTGGTGTTTTGTGCTTTCATCATTTTCAGCTTTACAAGTCTGAACATGGCTTTGATTGGGGGGTTTGTTTTTTTGACTAGGTTAGATTCTCTGTCATTGAGTTTTGTGCAGTTTGTTGTTATAGCATCAGTTCTCAACTGGTGGTCTGAGGACCACAGGGGTCCACAGCCATCTGCCTATTGGTCTGCGAGTAAGTCCTGAAATTTATACGTTTCTTTATTAAAAACATAGAAACAGATCACTTTTGTCAATGTTCCAATAGTTCTTCATTTCAATGGCTATATAAAAGTAATAATACACTTATTTAAGGGAAAGAATTAAATATTTTTTGTGTTGGCCCGTGACCAAGGCTGAAAGTGGTTTGGAAAAGTTGTCGGTCTGATTTTGGCGGACGAGCCGACGCCTTTGAGCCGAATATTACTCTGACGACTTTTTCTTATTAATTTGCCCAAATTTTTTATAAAATCGGACCACTTTTACCTGTTTTGGTAACTGACAATCGTTTTTTTAGTCGTTTGCCCAACTAGGCCTATTGTTGAACACGCAACCCAGCTTAGACCCGGCACCAGCAGGTCACAAAAATCAATACTGGGTCGCAGACCGCAACAGACCCGGCTCACTTTCAGCCCTGTGACTGAGACTCAGAAATTGTAAGTGGTCCAGAAGTCTCTAAAGGTTGAGATCCGCTGTGTTATAGTATGCGATTTGGTTGGCTTAATTTTTATGCCAGTTAGTTTATTGTTTCGGTTTAATTTAGGTCAGAAAGCTACTGTTTGATTCTGGTTATATCCTTATATAAGAGAAATGTGTGGTGAAATGTTTTTTTGGATAAAGAAGATATACATTTCTCGTTGGCCCAACTAATTTTGGGCTGTGGATTCTAACGGCTCTTTTGTGATGAGAAAATTTGTTAAGAAGTATTCTGGCATCTTTATTTTGTCTGCGGTTTGAATACATCATTTTCAAGACTTTACAAACGTCTTTAATGTCTAACTGTGAACATCATTGTAACTTCTTCTGTATTTCTTGCTATTATTTAGTACTACACTGCAGTTGATTCTGTTGAGTTCTCGCAGCCACGGTATTTTGTTGATGTTTTCTGTCATGTAGAGGTTTCATTTCTAAAAGGCATTATGTAAATGTTCTTGTATAAATAAATAAATACTAAATTTTGGGTTTTATTTCAACTTCACAAAGCTGCCGGTCATACATTATTCAAATTCTGTATGTTTCTCTTGTGGAAATCTTACTCTGGTCTCACCACTCTGCCCTTTTAAGCTTCTCTTTACCTAAATACAGTATAGGCTTACCGTCTCTGTCTGTCTCTCCCTCTCTCTGTCTGTCTGTCTGTCTGTCTTTCGCTCCAGAAGTTGTGTAGGTGCTTTTGTTGCTCTTCCTATCCTCCCTTTGACTTGATGCATTGCTCGTGAATAAGCAGATGCCAAGTAGCGGCCCATAAATCTCCAGGGCTATTTTAGTTCCAGTACTGTGTTAATTATGCAAGTTGCTCTGTTTTAATAATTAATGTAAATTGCCAAGTAAACTGTTTTGCGCTATGTGCGTCTTTCTGTTAATAAAACGGCGAAAGTGCATAATAATATTATGTGTTGCGTCAAGCAGCGTTCAAGCATCTTTACATAGTGGGTCATTAATTTCATTAAAGTTGGACGGGGGGTCGGTCAATAGTGTAGGCCTTTGTGACATTCATTTTGTGTAGTATGCCTTGGGTGTCACGGTTTTGTCTAACCCCTCCCATCTGTATTTTGTGAACAACTCTCTCTTGCCGAGCTGGGGCATATATTGGTCCAGGCCTCCAAGGGCCGACTTCTATTATAAGAAATCAACAACAACCCCAGTTTATGTCCAAAAACATAGTTTAACTCCCCCCCCGTGTTGAAGTTGGATGGAGATAGTTCTCCAAATGCCAATGGTGTTTTGACTGAACACGTGGGCCCCTATAACTACGTAATTATAGTGTTTAATCTAGGCATCTCCAGAGGAAATGAACAGGTAAAGGGTTAATATTACACCATTTCAAAGAATGCAGTTAATTAAATTTACTACAGGGATTTGTATAATGTTTATCTGCGATTTTAGCAGAAAGACTAAAAAGGTCATCCGAAACAATAACCGGACAAAGAGTGTCGTCGGTGTGTGCATCAGGAGTTGTCCTCCCAAAACATCCATTGCATCCAATACATCCTCCCCCCCCTCTGAAACCTGATTTTCCAGAAACCTTATTTCCCCGCCCCAACCCCAAACAGGGGGAAACTAGATTAAAGTTAAACACTGCCACGTCAGGGAAACCAGCTTATTCACCAGTGGTAGCTAGGCTGTTATTAGGCCTAGCAATGAAAATTTAATAATTATGGCTTGTTGCATAAATATAGACTAATTAATTATTAGTCAAACATGCACTTCAAAGGATGTGGACGAGGAAACTTGAATCCAAGCAACTAAAAGGCCACTAATAGTGAAAATGCTAACTGAATGCAATGAAAATTCTTTGCTATAGTCAAATGCAATGATGAAACAATGATAGGCCTACTACTAAGGGTGAAAATGCTAAGATGAACGAGTGTCAAGTAGGCGCAATTTATTGTAAAGCCGCAAGCGAGCATTTCTGATAACAGATGTACACATTATGCGGCAAAAGTACAGGCAGAAACAGCTATAGGCCTACAATGATGGTTTGTGGCTTTCAATATCTTAACTGCCTGCAGGCCATCTAGCAGTTACAGAAAATTAGAGAATGGGCCAACAATTGAATGCACCTAAGGCTAGCTCACAATGAGCAATATATGTCGCAGCTTGCACGCGCAGAATAGAAACTAGCGAGGATAAAAATTTCAGACGCAAAAGCTTTTCAGGGTATAACAAAAACCTTTTAAATCATCGTTTATGACAAAGGATATTAAGGGTTATTGTTCTGTCAAGTGTGACATGCTCCTTAAACTGCCTTACATAGAGGCGCGAGCCACGGGCGGGAGTCGAAGATTGACAGTAACGAGCATCCTGTTAGATGTGGGTGTAACAGCGCGACACGTCGCGCAAAAAATAGTCCGTACTTTCACACAGATAGTTTCACTGAAAATCGCATACTAAATTTGGATAAAAATATTTGTAATTATTCCAGAATGTATTGTATTTCTTTGGGTCCCAGTTAGGTTTTTAAAAAACATTTTTGTGTTTGAACGATTGGCGCCGCCTTTCGGACGGCGGAGTGAGACGCTCGCTGTGACATAACCGGTGACTTATTCGAGCGTTGAGTAAACTAAACGATCAGTTTTATCTCGATTCGTCGATTTGTTTCTCGTCGTTTTCCCCAAATATTCCACTCTGCCAAGATGTCGGGTGCAGGAGGAGCCGGGGCCCTGACGTCCCTGAAAAACAAAATGCAGAGCCTCCGCGAAGAAATGGATAAATCGAAGGATCAGTACGAAGTGAAATGCAAAGAACTCGAAGCCGAGCAGGCGCTGCGGAGTCAGGTATGTATGGCAACACCAACACGATGGGTGTCACCCGTTGTCCTATCATCACGGAATTTTAGCCCCTGTTCTCGTTTTTATCAAGTTTGGATGACAAAGAAACTTTGTAGCATTTTGTTTAAATATGAGGGTTCACGGTGGTTCAGTTTTGATTGGGATGCGTGCATGTGATACTCTCAGGAAGGCTTGATTAAACGGTGTCGTCTTTCAGGTCCTGTTGGCGTGAATGGACAAATCGTAGGCTTACTTATACTATCGAGTGCCTTTATCCACGTGGCTATGTCTGAATCCCATTTCCTATATCTGAATCCCATTTCCTATATTAAAAATGGTCTTGTAGAGGACAATTCCTGACAGATAATACAGTGAACAAACTATTGATTCAGTATGTAGCCTATGTGAATATCTCCCTTTTAATGCAGTTTTATTTACAAGTATAGTATATTTTAAACATGTAATTTATAATGTTCAAACTCATGTTCATTTTGAACAGAAGTACACTTTTCCTTCTCTCAGATTGTTAATCAGAGAATGCAAAACTGATGTACATGTTAACACGGCTCATGATCATTATTACGGTAGATCCTGTTTCATCACTGTAATGGTCTGCCTGCTTGAACCTAATGCATTAATTATTATGAAATAAAAAGTATACCGATGCCCAAATAAGGGACTTAACAGAAGGCCATGGCTTTATCACATGGGTTATTGATTTTGTGTGCATTAGTGCATGTCTCTGGGCAAATTGCACTATGTATGTGTTTATGTGTGTGTATATGTGAATGTGTATGATGATTTTATATATCTATGAAAGCAGAAACGTCTATATATCTATAAAGGAGCATGTATGTAATGTATACATGTATGTACAATTGGTATCCGGTCTGCCGATCGACTTGATCTCCTAGTTCATCAGACAAGGGCTATCATGGCCCAACACCGAACCTAAGTTGCCATTGTAGGTCTTTCTATATGGAATGATGTCCTGGCTTTATCTGTAGTAAGATCTTATCGGGATGTCATCTTCAGCCCTTCCCTGTATCTTATTTCCTGAGCGCCCACTGAGAGTGCCTAGAGCTGATTAGCTAGTACTGTAAGAGGCGTTTTATAAATTCTCATATACAATACAACGTATGTTTGTTCAGAATGCACGTCGAAAGTTTTGCAGCAATTGGCCCAAAACACTGCACTTAGATGGCACCAGAACCGCCCAGTAGAGGGGTTGACCAACCCTTCACCCTGAGGCAAGGTCTGTGATTAACCAAAATTTCACAAGCAATGCCGGTAACTCAGCTAGCATATATATATTATATAAATTATATATATAAATAAATTATTGTAAATTGTAATTGTAATCGTACATTATATATTAAATTATATATACAATACATCGGGGCTTTTTTAATGTGCAGAACTTTGTACACATAATGTGCAGTTCTAAATGGATTTGTGCAGTTGTAGAAGCACTTCTGTAGGCCTACAGTTAAAACTAGCAAAAAAGGTCAATGTAATCCGATTGGAAGTAATTTGCCATGGATGGGAAAGGAAAGAAGGGTTTGTGCAGTTCAAAAAATTTCTTAAAAACAGCCCTGCAATACATATATAAATAGGCGTGTTGAATTGCATCACTTGGTGTTGATTTTCCTGCAGGTCTCAGTAAAAATTCCAAACCATGCTTGTGTGTGGATAGAAGATTCTGAGCGTGTAAATTCTTTCGCTGTAAGACTGCATTGCCATTTTTCAGTTCGATTTTTTCTCCTGCTCTTGAATTGAGACGAGCTGTAATTGCTCACCCTTTGCATGTCTCAACTGACACGAACACGTTGTCCTGGGTTTGAAGTGTTTCTTTATGAGGAAATGCGATTGATAGTTACGCACTCGACAGCTAGCCAACCTTCATGATAAAACAAGCCAATTTCTGTATTGTCAAAAACGGCGTGACGAGTTGTCGGCTTCACGCGAATCCTGGATTCGAATACCGGAAACAGATGAAGAAGAAAGAAAGTCAGACATGTTCATGATGGATCATAACATTTGGGTTAATGGCGGGCATGGTGGTGTAGTGGTGGGTTCAGTGCCTTGGAGCCAGATGTTCCATGTTCAAATACACCTCAAGCCGTCGTGTAGTGATCTTGAGCAAGTTCGCTCGCAATTGCTCGTGCGCTTCAGCGTGAGACTCCGATGCATTGTCCGTGCTGTAGTCGGGAGCGCCTCTGAGTGGAGAACGTGAAGGGATGCTATGGCAAATGCGATGAATAAATAAATATTGATGCCGTGTAGGACTCTTAAGATAGAGCTTTGATGTGGCCATGGGTATGAAGTGTTGGTGACTTCATTTTCTCAGCCTTGGCATACGATGTTGGTTGACCAGTCATCTCCCTCGTCATCCTGTCTTCCCACAGACGGTAAATATACGGTCATTGTACTGTGCATTAGGGATATGACAAAAATTTTTTTTCCAGAATTTCAAATTCCCCATAGTATCATGAGTGGAGCTTTTGCTTTTCTAAAAGAAAAAGAATAGTGGTTAGTGTCAACTCTTAAAAAATGTCACCCACCCGCCAAAAAATTGTTTTATTGCTATCTTGCTTCTTGAATCTTTTCTTGATGTATATAGATTGGAAGTTGAAAACTATTTAAAGGTCTTACACCAGATTTCTTGCAATTGCAGTTGAAATAAAAAATCAACTGAACTTTACAGACACTTTCAAGATGTCTAAAAAGGCACCTTCTGCTACAGAAAGAAACAAGAAAGTTTGGTCTTCAAATTTGGTACAGTTTCAAAAAGCTAAGAATTCAAGGAAACATAACACTGTTAGCAGTCTTGACACGATGTCAAAAATGCCTATGGAACTGCATATCTTGAATAGATTCAAGACTTTGGCTTCGACACTGAAAGGCAAAAAAGAAAGAGTTCTGATAATTGCTGAAGAGGTCAAAAACTTATGGAGAAAGCTTAACTTTCCAATCCAGCAAGGCAAATCTTCAGTTGAAAGAAAAATCGAAAATGTAATTAAGAAATACGAAAAACATTGTCGAAGACCTGGTAATCAAGTCTTTACCAGTTTGTTCAATGTGACAGATGAGAATGGAGAATGGTTTTGCCGAGAAGACAGAGAATTCTATGACCTTCAGACGTCGACTAAAGGAAAAGTTGGTTATTGTACCTTAAAGACAGATACAAAAGGACTTCACCCTAGAAAGCTACAGTTGATTAAGTTAAAAGTTAGTCAAGACACCAATGTTGAATTAAGCAGTGAAGAAGAAGAAGAAAGTTGTGGTACTGAAGAAGAAAAACAGGATTCCAGCAGTGCCTATGAAGATTTGGATGCTCCAACAACATCTAAAAGACAAAGAACTGATTCAGCAGTACAGTTAGTGACATCAGCAAAACTTAGTACAAGAAAGGCGCACACAGTCTGCAAAACTCTTGCAAAGAGTGGAATTTCTCTTCCAACTCCAAGTCAAAGTGGTGTTTACAAAGCGACAATGAAAGCAGGAGAACAATTAAAGCAACACTATAAGGAAACTTTAAGGAACGAGAATTGGAGCTTGCACTTTGATGGGAAGCGCATAAAGAAGAGAGAGTATCAAGTTGTAGTTCTGAAAAATGAAAATAGAGAAGTTAAACTATCGGTTCTTGAACTAATCAATGGAAAAGGTGAGACTATATTTAATGGAATAAAGACTGTGCTTGATGAATATGAGCTATGGCCTGCAATTAAGATAATTATTTCTGATACAACCTCTGCAAATACAGGAAAATCTATTGGTGCAGTCACACGGCTACAGAATCATTTTGTTCGGCTTGGATTACAGAAACCTCTTTATATTGGATGCCAACATCATGTTCTCGACACAATACTGAAACATGTTATGGATGATTGTTTTGATGGAGCAACCACCTCACCAAACCTCAGTTATTGGTTCATTACGAAAGTAACAGAAGAGTACGAGCAATTGAAAGCATCGTTTGACAATTCTGGAAATGCTCTGAAGAAAGTAGAACAAATTGACTGGCGAGATGACATGGCTTTCCTTCACCATTTGATTGCTTGTTACAAGGATTTTAAAAGTACAGGAAGCTTTCCTATGGTAGAATTCAAAACACTGCCAAATATAAGCAATGCAAGATGGAATAGCAGAGCAATTTTTGCCTTGCTAGCTTACATTTTAATTCCGCAATTCCAGCAGTCACCTGAAGGTCAGTCAGCATGTGACTTTATTTGTGGTACTTGGAGTGACATCTGGTTTTCTGGCCAGTACTATAATCCTGACAACTTTGATAATCTAGCAGAAGTGTGTCAAAATCATTCAAAGGCATTAAAGTCATTGAGGAACTTTTGGTCTGTGGAGCCAACACCGATTCCAACACAACGGTCAAATATATGTGCTGAAAGAGCAATTAAAGTTATGCAGGACTTACTTCCACTGTGTAAAAGCATTGACAAACTGAGTATTAAATTTCTTTTGTCAAACGAACACTAAAAAATCTGTACTTTAAAACGTTCAATACAATTTTCCGATGTGCGGCACAGCTGTGCCAGTGTTTATATACAATGTAAATTGTTTTTCTATTTGGTGGGTGACATTTTTTAAGAGTTGACACTTGCCACTGGTGTTTTCTTGATATTTGCATAAAAACTCCACAACAAATGACATGGGGAAAGGGTTTTAAAAATAGTCATATCCCTACTGTGCATACATTTTTGTTGTGTTGGCTACGGACGCTTAGATCTGGGGCAGATATCTCAAGATGAATTTGAACCTCCAACCTTTAATTTCACAGTCCAGTGCACTAACCACTATACTAGCGTGCACCCCAGTGAATTAATTTAACAATTGGTCGGTTTGACTTTTTTTATTAAGTGTTGACATTTTTTCCTATTGGGTATTGTGGAGAGCAGGCTGTCAATCCAGAGGGTTCTGATCCCTGCCAAACAGAAGCACATTTTATAGGACAGATCTGTGCCACATAGGCTGCATTACAAACACGGTTATAAAAAGTGGACTTAGAAATACATCTTCACTTTTAGTGGAAATGTTAAGTGAGAAGGAAAGAAATTCTGGCCATCCGCCATGATACACAAAGTCTATCTATAAGAAAATTAAGTTGCTAACAGATCATACTCATAGCTGCCTTTCAGGGTCAGCCTAATTTGTTACAGGACACAATGAGAGCCAAACTGTAATAAAACATACATCTGCAATTACATATATATACAAGTGAATGAGTGGCTAGCTACACAGTTTACATTAGGTTTCCAGCTCTGATGTATGTGGTCACTGTAAACAATTCTGCCAGAAGCATAAATTTGCTTACTTACAGAATGGACAATTGAACTTATATGCAGAAAACCAATTGATGTGCATACAGAAAGAATTTAAAGAATTGCCTCGGGAGTGCATTAGGCAATTTGAAAGCATGGCAGAACAACCGGCGGAATGAATGAAATGCGATTCAATTTGTGGATATCGTATTTACGTGCATTTTCGGCATACTTGGATATATATGAGCTTCGATTTGTACTAGGCCAAACACTAATTGTGTGTTGTGCTTCGATGTAAGTCAAAAATTTCCAAGCCGTTTCGTCCATGGTGTTATTGCACTTTCATAAACTTAGGCCTACATAAAAGATTAAAATCCATGAGCTGTGATTGTAAGTTGGTATTTAAAGTAACTGTTGTTTATTGAGTTGCCTTCAAGCGCACTACGGAAACGTAAGATAATCAAAAAATCATAACAAACATTTACAAGCTATTCTCACAGTCATCTTGTATTAAATGTGATTGTGAGCTTGGTTTGTTATTGTATTTGTCTGGTGGTCAATAATGTCAGTGACTCTGCACGTGGGGCAAGATGGCCGACTGAGGTTAGAGCCCTTGACTTGTAAGGTGAGTGAGGTTTGAGCCTCCACTCGGGCAGACTTTAATAGCTGCGTAGAGACCTTGGTCAAGTCCTTCACTTACAATTACTATTGCTCAACGAAATCAATGTTATTATTAAAATACATTTGTATTGTATTGTATGGTAGAGTAGAGAGTTGCAGGCACAGTGAATGTTTTCCAGACTGTTAGGGTTAGTGCCTTGAAGAAGCAGAGTAATATTGTTGTGGGCTTTTATATAGGCATTTTAGTGATTAATGTGTTGCAGTAGGCCAATAGCTTTGACTCTGGTCAGATAGTTTATCTATAAGAGTTCTGGCTACACTCAAGTGTTTGCGCTTAATAACGATATAGTTTGAGTGGTGTAGTTTGCAGACATTAATTTTGTTAATTTGAAGGTTATGACTGAAGACATTCCAGGTTGAATTATGTTAAGAGCTTAGATATTTTTGACATCTGTTTGTACTTGTCTTCTTCTATGCTGACTTTAATTAGCCCAGCCACCGGTTATAGCCTGCCAAATGGGGTAGGGTAGGGTGTTTGCTGCCTAGGGTGACCTTAGCTATGAACTGTATGTAGCTGTATTGTTATAGGTTATTTATATGGATATCCATGGACCAAGAATTTATGAGGCATTGACATAAACATGGCTGCTGTTTAGGAGAGGGAGTCTGTGGTTTCTGTAAAGCTCTAGAGTTCACTAGCCTTTAGAGGTTTGTGGTGGGTGGAGTTTGGTGATTGTGGTGGGTGGGGGATGTCCGTGTGTGGGGTGATTTGCTGTGGTCAGCTGATGGATGGGTTTATGATTTGGTGATAAGTAATGCAATGTAATTTGTAGCTTGCCATGCTCAGTAATCATTGTGTAGCACTTCCAGTGCAAGCACTTCAGAGAAGAAATTCATTTTGAGAAAAGACAGAGATTTTGGAACAGAACACGTAAGTGTGGCAGTTGGTTGTTCTGGTTCGATTTGGGGATTGGTGTGGAATTTAGCTATATGGTAGATTGGTTGTATGTATTTATGTATATGGGCATTTATATAGCGCCTTACAATAACCTCACGAGGGCGGTTGGAGAGAGGTAATATTGGTTTCTGGAGTGGGGTTTGCTGTGGTGGGTTAGTGTGGAATTTTTGCTCTGGTCGTGATTGGCTCTAGCTGCAGAGGTTTGGTTGTTCCTTGTGTTATGATTTAATTGCCTCGTTAGTTCTGCTGGCTGGACTGCTTTGTTAATTGGCCCAATTATCTACAGAATCCGGGAATGATTTGAGGGAGTAGGCATCATGTGATATGATCAAGTTATTCAGTTAAATTTCCATGGGGCTGGTGGAGAATTTTTGGCATTTAGTGGCATGGCAGTCTTGCTCAAAATATGCATAAATGTTTACAAGTGTGATTTGACTCGACTTGCAATCTCCGTTTTTCTTAAAACTTTTCGACACAAGCTGTTTTCATTTCCTATTAGCCCAAACTTTTTGGTAACATTTGTCCTTACGTGCTGTAGGGCATCAGTTGACAGTTGTTTCTGAAGAGAACAAGTTCTGATATCACCATCTTAGTATGCAACTGGCTTTATCTAATCTTGGGACTTTGTTAGCTGCGTTATAACTATACCTGATCTAACGTGGAAACTTATGTATTGTCGTTACTGTAATACACAAGGTATTCGCACCTCAATAATAAAGATAATCGTTGGTTGTCTGCTTAGCATGACCTTTTCCTATATTCATTATTCTCTCAAGCCATTTTTGTTATTGCAATCTTTTGATGTATCTAATCTAATCTGAAGTTGAAGCTTCTGTTGCACCCGTTTTTATACTGTACAGTTGTACAGAGAATCTGTTGGTGTGAGTCAGTACAGGTTTGCTATTACCAGCTGTGTAATATTTGAATCATTTGGCCCAAACTATCAGTTGTAGTACTGCGAAGACACTTTTGCATTGCTTTGTTTTGGTGTGCTTTAGCTATTGTACATAATTCCATCCTTGCCTACCTTCCAAGGTTCATGATGCAATAGTTTCAGACCTTCCTATATTGCACCGCACAAAATATTGAGACCTCCTATATTGCACCGCACAAAATATTTGCCGATCTGTGGGAAGTTCTCTTGTATAGTATTGTTTGAGGAACAATGGATTGGCTCCCCATCTAGGAGACACAGAATTTCATGATTCTCCTCCTGGAATGGCATCATTGGTCAATGGTCAGGGCTTTGCCAATGTATATGTATGCTTTGGTCTTGACTCTTGAGTCAACCGGTTTGGGAAGTTTTGCTCTGCTGCTTGTGGAGGTAGGCCTGCAGTTGTTTGGTTTCTGTATATCAGCGTGAGCCCATAGTATCCCCTTGTTTTTTTTAACCATCCACTTGTCAGGCAAGTCTCCCACTGTGCATACATGCTGTTGTGTTCCGCTCTGTTGAGAAAACACTTTCAAGCTGTCTAAAGGCACATTTGTTAGATCAGTTAGATAACCATGCATACAACACTTGTGGATACTTATAAACTGCTATATCAAGTGTCTTCATACACAGGCTGATGCCTACATACAATGGCATACATACATTCATGATATACTGCAAATGGTGTGTATTAATATGTATGTGTTCACCACAGATTGCTGCATGAATAAAAATGTTTTTTTCGTTTAAGTGTATATATATATATATATATATATATATATATATATATATATATATATATATATATAAGCACAACCCTAATTAGATGGATCCATACATAACAATTTATATGTATAGGGGAAAACTGATTGAATTCGGCTTGTAAATGTGATTTTGTTTAGCTGTGCACTAAGTTAATATGACTGTCCAAGGTAGCAATGTGATTTATGATGGATGTACACTTGTATGGCAGCAGGGTATTCATGACATTGTTGTTGTATCTCATTTGTATGTTGTGTGCGTATGCACAGTTTGCACACATGGGAAATTGGGAATATCAGTCAGCATTTAAAGGTTGAAAATTATTGTGTGAATGCTGAAATGCAGATGTCTGCCAAGTTCATGTCTACATACATATGTTTGTGGTAAAGTGTATGGCTATGTACATGCTTTTGTAAGAGTGTATGGCTCTTTTTATGCAGTGTATGCATGCATGTTTAATAATAATAATAATAATATGATTTAGAGTGCCTTAGCTCGACCGAGGCAGAAGGAAAGGGTGCTGTACACGAGTTAAAATGCAAAGATAAATCAGCAGCTCAAAATATGTGACTGCCTGCAGCCACCGTTGGCACAGTAGTTTGTGCAAGTGTTTGGCTCTGTTTAAGTTGGTTTATGCACTATGCGTGCATGTTTGTATATGAGTGTTGTCTTTGTTTTTGTAGGTTTGTACATATTTGTTTAAAAGTGTATGTTAATATGTTTTTGTGATGTGCCCCTCAGTGCATGTACTGTATGTTATACATGAAGTATGTTTGCTTCTTCTTATACTCCACTTTTGTTCAAGTACAATACTATGAATGACAAATTGTACAAACTGTACTTATAAAGCAATAATGTCCATTCACACACTTTGGTGTCTATGTGTGTTTATGTAGACAGTGACCATTGTCTGGATTACTAGGTTGTCCTAGATTCTCACCCATTGGTTAGTGTGTGGTGATGACTCATTCTATTGAGTGAGCTCTTTGTGTTTGTCTGGTTGTCTATGGATATAACTTTCTCTGTCTTTCAGTCTGTTTGTCTGTCTCTTTTGTCTGCCTTATTTTTTTGTCTGCCTGTCTGACTGCCTACCATTTATCAGTCTGTGTATTTATGACTGTGTCTGGGTATCTGCCAACTAGTTGGGAAGAAGGCAGATCCCTTCTTGAGGGGAACACTCCTGGCTGATGGCCATGGTTGTGCCCTGTGTTGGATGGGGGGGGTGAGGTTAGTCATCACCTTTCCTGGACTGACTGTTGGAGTGACTGACTGTTTATTTCACCTTGGAGACGAAATTGTCAGTTGATGCTGTTTGGGCATTGACTGCCTTAATTGAATGGACTAATTAGGTCAATTAAGCACATTTAATTTACTTTAGCCATTTAGGCAGGAGGTGGGGAACTTGACTGAATAAGAGTATTTTACCAAAGCCAAATTTTCCAAGGGAGTCCGGACAAATTTTACCATATTTTTTTATCGATGATTTGTAATCATAGCTAAGCCATCCAACCTTTCTGAATTGCTATTCTGTTCAAGCTGAGTGCAGAACACTAGCTCACAAATTTTATGAATGGTGTGTTGCATCAGAGCCTTCAGAGGGCTTATTGCACTGCTGCCTGCCATAATGGTGGTCCTCTGAAGTTTTCCCATCTATATGGGACTCTCTAAACGGGCTTCTTGTGCCCCAAGCAGCCGTTTCTGATGTACAGTGTTGCCATTGGAGTAACTCCTTCATACCTTAGGACCTTCTGTACCTTGGCCCCTAATCCCCAGTGGCTCCAGTTGGCCTACCTGTTTTTCCCCATATAAGTGAGGTCACTGGTCAAGATTGAAAAGTCTGTGCTAGTTGGAACAACTTTCTAGGGGAACTGTGACTTGAACTACAAGTTCTTCTGTTTTGGAAACGCCTAAGTCCATTCGTGTTAGTTGCTAGCAATGGCTGGATCGTGAGTTCCTCAGGATCATTAAGTGGCACTTTTGCAAATTTATTCTTACATGTAACTTTTTATTATTAGTGTGTTGTGGTTACAGAATTGCTTTCAGTGTGATCACCAAACAAGCTAGTGCTTCTAATGTTTTGTCTTGTGTTGATTGTCTCTTCAGGCAGAAAATGAATTGGCGGCATTGAGTCGAAAGTTGGGACTTATTGAGAATGATTTCGAAGAGAACCAGTCACGACTAAGGACGGCCACTGAAAAGCTGGTTGAGCTCGGCAAGGTTGCTGATGAAAGCGAGCGGTAATTGAAGCAATATTTCTAACAAGCCAGATTTTGTAAGATGAAGATGTGATGTAATTTCAGATGGTGTATGATCAGGTCAGATTAAATAAGTTGATTTAATAATGTAGTGTTTAAGAGTATGTTATCAATGTGAGCTGAAGTGTTAGGTTATATAAGAAGAGACGTTAATTAGTCATTATTTTTAAAGCATTTTTGCATGCACCTATACATCCTTTGTTTGTTTGTTTGTTTGTATGTGCACTTGTTATAGCGCCCCTTCAAGCTCTCACTACTCAGAGGCGCTCCCGAATGCAGAGCGGACACTGCATCGAAGTTTCACGCCGAAGTGCTGAGCAATTGCGAGTGAAGGACTTGTCCAAGGTCCTTACGCGGCGAGGTGGATTCGAACCTCGAACCTTCCGGCTTCAAGGCAACGACGCCACCACTACACCACCGCGCCCTAGTTGTTCATCTAGTGATGCTCCTGTTTCTAAGCAAAGACTGACCGCATGGTGTTTGACTTTTGCAGGGGTCGTAAGGCCCTTGAGAACAGACAGAACCTCGATGATGACCGAATCACAACCCTCGAGAGGATGGTCAAGGATTCGACGACATCAGCTGAAGAAGCGGAACGCAAATATGAAGAGGTAGGAACGCGGAAGATGATTCTTAGCTGGACCAATTTAAATTCTGTGTCTGATCCAATAACTTCTAAAGTGCCATTATGGGCATTGTATCAGAAACCCAACCTGGAAACAAGATGACAGACTGCGGAGATTAAGAATGTGAAATTTAAGTTGTGTATGCGCTGTATAAGTGTGAGTCTTCTCTTCAAAATTATATCCAGTGGATGTTCTCGTCACTGTGAACTTGACTCAAACCATCTGACACGCGCATTCTTTCATCTCAGACGTAGGAAAACCTCTTTCTCTTCTAAATCAACTTCTGATGGATGGACTTCGTGATAGATTCACTTTCTGCACGATTCATGCCTAATGCTTGCTTCACTTTACCTTCTTAAAACCCCAGAGTCATGTGAAATTCTATCTCCACCGAGGATTCTGGAGATCAGCATTTGCCATTGTTGATCGTCCACCCTGTCTTTCACTTTCGAACTCTTAACAGAATTCAAGTCACTTGAGGTCCTGGTCTCTTCTCCTTATAAATGGATTTATTAATGTTTGCTATATCAACACGTACATGGTGACTCTTATCCATTCTTCACTCTGGACAATGCTTCACACTCAACAATGCTTCAGAAATTTCAAGTGTTTGGGTATCATATCAGCCTTTCACCTTTCACCATGCATCTTGCTTCCAACTGATAGTTTTGGTCATACAGTCCCTACACTTGATCTACTTAAATACGTGTGCTCACGTCAGCTGAAGCTTCACTTCAAGTGACAGTAAAATAAAATATGGTTTTTGAGTCAAATGCTTGATTAATATGTATGCACTATACAAGTTTATTTAACTTGCATACATGGAACATGTTTTATGTCTTTTGTCACAGGTTGCGCGCAAGCTTCAGTTGTGTACGAGCGAACTTGACAAAGCCGAAGATAGGGCAGACACTGCAGAAATGTAGGTTTATTTTGTTTTTCCCTACGTAGTAATTCTGTGGGTTTTTAAAAAGATAGTGTTTTTGCAACCCCAAAAGGAAATCCGTAATTGATATTATGTAATTTATAATTTATATTTGGCTCCCTATGTTTTCTTTTATAACTTGAGTTCCAACCTTATTGGTTTCAAACATAAATTGCAGTTTAGGTACAAATTTGGTGCATTTACAAGCAATGGTTAGGTCTGTATGTATCAGAACAGACATTAAATAAGGTTCAGATAGTCTGAAACATGTATAAATTTATTCTGCATTGATTAGTGTTTTCTGTTTTGGTTTGTGAATGGTGTGATGTTGTCGTTGTGCATTACAGGAAGGTGAAGACTTTGGACACGGAACTACACATCGTGACAAATACTCTGAAATCTCTCGAACTGAACGAATCCAAGGTACAGGAAATGCATTGTAGATTTATTGGAGATAAGGGTCACAAGCCTGACTGTTTGAGTATTGTATTGTATTTAAACATTTATAAAGCGCCTCTAGTAGGGTGAACCGTTCAGAGGTGCTCCCAGTGCGCAAGGCCCCGCGAGAAGAAGCAGGTTTTGAGAAGAGACAGAGTAGAGGAGAGACTGACAGACAGAAGTGTAGAGCGAACAGAAGGAGAAAGAGCATTCCAGAGAGAAGGACTAATTGAGACAAAAGATCGAGACTGAGCCATAGCAGTTCTAGACCGAGGAACCAATAGGTCAAGTCTGTTGGATGAGCGAAGCGGACAATGGGAGGAAGCTAAGTGAGGACGAAGTAAAACATTAGTCAGATATTTTGGGGCAAGATATTTTGAGTACTTGTAAATGATGCTGAGTGAACTGGCTATGATCTCACTATATCTCTTAGAAGGAATTATGATAATTCATTCTGAGAATTTTTATAGCGCATCTTCAAGATAATTACTCAGAGGCACTCCCTGCGCTGGCCTATATTAGGTGCTTTATGCGCAAATTGGCTCAATTTCTGTTTTTCCAACTTCTGCTGAGTCATGTTCTTGGTAGCTGTGAAAATTAGTTTTTCTGTCTTTTTTGGTTAATTTGGGTTAATGATTGTTCAATTTTGTGAGTGAATTACTTTCCTGCTTTCTGCTGGAGAGTGTGTGACGTTTCTTGAGCACCAGCAGACATTTGAAATGTTTTTGGACTAATTTGTAATATTTTAAGCCAATTTTGAGCAATTTTTTAACGGTTAGGTGCTTCTTTGTTTACAAACAGGCATCGCAGCGTGAAGATTCCTACGAGGGCACCATCAAAGATTTGTCGGCTCGTCTAAAGGATGTAAGTTCTCGTTTGCATTCCAACATGACCATAATTGTCTGAGAGGACTAGCTATCATAGAGCGCCGACGCATCGATAAAGAGTGCTTGCCTCCGATAAGAAATATGTAGAGACACATTTAAAATATTTTGCTAGGGGTCACTAGGAGATTAAAGTTAATATATTAATCAAAGTCTAAAATTTGCTATTATGACTCCAAGAGTGATAATTATTTCTCTGCTTACTGTGGCGCACACTGGCGAATTTGTTAGTAACGAGTCCACTGTTCAGGAAAAGGTATCTGTCATAAATTTGGACATGAAAAGTACGTATTGAATTCTGTATTAATCTTAAAAAGAAATCCATTTCCATTGGTGTCACTGCTGTGCGGATTAGGATAGTAAGTTAAATGTAGTGGGATGAATTAAATGCTTTACATAAATTTGTTCATTCGTTCTTTACCTAGATTTATTTAGCATACCTTCAAGGTTGCTGCTTGGAAGTACTCCTGACTCCACACTAGCTAATAGGAGCTTTTTCCATACTATTGTTGGACTCCAGAGAACCACTGCTTTGTAATATTGTGCTCAGTTCATGAATGGGGATTGAGGAGTTTGCCCTGTGGAGGAATGGAAGGCACAACATCCTGTGCCACCTTGGTGGAGCAACAGAGCTTTGTGTATGGGGTGGCAGAGGTGTGGCAACTAGGAGTCACTGCCACACCCAAGCAGCATTACTTGTAAACAGGTGTGTTTTAAATGTGTCATAATTTGGTTCCAAGTTAAGATAACAATACTTGATTAAACGAAAGGCTTTGCTGTGTGTGTAACAGGCTGAAACCCGAGCATGTGAGGCAGAGCGTTCTGCAGGCAAGCTACAATCTGATGTCGACAGGCTAGAAGGTATCTTCATTCACATCTGTCTTTTTATACATCTGTCTTTTTATGTTGTATCCGTAAGTCATCATCCATCCCAGCATCATCTGTCTGTCTCGGTCTTCCTTTTTTCTTTTTCCCTCCAGTCTCCCTTCTGTGGTTCCTCTCAGGAGGGAGCCTCCTCTTAATATGTGTCCAATCCAGTTCTTTTGCCTTTCTCTTAAAGTTGTCATCAGTGATCTATTTCTCCTATTCTTTGCAGCACCTTCATTTGTCACTCGCTTCGCCCAGCTCACCTTTTCCATCCTTCTCCGTATACACGTCTCGAAGGCTTCCAATCTCTTGCTGTCCTCCCTGTATGAAATTGATTAAGTGTATTCATTATTGCATTTATGACATTAGATGTGATGCTGTGTTGCAGAGGAGGTTCAGCAGCAGAAGGCAAGGAACAAGGTCCTGGAGCAGGAGATGGAATCTGCCTTCCAAGAAATCCAGAATATGTGAGTGGGATATTCAAATATATTCGTATGAATATTCAGGTAAACAAGTGGTCAGATACATGCAGGTATGCAGGTGACCATTCCAGGCTTTCTTGTAGATACTGTCCTTCTATCATTTATTTGTATTCATGCATTCACTCTGTGATTGATTCTATAATATGCTGGATCTTCTGCAATACAATGATTCAATAATTTGGTTTCATGTCTGATGAGTAAACTTGTGTAGCAACCTTGGGCAAGTCCTTTGTGCAATTAACGAGTTTGGATGTCTGATAAGTGTAACTGTTGAAATAAATGGCTACTCTTAGGACCCCCTCCATGTTAAAGAGGACACTTAAAGATGTCTTAAAAGGATGCAATTTCTGTAGCACCATGCAGCCTACTGGTATGCCATGTTGTGATGTCAGGTTCGGTAGATTATTTAATTGCTTTCAATTGAGACTTGAATTGCAATTTAGGTTTCTAGTTGCTTGTAGAGTACGTAAATATTTCAGTTTGCGGAAAGCATTTCAAAGTGTGACATTGGGGCACAATTTGTTAGCAATAGCAAGGGTTGTTTTCGTATATGATATTGATTTCAGTCTGTGTTTTGAACAGTATTTAAGATGAAATGCAACCTGGACATTTCAATCTTTGGGTTTCTTTCATTCATTTACTCATTCATTCCAAAAATGTACATAGCACCCCCTTCTTGATGCTTTCTCAGAGATGCTTCCAACCCAACCATGGCTAAAGAGAAAGGTCTTGAGCAACTGGTTAGAAAGCAGGCAAATTATTTTGGGGTAGTAAGTGAAGTGCAAGCGGGAGCCCATTCCAAGTGGAGGGGCCAAACAACTGAGAAGGCTCAATACTGTTCAACCCCGAAGAACGGGTCAAAGAGCGCAAAGCTCAATCGGAAGTTCTTTTTTTATCGAACTTCTATGAGGTGCCTTTTAGAACTTTAAGATTGAGAGTATACTGAAAGTGAGTGGGAACAAATGCAGCAGGTCATTAAAGTCTGTAAAGCTGCTCAACAGAACAGCATCCATGGCTATCTAACAGATCTATGTAAGTAAGCAGAGCTGTGTCACTTAAGATTAACAGAGGATGATTGACTGAGATGCATCTGATTTTTATTCAGCGTACGAATGTCACGATATTAGGGTCCAGCGAATGAGAAATCTCGGTGCCATAAAGCCGTGTTTTGTTTCTGTTTCCAGATAACTGCGAAACGCTTCCTTCCCGTAGAAGTGCGGCTTCGGTTGTCGCCGTCTACGGTTCCGTTTCGTCGGCGTTCAGTCTTCCTTCCGACTTTGTAATCTCTGTCTTAATCTCAGTTGTCTTCTGCCTTCACAGTGTCGAAAGATCTGTCCAACAGATTATCGGACTTAAACATTGGCATTGCCACACATGTATTATCCTATCTGTATGCCTATGCGTAGGTTTATGTGTGTCTGTCCGTCTGTGTCTCTCGTGTGCGTTCAGCTTGTTAGATTGTGTGATGTGTTTTTCGGCTACAGAAGCTCGTACGTAGCCAAGTTTTGTGATGCGTTGTGTGTGTCGCAATGTTGGCATGTGTTCTATGTGCGTTTTAGTTTGTTGTATTGCGATGATGTTGACCTGTTCTTTACCTACTCTTTGCGTGGCAATTTTGGCGCAAGTCTGGCTACCCTGTGAATTTATCAGTGTTGCAGTAAAATATTGGATGTTCAGTACGGATATGTTACTGTACACGATATGACCGTTTTCTGGCAGTTTGTTGTGACTGTGAACTGTTTTGTTGCCATGCGCTTGATTGTTTAATATGAATTTAAGCGATTGCCTTGTTTTTGTGAAATATGCAGGTTCAAGCCTTCTAAGACAATCAGTGTGTGCTGTACTGCCTAGGAACCTTGAACGAGCATTTCATCTACAATTTTTAGTGTTGACGGTGGTTTTGTCAGAGCGCTTTTCCTTCCGGTTGATGATTTAACTAGTTTTGAGTGTGTGATGTTGCCATGATGTACTGTAGCTACCTAGGCAATGTTGCCATCTGTATTGCTGACTGCAACGCATCGTATACAGGCAATCCACCCGGCGATCCAGCAGAAACAGTGATATTGCCATCACACTGTTGAAGTTATAGTTACACCACGATTGTTTAATTTCATGTAGACAATGGATATAATGGCTTCAGTGTTAATATTTTTCACTATATTGCCAGCATACAGATATTGCCTTTGAATTTCTACGACTGCTTGTTTGAATAGTATGATTCTACATCAAGATGCGTGGTGTATAATTGAGCAGCCATGATTGACATGAATATCACACAGTGATTTTCTTGCGTATAATTTGCATATATTGATATGTTCTATTATTATTTGCAGTCGTTCACGAATAGCGTTTGTGCAGTTAAAGAACAGTTAGATGAATATGCGCATATGCAGCGACTAATTGGCCATTATGTCATTTGTGCTTATATAGTATTTGGGAATAACTTGTGATCTTAACGTTTTTTAAGTTTATGTTTTTTTTAGTTTAAGCTATGTTGTCGCTCCTCATTTAACGTAGCAGTCATGTTAAGCTTTTGTAGTTGCTTCATGTAGACCTGCAACGTCGTTGAATTCTATTTTTCTAGGTGTGTTTAGGTATTTTAATTTGCAGACTTTTGGTTGTGTTCAGTTTGAGAGCGTTAGCATTGATGCATTGGTGTATGACGTACGTGTGTATTTTTGAAGCTGGTATTTACAATCCTTGTGAAAGATTCTATTTTAGATTGTGCTCTCGTATTTGTCGTCTTCCGCAAGCGGACGTAACTCTAACACTTGACGGGAGATGCCAACTATATGTCTAGACGTTTACATTGTTGCTTTATAAGGTCCTCTATGTGACACTGATGCTTTGGCTGTTGAAAAGTTGTAAGATGAATTTTGAAGCAAGTTGATGTCTGTGCTGTGTTATGATGCTAAAGTGAGTAACGCGTGATAGTTTACGTGGTTTGTTACGAAAATGCGAAAGTGGCGGTATAGAAACTTCATGTAATTCCTGTTGCTGTGCATTCCGAAAGCTGTTTGGGTAATCTGAGCGTGGATTGAGGTGGTAGTCATTCTGTAGCTTTTGGCGCCTTTTCTGTTGTGCTGGTTTGACCCATAGATGCCTGAAGTGGTACATTGCTGGCCCACTGTGAGCTTATGTTCATTCATTATTCATTCATTATTAGAATTTATATAGCGCCCCTTCAAGAAACTACTCAGAGGCGCTCCCAGCCCAGCCATGGCAAAGTTGCTCTAGAGGAGGGGCAGGGTGTAGTGTGGTAAGTGGTCAGAATCCCGAAATTGATTGGTTGGTTTCGTTGAATTGCAGTGGCTTGTTCATCCAAATGATCGGTATTCGATATCTGCTGAGGGAGGGATTTGTATTAATTGATTAAGGGAAGAACAATGGTTCATTTATTCTTTATTAGCATTTATATAGCGCCCCTTCAAGAAACTACTCAGAGGCGCTCCCAGCCCAGCCACGGCAAAAGAAAAAAGTTTTAAGGGACTTAAGGAATAAGGATTGAATGGTTGTGTTGAATAGTGTTGATTTTATGGAGTTGTTTTGTTGATCGGTTTGACTATGATGAAGGAACTTCATTGATCAGTCTCCTTTGCGTGTATGATCCTTTCATTGATATGTTGATATTGGTTCCGTTAGATTTGTTTTGCGTATACATTCAAATGAGATCTATCTGGTTTTTCTGTATTTCTCGTTTTTTCCCCATCGTGGAAATTGACCGCAGTAGTAGAGTTCCAAAGGCCATTTTATTTTTTCAACAGCTTTTATAACAGTTTTTGGTGATTTCTTGTGTAGGTTTTTTTTATTATCGTTGAACAGATTTTCTTGGCATATGGTTGCGGCATCTGATGCGTGCCATTTAACAGTGTCTTCTTTTGAGGGTTCCGTGCTTATTCCATGAGCTTCTGGCCTGATGACTGAGGTTCAAATCCTTTTCAACTGTGCAGCTCTTTACTGAGAATGTTGACTTTTGCTTCTGTCCAGGAATTGTTGACCTTTGCAGCCTGTTTGTGGTTGTTGACAATGCCACCATATTCCATAGAATTTTGACCATGAACACTTCCCAAGGAATGTAATATCTGGAATTTGTCCACTTCCTGCTGTCATGTCTGAGCTTCAGCCAAAAGATTCTTCAACCTTGTGCTTCTTGACTGTGTAGTTTCCTGGCAGCCATATTTTTTGGACATGCTTGGCTGTGGCTGTCTCTTCTGTCAACCCACAATACATATGCTGTTAAAATTTGCCTTATCACGGAGTCAAGTATTCTCTGGTAGCAAAAGACACTAGTTTGGGACATATTGCCAGACATCTAATGTTGAAACCGGAGAACAGTTTGGTATTTTGATGAAATTGGACAAGCTGCTGTTGTTGTTTGTCAATACAGAATGTGCTTGATTATTGCTGGTAGATGATTTTATGTGTATGTGTGTGTTCCAGCCATGCTATATACTATCAGACATCGCTAACAGGATTCGAGCATTATATGAGCTAAATAAACGAAAGACTTGCTGTAATAATTTTGTGTTTACTTTGACTTCTGTAGCAGTTCAGACATGGTTGATTATGGATGTGCTCTGGTAATTTATAAAGCACATGTGTTGTTAATTTGCCACTGACAGGAACTGCAGTTTGGAATGGGGCTTTGAGATTGAAACTTCAGTGAAGGATTACATATAAGTGCAGTCTTTAAAGTAACAATGTCCGCTAGGAGGAAAATTTCTTGTGTCTAGAATTCGTACAGAAATAAACTGTCTGGTATCAGAGCACATTAATCTTTGCTTTTTGCAAGAATAATAATTACTTCAGAAGTCCATTACATTGTGTGGCTTTTAATCACCTGGTGCCGTCAGCTCTTGGAGCTCCGGCGACAGTCTTGTTGTATCCTCTCCGGTGTCTCCTCTCTCTTGTCACCTCTCTTAGCTCCTCCAGGCTCATGCCAGACTTTTCTTGTATCTCATCCAACCATCTCTTCCTTGGTCTTCCGCGTCTGCCTCACCGCATGCTGTCATCAGCTCCTTTTCCAAACCGTTAGATCTCATCACATGGCCGAAGTAGCTCAATTTCCTCCAAGTTGCTGTTTGCTGCAGTATCTCTTCCCTCTCTATTCCGAGCTCCTCGTGCACCGATTCGTTAGTTTATTTATTTTATTTACTAATAGGTCTATTAATAACCCGGTGAGATGTTCCTGGCCACATGGTGACTTCTAGTTCCTGGCGGTAATTGCAGGATGGTAGGTTCAATTCCTGCTTTACTAAGATCAAGGGACAAGACAGCAGTGCTGGTTACTGCACAACAATTTCATCCAAATTACTGTGTAGAGTATATTACTGTGTGGCAATGATAATTGGACCCATAGCTTCCTCCATGGTAAAAATGTGATGACTAAATTGTGTTAGAGGACTGAGGGGCAAATGCAACCCATTGACGTTGCTCATACATTGCTAAGTGTTTTTAATATAGTTCTCTCCTCTGGGGAATTGAGGTTTCTGTGGGGAACAAATGTGTGTCCATTGGACAATTGTCAAGGCGCATAATGCCATGTAGGAGAGGGGTTTATGCCTCCCCATCAGAATTTTTTTAATTTCTACATTACAATGGCA
>OX457042.1:29231615-29269115 GCA_949752735.1 Lumbricus terrestris
AATGGACGCCATTTAGGTCTCAGTGCTAGCCCGAGATTTAAGTCATTGCAGCAATGAGCCACCTTCGGGAAGCGAACCGAGGTCTTCAGTATTCATCACAGAAGCACCTGAGTCGCGGCCTGCAGCGCTCTTACCGATGTACATGTAGCTAACCGGTCCAAAAATTCGCATGGCATCTATTCAGCCGGACAGCTGCAATGGTCAAGTATATCACCCGATCATTATTCATTGAAAAACGAACAGGGTCGTAGCCATAATAATATTATATGGTGGACATAATATTATAAACACACACTGTTACACATGGTCTAATGTTCTCTACAGATGAATGTTTGACCACTAACAGTCTAACGCAGATTCTTGTAAAGCTATACGTTATTATTTTGTTCTCTTTTCCAACGTCTAGACGTAGCACATAATTATGGGCTATTGCGGAAGCAGAGGCGTACAGAGTTGGCGCACAGAGTGGAGGTAATGGTAGCCCGTATGCTTGCAGATTAATATATAATTATAGCCTATAGAGTATAGAGTCACTCCAAGAGAGACTTCCAGTGACATTAAAACCACCAGTGGCTCTTATTCCCACTAAAATAACCGGGCTCAAATCCTCTCGTTTCCCGCTCCCGGACTGGTCTTCCCCTCCCAGGCCGGTCATGCGTCAGTTTAGCTCATTATTTTCTGATTCGCCTGTTTTCACTGGTCTCAAGTTGCGTCCACTTGGAATCGGGATAGAACTTAGAAACCCCTGGAAGACAATGGTCATGCGCCTTTCACCAGATAGCTCATCGTCATATTTATATAGCGACTCTGGTTAGTATGCACTGCGAGGGCGCTATATAAATCTATAAATACACTGCATTACAATTTGCATTTTAAATATTCACTCATTTATTTTCTCAATAATTTACATAGCGCTCCTTCAAGAAATCCATTCAGAGGCGCTCCCAGTCCAACCACGTACGGTGAAACAAAAAGTTTCAGTAAAATTTAAGTTATTTGATATAGGCCTAATATAAAATATTAGAATCCCATGATTTATTAAACATATAATATATAGCCTACATTATACAATTATATCAATTTAATATATTATTATTATTGTTATTATTATTATTACTATTATTAATATTATTGTTATTATTATTACTATTATTAGTAATATTATTATTAGTAGTAATATTTACCTGGACGACAACCGGAAGTAGAAAGAAGACGGTGAACTCGGACGCCTTGAAGACGGCGCTTCCGGTCACGTGGTCGCCAGGAAAATGGATGAGGCAGAGGGTAAATGGAACGGAGGGTGCTGGGCGCCGAAGGGTGTTGAAGAGCAGCGTTGGAAGGGCGCAGAGGGTGGACAGGGGCCAGATGAAGCCGATGGCGACGAGGGTGTGACGTCGACTGCAGACGATGTGGGCCTGGATCGGATGGACCGTCGCTATGTACCTGTAATTCACCACAGCGTAATGTAAAACTGAACGTAAACTACCTTTGTGAACAGCTTTTTATTCGGGAGTTGTATAGACTACTAGCTGTACCCGGCCACGCGTTGCTGTGGCTGAAAAGACCCTACCTCCCTCCCTACCTCCTTCCCCTGCCTCCCTCTGTCCCTCCCTACCTCCCCTCCCCTCCCTCCCGTTTCCTCCATCCCTGCCCTCGCTCCCCTCCGCTCCCCTTCCTCCCTCCCCTTCCTCTTCCTCCCGCACCCTCCCCTCCCTTCCTCACTCACCCCTCTCTTCCTTTTCTTTGTCCCTCCGTCCTCCGTCCTTCCCTGTCCGTCCGTTGTCCGTCCGTCCGTCCGTCCGTCCGTCCGTCCGTCCGTCCGTCCGGAAAACTTTCCTAGATCCTTGATATATTGCGCTTTTTCGAAAAAAAGCATATTAAAAACCCTGGCGATCGAATTCGAAAGGAATGTTGTGTGAAAATTTGAAAGCAATTGGTGAAGAGATCCTTGATTTTGTTCAAACCAACAGTTGGATAAATATATGCGCTACAAAATGGCTATAAAAGGAAGCACGCATGTGCGCTATAAATAGACGGTCGTATTCGAAAGCAACATTGGGTGAGATTTGAAATCGACATCGCTCGAATAGATCGCATAGTTGTGTTTTTTGGTCGAAAAGATTGCGCTTTTTCCCAAAAGGCATTATAGGCTAACAACACGCTTAGGTTCGAATGGAACGGTTTGCGAAAATTTTGAAAAGAATCGGTGAAGAACTTATCGAGTTCTGAGGCCACAAAAAGTAACGTTTTACATTTTTATTTATATAGATTTTGCCTTTTCAAGTTAAGCTACTCTAGTGGGGCGCGGTGGTTTGTTTGTATGTGCACTTGTTATAGCGCCTCTTCACACTCTCTACTCAGAGGCGCTCCCGACTGCAGAGCGGACACTGCATCGGAGTTTCACGCCGAAGCGCTGAGCAATTGCGAGTGAAGGACTTGCCCAAAGTCCCTACGCGGCGACTTGAGGTGGATTCGAACCTTCCGGCTTCAAGGCAACGACGTCACCACTACACCACCGCGTTCCACAACAGAGGAATGTAGGGGTATATATGTGACGGTAGCTAGGCTATTGGTCATCGTACGACAATAGGCCACGCCCATCGCCACCCGTCCGAGTGCGAACTGGACAGTGGACACGAACACTACGCATTCGGTACCTGGACACTGAGACCTACAGTCATGATTAACTTACTATGTTATCCATATCTTGTGCCATAGCTTATCTTATAGTTTAGTAATAAACGTAACAGTAACAGTACATTACGCGTCTACTACACATACGTTACATGATGTCAGAGACTGAACCTACGCGCTCGAGTAGATAAGCTAAGATAAATTAAAGATATGGCGATAAGCGAAGTTTAAAATTCTGTTTCGAAAAGAACAAGCAACCGAATAACCAGCTCAGTTCGGCGCAGTTTTCGAGGATGGACATCCCAACTGCCGAATGAGGAGACTGCGGCCAGCAGCCAAGCCAGTCGCTGTAAGTGCTGTGGCCAGTCAACGTTCTACCGGATAACCAGCTCAGTTCGGCGCAGTTTTCGAGGATGGACATCCCAACTGCCGAATGAGGAGACTGCGGCCAGCAGCCAAGCCAGTCGCTGTAAGTGCTGTGGCCAGTCAACGATCTACCGGATAACCAGCTCAGTCGACGCCAAGAGATACGCCCAGCAGCGGTATTGTACTCTTCGTGTTGTCGACCGACCGGTACGGGAAATCAACGCTCTATATCTTAGCCAGCAGCGGCCTACTCCAGCTCAGTCGACGCCAAGAGATACGCCCAGCAGCGGTATTGTACTCTTCGTGTTGTCGACCGATCGGAACTGCAGACGTAGGCCTACGGAAAAAATCAACGTTCTAACTTAGCCAGCAGTGGCCACTCCTTTCACGATCAGATCTTCGCAGCGTATCGAATCCTGGAATTCGAGGAATCCCAGAAACTTTGAGGTAGGCCTTATGTGCAGGTAGATGCCATAAGAAGAGAGACAATTATCACCAGCGAAAGGCTGATGATAGATTATTTGTATCCAGCGAAAGGCTGATGATAGATTATTTGTATCCAGCGAAAGGCTGATGATAGATTATTTGTATCCAGCGAAAGGCTGATGATAGATTATTTGTATCCAGCGAAAGGCTGATGATAGATTATTTGATCCCCGATGGGCCCCCACCGTCATCGTCTGCGCTGCAACAGAAATTTCCCCTCCTCCAACGTCAACACCGCCCGTCACGTTTCACTCCAACAGCTGTACGGCTGTAAACGCAGTCATCCACATCGCCGACCGTTGGGCCCACCGTCTATTCCTTCTACGTTCCGTTCGTCTGACCACCAACCGAAATCACCCCAAACCACCACTCGTAAACTCATCACCGACCGACCGTTGGGTCCCACCTGGCATCAATTTCCTTCTTCGCTCCGATTGTCGTCTCTACAAAGGCACCCTCCTCCAACTACAAACGAAGGCGCCCTACCTCTACCACCCCGCTCGTAAAACTGCTATACACTGCTATAGCGAAACGCAAGGAAGCCCCTAAAGAGACTTTAACGAACTTTGTAGATTAAATAAATATATAGAGTAGGCCTAGGTTTTTGACGTTTAAAAAAGGGAAGATATGAGTATAGGATTAGGCTAGTGGGTGGGGTGACATTACATAAGTGACTGGGAATAGTGACAGTATAGATATTTCTGATTATGACATAATTTATAACTTATAGACATACAGATTGTGGATTAACAAAATAGATATAAAATGGACTCTTCGTAAAGAAAGGGAGATGTGACGGTAGCTAGGCTATTGGTCATCGTACGACAATAGGCCACGCCCATCGCCACCCGTCCGAGTGCGAACTGGACAGTGGACACGAACACTACGCATTCGGTACCTGGACACTGAGACCTACAGTCATGATTAACTTACTATGTTATCCATATCTTGTGCCATAGCTTATCTTATAGTTTAGTAATAAACGTAACAGTAACAGTACATTACGCGTCTGCTACACATACGTTACAATATATGTCCTATTTCTCCATTTCTACAGCGCCCCTTCAAGCTCACTACTCGGAGGCGATCCCTACTACAGCGCGGACACTGCATCGGAGTTTCACGCTGAAGCGCCGAACAACCAGTAAAGGATTTGGTCAAGGTCCCTAAACACGGCGGCTTGAGGTTGGGTTCGAGCCTAGAACCATCCGGCTTCAAATGATGCGCCGTATTTCACCACTACCCCACCGCGCCCCACAATGTAAGCGTAAACGTCAACTGTTTTAATTTTAGGAACAGTTTATTATTCGGACGTTTTAGATAGCGCCCCCTAATTGCAGGTTACTCTACTCTAGTGGGGAGTGGTCTGTGGAGATGTTCGGTGCCTTCGAGCCAGAATGCTGCGGGTTCGAATCCACCTCAAGCTGCCGCCGTAAGGGACCCTGGGCAGGTCCTTCACTCGCAATGGCTCGTGCGCTCCGGCGTGAAACTTTGATTAAGTGTCAACGCTGTGGTCGGGAGCGCCTCTGAGTAGCAAATCTTTAAGGAGCGCTATTATATATAGCAAGTACATCAAAAAACGGTGGGTGGCCTCACTAAAAGTGGTATAACTTTTGTTCTGTTTGAAATATTGTGATGAAATCTGGCCATCATGTGTAAATATGAATTGTCTTTAAGACTGTAAAATTTGATTTCGAAATTCTTACTTTTGCCCAGGATATTTCGGCATCCCGTTCGCCAGTGTTTAATCTAGACGTCTCTGGGGGGGAAAGTTCCCCCCCCAGGATTGACATTTCCCCCCCCAGAAAAATTTGACGAAATGATATTGGTTTTTAGTTACTGTTTTCATCATTGTTTTACATGAAGTGTTATAATATACCGTGATATTATTTATTATTATGATTATAATGACATTATTTACTACTATAATATATGATACTATCATGTTAAGATGGCACCTTAAAATGCTGCCATTGCAATTTGGAAATTCAAAAAGTTTCTAATGGGTCACTGAAAAAGTACAGCTATTTTGTTAAGATGACCCCTTAAAATGCTGCCATTGCAATGTGGAAATTCAAAAATTTTCTAATGGGTCACTGAAGAAGTACAGCTATTTTGTTAAGATGACACCTTAAAATGCTGCCATTGCAATGTGAACATTCAGAAAGTTTCTAATGGGTCACTTAAAAAGTACAGCTCTTTTGTTAAGATGACCCCTTAAAATGCTGCCATTGCAATGTGGAAATTCAAAAAATTTCTAATGGGTCACTGAAAAAGTACAGCTCTTTTGTTAAGATGACCCCTTAAAATGCTGCAATTGCAATGTGGAAATTCAAAAAGTTTCTAATGGGTCACTGAAAAAGTACAGTTATTTTGTTAAGATGACTCCTTAATATGCAGCCATTGCAATGTGGAAATTCAAAAAGTTTCTAATGGGTCACTGAAGAAGTACAGCTATTTTGTTAAGACGACACCTTAAAATGCTGCCATTGCAATGTAGAAATTCAAAAATTTTCTAATGGGTCACTGAAAAAGTACAGCTATTTTGTTAAGACGACACCTTAAAATGCTGCCATTGCAATATGGAAATTCAAAAAGTTTCTGATGGGTCACTGAAGAAGTACAGCTATTTTGTTAAGACGACACCTTAAAATGCTGCCATTGCAATGTAGAAATTCAAAAATTTTCTAATGGGTCACTGAAAAAGTACAGCTATTTTGTTAAGACGACACCTTAAAATGCTGCCATTGCAATATGGAAATTCAAAAAGTTTCTGATGGGGAGGGGCGCATCCCCTCCCCATACCCCTCCCCTCCCAGTCTCGGTGCTATGCGCATCACGGGTGTCCTTCGGATGCTTAATTGTCTCTCCCCCCCAGAAACCTCAATTCCCCCCCCAGAGGAGGGGGACTAGATTAAACACTGCCCGTTCGCGGACTGCTAGGTCTATCCGACAGCGCCGTTCATTCTCGGTCGCTGGCTGTAGGCTATACAAACTATACTAGGTCCTACTGGAATGGCCTCCCTGTGACACTGCACTTAGTGCCTATTGAATCTCGAAACTGTCCTATTCAGCCGTGGTTATAAGGCCGTGAGCGCTTCTGAGTATGTATGTAGGCTACATTATTCTATGATTTGCACGTAGAGGGGGAATTTGTCCGGGGGAATAATGTCCTCTACGCAAAATCGGGGGAGAGAGGGGAATAGGTCCGGGAGTTTTTGTCCGGGGGATAATGTCCGGGGGGATAATGTCCAGGGTCTAATGTCCGTTCCCTGAGTTCTCACAGATACGGTCATTACAGTGCATTGCAGGTCCAGCATATAATGTAGCGTTGTAGCCTATAAACATGTTTATGTATTTTTTTTATTGCATATGATGTATTATGTATTGTGTATACTGGTACACGTTTATGCTGGATAGGTGTTTATAAGCGATGCCTCATCGCGTGTAAATAATTTACTGGCGATAGATAGATTGCTCGCTGTAGGCCTATGTGTCGTGACACCAGCAATGCTTAACGTGTAAAAAAGAAGTAACTAATGGACGCTCCTTAACTTTCCAGTGTGCGCTGGCAAAACAAGTGGCAGCCACTGGCAGGACGGTGTTCAGATTTGAAAATAAGTGCATGGATGCTGGACATAGGCGTAGGGTACATTTCGAAAGTGGGGGGGTAAAAAAAATTTTTTGGCCCGAAAAATCTGACGATTCTTTTTTTTAGTCATCCGCCCAAAATCTTAGGTTTTTCTCGTCTGAAAAATCTGATGACCTTTTTTTAGCCATTTCCTGGAAATCTTCAGAAAATTTAGCTTTTTACCCCTGTGTGCCCGAAAAATCCCCCTGTACCTGTTTGCCCGAAAAAAATGTCCGAAATTTTATTCCCGTCCGTGCCTCTTTTGCTCGAAAAACACATTTGCCCAAAATTTGGGGTCGGGGTGGCATTTGCTCCTCTAGACCCCGCCTCCTGCGCCTATGATGCTGGAGGTCACCAGGAGGCCAGAGAGGGAGGGCCAAAGGAAGACTCTGTAGAGGGGAAATCGGAGTGAGTGCAGTCATCAAAATTTAATTGCAGAGAGCAGTGCGTATACAAGACTGTTGCACGTGAAAGTAGGAATGTTAAGGTGAATGCGTTGATGGACAGGGAGCCAGCGTAAGGAGTCCAAATGAATAAGGTTATAGTTAGATGGACAAACCTCGAGATGCTATACATGAAGTATATAGATTTATACACCTAGCAGGCGGGCGACGACGTTAGGTATAGACTGGTCCCTACTCGGCTTCCCTGTATGCCATCAATGCTAGAACAATCCATAAAGGATTCCATATACTTAGGCCTACTTGTTATTACAATGTTACGTAATTTGGTAAACAATCAGTGGCGTAGCCAGGAATTTATGAGAAGGGGGGTTGGGGTTTATGGCCTGGCCGGATGCCCTTCCTGACACCAGCCCAACAGTATTACAGTAAATAAAAAGGGAATAAAGTAACAAATGGAATAAAGTAAGAAAAACAATTGTTACTACAAGCAATTGTTTTGTTTTTCTTATTTAAGTGGATAAAATAATAACCTCAAAACTTTTTTCCTGAGCCAATGGTTTTTTAAACAATTAACAAATAAATAAATAGATTGTTTGAGTGATTGATTGAGTGATTTTCTGATTGATTGTTAGATTGATTGATTGATTGATGGTTGCTCGTTTTAGATGTGCACGACAGCCAGACATTCTGACTGCCAGATATAAGTTTCATTCATTCATTCATTCATTCATTCATTCATTCATTCATTCATTCATTCATTCATTCATTCATTCATTCATTCATTCAGAGCGTTTATATAACGCCCCTTCAAGAAGCTACTCAGAGGCGCTCCCAGCACAACCACGAAAGACTTTAGAGATAGTTTTATGTGTACGTTATGAATGCGAGAGTCGGTCAGTCGGTCAGACATAGTAGCCTACTATACTGACTGACCGACTAGCTAATCGTTTGATCAACCGACTGACCGACCGACTCTCTGACTCACTGACCGACCAGCTGGCGGCCCTACCAACTGACCGATCGATTGACCCACTGACCCATTAATGAGTGACCAAATTGACCAATGATGGACTCATAACGAGCGACGACTAATGATAGAAATGACAGGAAACTCGAAAGAAGAAGACACGGATAACGACGAAAGAATTATTAGATAAATGAGAGCAGACAGATGTACGTGCAAGAAGATGGAAAGATAAGGAGGAGGAGGAGGAGGAGGAGGAGAAGGAGGAGGAGGAGGAGAAGGAGGAGGAGGACGAGGAGGTGGAATAGTAGGAAGAGGAAGAGAATTAAGGAGGAAGAAGAAGAGGAAGAGGAGGAGAAGGATGAGAAGGAGGAGGAGGAGGAGAAGGAGGAGGAGGATGCTGAGAAGGAGGAGGAGGACGAGGAGGTGGAATAGTGGGAAGAGGAAGAGAAGGAGGAAGAAGAAGAGGAAAAGGAGGAGAAGGATGAGAAGGAGGAGGAGGACGAGGAGGAGCAGGAGGACGAAGAAGAAGAAGAAGAAGAAGAAGAAGAAGAAGAAGAAGAAGAAGAAGAAGAAGAAGAAGAAGAAGAAGAAGAAGAAGAAGAAGAAGAAGAAGAAGAAGAAGAAGAAGAAGAAGAAGAAGAAGAAGAAGCAGAAGAAGAAGAAGAAGCGGAGAAGAAAGAGGAGGAGAAGGAGGAGAAGGAGCAGGAACAGGAAGAAGAGGAAGAGAATGAATAAGAAGAAGAACAGGAAGAAGAAGAGTACAAAGAGGAGGCGGAGGAGAAGGAATGGGAGTAAGAGGGAAGATTATTAAGAGGAATCCGAATTAGATCGTCTCGCGGTTGTTGCGAGCGACTATAGCTATAGCTATTAGTGGGGAAAAGATCGGCAAGTAAAAGCCGTGATCATGAAACGATTCGCTTTATGGAAATGATTGCAGGATGCCAGGAAGTCTATTAAGACACTGAGACAGGCAGACAGACAGACAGGGAGACAGGTAGGCAGGCAGCCGGACTGACAGACGAAGGAACAGAGTGACAAAAGTAGAGCAACACTTGCTATTGACGCATTTCGTTGGAAGCTCTCTGTCCGCCTGCCTGTTTATCAGTTGTCTGTCTGGTTGTCTGTCTAAGTACCCTTCTGTGTGTCTGTCTAAGTACCGTTCTGTCCGTCTCTGTCTCTCTGAATTGATGCCCGGAATGATCTTATATTAGGAAATGGTTCAAATGACTACAAGCCTTACAAGGACATGTCATCATTAATCTAATTGACTCGCCCGATGGCAAGGATAGGTGCACATCAACCGTCTTTCAGAATTATTCTTCATCTATAATAGGGAGCCACTGCCTCTGTTTGGGTGTACGCCTACCTCCGCCTGCCTACGTCTACGTCTGTCTATGTGTCATTCAATGTCCGTGTCTCTGTCACAGTGTATGTACGTCTCTGTATGTCTAGTTACCTTTGTCTCAGAGGCCAAAATGGAAAAAACGGAGAAGCGCCTCTAGCGATGTTGTCCTTTCAAAAAACCTTCTCGATTATAATTAAGAAATACATGCATCTCTAAAGATCAAAGATATAATGTTGCATATGCATAAAAATAGGTCAATGGGATCTGTGCTAATTTGGGTCGATACCAGTGGCGTAGCAAGGCTTTTGGGGGCCCTTGTGCAGGGCATTGGTGGTGGGCCCCTTCATTACTTGAACCTCCTCGATTTCAAGAAAAAGGCTGTGCAAAAACGCCTTGCTCTTTTGCGATAGACACTATTAGCCTAATTTGCATTAGTCTATTTCGAACCCGAAATTAAATAAAAAATTAATTCAATGCAATTCTAATTATTTTCTCCCGTTAGTCTTTATAATCAGTTTCTATCTCTTCAGGCTACCAGAGAAAATTCAATTAGAGTACTTGACATTATCAAAAAATTGCTTCATCTGTTGAAGTATGAATTATCATCATCCACGCTTAAATTCTGTCAAACAGTTGGGTTAGTTTAGTTGACTAAAAAAAAGAAACAATATAGTAAAATAATGTGAAGTGACTCAAGTCTCGGTTGCTCCGATAAGTCTAAAAGAAGAAGAAAAAATTCCGAAATGTAAAAATGTTCACTTGGGCGAATTCCCTTGCGCAAAATATAATTGAGATGCCTTCGTTCCTGAACACTTTGGTATAACGCATCCGAAGATCCTCTCCACTCGGTGTCAATATCCACCACCACCTCAGCACTGATCAGCACTGATAACTAAAGTACATGTAGGCCTAGACTTGATTACATTCTGAATATTCTGAATGTAGAAACTTGACTCTGACCACCAGGGGCCCCTAGTGTAGTCTGCACAATCGGATGACAATCCATTGCAATGCCACCGCCGTACATGTAGATATAAACACATTCTGAATAATTCTTAAAATAAAATATTGACTCTGACCACCGGGGGCCCCTAAACAGCCGGGGGCCCATGTGCACTGCACAAGCTGCACTACCTATTGCTACGCCACTGGTCGATACATGTATCAACTGAATACGAACTCTCTGGCCTTATAAATCTTTTAAACTCGGCTAATGGCGAAGGACAATTAAGCTTTTATTATCAGTCGTCTTTCAGAATAATTCTTCAAATGCAGTAAGCAAAAAGATATTTAACAACATGACAATCGACGTAGTCTTAATAACATGTTGATTCGTACAGCTATCCCTCCATCCATCCGTCCATCCATCCATCCATTCGTCCATCCGTCCGTCCTTCCTTCCATCCATCCGTTCGTCATCGACATGTTACACATTGGGGAAAGTGAAAAACGATAATAATAATAATAATAATAATAATATCAATAATAATGATAATAACAACAATAACAATAACAATAATAATAATAATAATAATAATAATAATAATAATAATAATAATAATAATAATAATAATAATAATAATAATAATAAAAGGTACTTTGCCTCGTACCCTGAAGACGAGGCCTGACCCAGCAGACATACATTCTTGAAATAATACGGGTCCCTAAGTTCCTGGGGGAATGAAGTACCTCAGGGCAAAATAATACCTCGTACCCCCTGAAGACGAGACCTGACCCACCAGACATACATTCTTGAAATAATAATGGTCCCTAAGTTCCTGGGGGAATGAAGTACCTCAGGGTAAAATAATAATAAAGTGTTTTTATTTTTGAGGTATCAGGAACATAGGTGGAGGCTTATTGCGGAAAAAGATTTCATATGTGCTGTATATTGAATTAGACACACCAACACACACACACACACAGTCACACACACGTGCACACACACACGCAAGCACACACACAAAGAACAAACAGACAAACGCACGTACATACACACACGCGCGCGAACACAAAACACTCCTACACACACCAACCACCACAATAAAACAGACACACGCAGACACACACCAAAACTCACCTACACACACACACACACACACACACACACACACACAGAACAAACAAACAAACGCGCTCACACCTACACACACGCACACGCCCACACACAAACCTACGCACACACACACACACATCTACACACGCATACACACACACACGCGTACGCACACTCACACACACATACATATTGTGAAATGATGAGCAATGTTTCAGTATATAGAAGCGAAATGCGCTAAAGCTTTTATTCCATGAATATGTCAAGCGATGTCCCTTGAGCTTAAAGCCTCGCTAGTCTGTCTGCCTGTCTATCTGTCAGTCTATCTGTCAGTCTGCCTGTCTGTCTGTCTGCCTGTCTGTCTGTCTGCCTGTCTATTTAGCTGTTCGTCCAGTTATCCATCCACCGTGCGTGTGCTTCCCTGGTATATGGCTGAATCTTATCTGAAAGTTAGGTCTGCCACTGCAGACGAGTATGGCAGCAAATCCGTGAATGCATGATGGCATGCCACAACCGATTGCGACTGTGCGTGGAAGTTGGCTGTTGACCAAAAGTATCCGAGAAATAAAGAGCTATTCGTCCATCCATCTACTAATCCATACATTCACTCATTTTTGTCCATTAAGTTGTCCATCCATCCGTCCATCCATTCATGCGACCATCCATCTATCCATTCATCCATCCGTCCATCCGTCAATCTGTTCATCCGGTCATCCGTCTATCCATCTATTCATCCATCCATCCATCCCGCCAGCCAGCCAGCCAGCAAGCCATGCCCCCATACGCACACACAAGAGAGGTCTCACACAAGTCATGGATATATATAATTATATATATATATATATCTTGCGTGTAATTCAATCTACTTTATTTTGAAATTTTATCAAAAAATTCAACAATTCCAAACATTAATTTAACCTACATCTAAACGACCCTGTTATTATACTATATCATACAAATATACTATTAAACTTGTTATGTCATAATTATTATCTGGATGCTTCCATAACACTAGCATCCATTCCATTCCTTTCCTACTTCTTGCCCTCATACAAGTGGCACTGCAGCATGCATGGGGTGTAGGCCCTAGTAGTGGCGTCGATGCCTTGGAGCGGAAAGGTTCCAGGCTAGATCCACCTCAAGCCACTGCGTAGGGTCCTTGAGCAAGTCCTTCATTCTCAATTGCTCGGGCACTTCGGCATAAAACTCTTATGCAGTGTCCGCGCTGTATTCGGGAGCGCCTCTGAGTAGTCAGCTTGAAAGGTTGCTACAGAAATGAAGAATATAAACTACATGTACCTTTTTAGATTCTTCCCGCTTCATTCCTTATGCTTCCATTCTTTTGCTTTTCTTCCTTCTTCTTCACTCTACTTCCCTCCTCTTTTCCCACCTTCTCCTTCAGCGATTCCTTCTCCTTTCCCGCCATCCAACATCCAGGCTGAACCACCGGATATGACGTAATTAACCTTTTTATGGCGCCAACATTAAACGACATCTGTGCTGCCATCTGCCTTTGTTTCCTCCATTTCAATGACGTATGGTGCAACGATTTCCCAGGGTCCCGTTCGGCAAGAGGGCGCTAATCTCTATAGCGCATCGATTACGCACTTCCGCTGAAAGTATCACTGGTGCCATCTGTTAGGAGGGAAGGGGAAGAAGACTCGATCGTTTTCAGAGGAAGATATAGAACGACACAGACCTCTAATGAAGCCGTAAATTATTCTTCATTGTCGTCGTTATCATCCTATTAAATCTGCTCATAATTCTCATAATCCATCGCATAAAATGGCTCATCGTGATCCGCATAGTCATTTTCCTAATTCGCATTATGCTTTTCGTAATTCTCGAGATCATTATCCTCAAATAATAATAGCCTAATATTCATCATAATCGTCCAATTATTCTCGAAGTCTTCGTCAACGTTATCCTCCGCTATCCTCATAATCTTTAACCGCTTTCTAGATTCTTATCTTCTTAGTCCTCATTATCATTCTCTTAACGCTCGTCCTTGTAATCGTCATCACAATATAAACAATAGAAGTAGTAGTAGCCTAGTAGTAGTAGTAGTAGTAGTAGTAGTAGTAGTAGTAGTAGTAGTGGTGGTGGTGGTGGTGGTGGTGGTGTTGGTGGTGGTGGTGGTGGTGGTGGTGGTGGTGGTGGTGGTGGTGTTGTTGGTGGTGGTGGTGGTGGTGGTGGTGGTAGGAGTAGTAGCAGTAGGCCTAATAATAATAATAATAATAATAATAATAATAATAATAATAATAATAATAATAATAATAATAATAATAATAATAATAATAATAATAATAATAATAAATAATCATAAATACCTCGGGTAAAAAAAAAAAAAAATAATAATAATAATAATAATAATAATAATAATTAGACTTATCCATAGCTAATCTCACCACGACAATTTTCACGATAAGGTCGTCATCCTCATGCATTTTAGTAAAACGCGATTTTTTCTAAATATGCGCATCTTATTGTTTTGAAATTTTGCAACATGTCTTGTAATAAACCAATCTACTAATATCCAGGTTTTCTTCAAAAAATATCTCTTAGCAGCAAATATAACTTTTTTAAGAGAGGAGGTAGAAATCTAAAGTCCTCCCGAGCGTCGAACTTAATAATCGCATTCGCTTTTATACGTATTGACTACTCTTCTTATACTTTCTGCCACACAAGGGCGCCATATTAGCCGTTATACGCTAAAGTAACGCTTAAGCACTCACCAGTGTCGCCCTAATCGCGATTGTAATTCTACATAACATTGTATCCATCATAAACTACGTCCGTCAGGCTCCATGTCTGCTGGACTGTCCGGCTGCCTAACTGTCCGTCTGCGTGTGTTCGTCTATATGTATGTACGTGTGCCCGTTCAACAGACTGACTGACTAACCATCCGTCTATGTGTGTGTGTCGCTGTCTGTCTGTGCGTATGTCCGTCGGTCAAGCCGTCTGTCTACCTGTCCTTCTGTGTGTCTGTCCCGCTGTCTGTCTGTGTGTATGTCCGTCGGTCAAGCCGTCTGTTACCTGTCCTTCTGCGTGTCTGTCCCTCTGTATGTCTGTGGATATGTCCGTCGGTCAAGCCGTCTGTCTACCTGTCCTTCTGCGTGTCTGTCCCTCTGTCTGTCTGTGTGTATGTCCGTCGGTCAAGCCGTCTGTCTACCTGTCCTTCTGCGTGTCTGTCCCTCTGTCTGTCTGTCTGTGTGTATGTCCGTCGGTCAAGCCGTCTGTCTACCTGTCCTTCTGCGTGTCTGTCCCTCTGTCTGTCTGTGTGTATGTCCGTCGGTCAAGCCGTCTGTCTACCTGTCTTTCTGCGTGTCTGTCCCTCTGTCTGTCTGTGTGTATGTCCGTCGGTCAAGCCGTCTGTCTACCTGTCCTTCTGCGTGTCTGTCCCTCTGTCTGTCTGTGCGTATGTCCGTCGGTCAAGCCGTCTGTCTACCTGTCCTTCTGCGTGTCTGTCCCTCTGTCTGTCTGTGTGTATGTCCGTCGGTCAAGCCGTCTGTCTACCTGTCCTTCTGCGTGTCTGTCCCTCTGTCTGTCTGTGTGTATGTCCGTCGGTCAAGCCGTCTGTCTACCTGTCCTTCTGCGTGTCTGTCCCTCTGTCTGTCTGTGTGTATGTCCGTCGGTCAAGCCGTCTGTCTACCTGTCCTTCTGCGTGTCTGTCCCTCTGTCTGTCTGTGTGTATGTCCGTCGGTCAAGCCGTCTGTCACCCTGTCCTTCTGCGTGTCTGTCCCTCTGTCTGTCTGTGCGTATGTCCGTCGGTCAAGCCGTCTGTCTACCTGTCCTTCTGCGTGTCTGTCCCTCTGTCTGTCTGTGTGTATGTCCGTCGGTCTAGCCGTCTGTCTAGCTGTCCTTCTGCGTGTCTGTCCCTCTGTCTGTCTGTGTGTATGTCCGTCGGTCAAGCCGTCTGTCTACCTGTCTTTCTGCGTGTCTGTCCCTCTGTCTGTCTGTGTGTATGTCCGTCGGTCAAGCCGTCTGTCTACCTGTCCTTCTGCGTGTCTGTCCCTCTGTATGTCTGTGTGTATGTCCGTCGGTCAAGCCGTCTGTGTACCTGTCCTTCTGCGTGTCTGTCCCTCTGTCTGTCTGTGTGTATGTCCGTCGGTCAAGCCGTCTGTCTACCTGTCCTTCTGCGTGTCTGTCCCTCTGTCTGTCTGTGTGTATGTCCGTCGGTCAAGCCGTCTGTCTACCTGTCCTTCTGCGTGTCTGTCCCTCTGTATGTCTGTGCGTATATCCGTCGGTCAAGCCGTCTGTGTACCTGTCCTTCTGCGTGTCTGTCCCTCTGTCTGTCTGTTTGTCTGTCCGTTTGCCTGGTTGTCTGTCTGAGTGTTTGTACCATTCCACAACCCCTTGTTAGTCTTTTGATCTGTCTGCAACCTGCCTGTCTGTGTGCCTGCCCGTGTCTATGTCTGGGCGTTAATATGTTGGTCTGTCTGCCTGTCAAGTAGGCTAGATGTCTGGATGTCTGGCCGTGAAGTAATAACTACTGGCAGATGAATGGCAGGAGATAGCCATTAGGGCTACAGGATCTGTCGACCTTCTCGCGATTTAAAGTTGCTTATTATTCCAATGCTGAACTCACGATAAACTCCTCATTTCGTGTAGACCTAATAGTGATTTGAAACACAATTACTGTCATTGAAAGTCTTCTTCAACTCCATTGAACTGTTGAACGGCACGAGTTTACTTTTAAGGCCGAATGTTCGTCTCTATTTCTGTCCTTCCCTTTGTCTGTCTCTCTTTGTTCTTCGCTCTTTGTGGCCGTTTTATCATCTGCACGTTTGCTCTTGCCTCTGTATTTGCCTCCAAGAGTGATTACGTAAGAGTGTGTCTGCACGTAGAGTCACTTGGTTTATCCGCCTGCCAACTTGTCGGTCTGTGTGCCTGCCCCTCTGTCTGTCTGCTCATAAGTCCGTTGGGATGTTTTCCTGCCAAGCTGTCTGCCTGTGTGCCTGTCCGTCTGTCTGTCTACGCGCAAGTCTGTTGATCTGTCTGGCTGCCTACCTGTCCGTCTGTGTGTGATCGTCTGTATGTCTGTACGTGTGTCCATTGAACAGACTGACTGACTAACCATCCGTCTATGTGTGTGTGTCGCTGTCTGTCTGTGCGTATGTCTGTCGGTCAAGCCGTCTGTCTACCTGTCCTTCTGTGTGTCTGTCCCGCTGTCTGTCTGTGTGTATGTCCGTCGGTCAAGCCGTCTGTCTACCTGTCCTTCTGCGTGTCTGTCCCTCTGTCTGTCTGTGCGTATGTCCGTCGGTCAAGCCGTCTGTCTACCTATCCTTCTGCGTGTCTGTCCCGCTGCCTGTCTGTGTGTATGTCCGTCGGTCCAGCCGTCTGTCTACCTGTCCTTCTGCGTGTCTGTCCCGCTGTCTGTCTGTGTGTATGTCCGTCGGTCAAGCCGTCTGTCTACCTGTCCTTCTGCGTGTCTGTCCCTCTGTCTGTCTGTGTGTATGTCCGTCGGTCAAGCCGTCTGTCTACCTGTCCTTCTGCGTGTCTGTCCCTCTGTCTGTCTGTGTGTATGTCCGTCGGTCAAGCCGTCTGTCTACCTGTCCTTCTGCGTGTCTGTCCCTCTGTCTGTCTGTGTGTATGTCCGTCGGTCAAGCCGTCTGTCTACCTGTCCTTCTGCGTGTCTCTCCCTCTGTCTGTCTGTGCGTATGTCCGTCGGTCAAGCCGTCTGTCTACCTGTCCCTCTGCGTGTCTGTCCCTCTGTCTGTCTGTGTGTATGTCCGTCGGTCAAGCCGTCTGTCACCCTGTCCTTCTGCGTGTCTGTCCCTCTGTCTGTCTGTGTGTATGTCCGTCGGTCAAGCCGTCTGTCTACCTGTCCTTCTGCGTGTCTGTCCCTCTGTCTGTCTGTGTGTATGTCCGTCGGTCAAGCCGTCTGTCTACCTGTCCTTCTGCGTGTCTGTCCCTCTGTCTGTCTGAGTGTATGTCCGTCGGTCAAGCCGTCTGTCTACCTGTCCTTCTGCGTGTCTGTCCCTCTGTCTGTCTGTGTGTATGTCCGTCGGTCAAGCCGTCTGTCTACCTGTCCTTCTGCGTGTCTGTCCCTCTGTCTGTCTGTGTGTATGTCCGTCGGTCAAGCCGTCTGTCTACCTGTCCTTCTGCGTGTCTGTCCCTCTGTCTGTCTGTGTGTATGTCCGTCGGTCAAGCCGTCTGTCTACCTGTCCTTCTGCGTGGCTGTCCCTCTGTCTGTCTGTGCGTATGTCCGTCGGTCAAGCCGTCTGTCTACCTGTCCCTCTGCGTGTCTGTCCCTCTGTCTGTCTGTGTGTATGTCCGTCGGTCAAGCCGTCTGTCACCCTGTCCTTCTGCGTCTGTCCCTCTGTCTGTCTGTGTGTATGTCCGTCGGTCAAGCCGTCTGTCTACCTGTCCTTCTGCATGTCTGTCCCTCTGTCTGTCTGTGTGTATGTCCGTCGGTCAAGCCGTCTGTCTACCTGTCCTTCTGCGTGTCTGTCCCTCTGTCTGTCTGTGTGTATGTCCGTCGGTCAAGCCGTCTGTCTACCTGTCCTTCTGCGTGTCTGTCCCTCTGTCTGTCTGTGTGTATGTCCGTCGGTCAAGCCGTCTGTCTACCTGTCCTTCTGCGTGTCTGTCCCTCTGTCTGTCTGTGTGTATGTCCGTCGGTCAAGCCGTCTGTCACCCTGTCCTTCTGCGTGTCTGTCCCTCTGTCTGTCTGTGCGTATGTCCGTCGGTCAAGCCGTCTGTCTACCTGTCCTTCTGCGTGTCTGTCCCTCTGTCTGTCTGTGTGTATGTCCGTTGGTCTAGCCGTCTGTCTACCTGTCCTTCTGCGTGTCTGTCCCTCTGTCTGTCTGTGTGTATGTCCGTTGGTCTAGCCGTCTGTCTACCTGTCCTTCTGCGTGTCTGTCCCTCTGTCTGTCTGTGTGTATGTCCGTCGGTCAAGCCGTCTGTGTACCTGTCCTTCTGCGTGTCTGTCCCTCTGTCTGTCTGTGTGTATGTCCGTCGGTCAAGCCGTCTGTCTACCTGTCCTTCTGCGTGTCTGTCCCTCTGTCTGTCTGTGTGTATTTCCGTCGGTCAAGCCGTCTGTCTACCTGTCTTTCTGCGTGTCTGTCCCTCTGTATGTCTGTGTGTATGTCCGTCGGTCAAGCCGTCTGTCTAGCTGTCCTTCTGCGTGTCTGTCCCTCTGTCTGTCTGTGTGTATGTCCGTCGGTCAAGCCGTCTGTCTACCTGTCCTTCTGCGTCTGTCCCTCTGTCTGTCTGTGTGTATGTCCGTCGGTCAAGCCGTCTGTCTACCTGTCCTTCTGCGTGTCTGTCCCTCTGTCTGTCTGTGTGTATGTCCGTCGGTCAAGCCGTCTGTGTACCTGTCCTTCTGCGTGTCTGTCCCTCTGTCTGTCTGTGTGTATGTCCGTCGGTCAAGCCGTCTGTCTACCTGTCCTTCTGCGTGTCTGTCCCTCTGTCTGTCTGTGTGTATTTCCGTCGGTCAAGCCGTCTGTCTACCTGTCTTTCTGCGTGTCTGTCCCTCTGTATGTCTGTGTGTATGTCCGTCGGTCAAGCCGTCTGTCTAGCTGTCCTTCTGCGTGTCTGTCCCTCTGTCTGTCTGTATGTATGTCCGTCGGTCAAGCCGTCTGTCTACCTGTCCTTCTGCGTCTGTCCCTCTGTCTGTCTGTGTGTATGTCCGTCGGTCAAGCCGTCTGTCTACCTGTCCTTCTGCGTGTCTGTCCCTCTGTCTGTCTGTGTGTATGTCCGTCGGTCAAGCCGTCTGTCTACCTGTCCTTCTGCGTGTCTGTCCCTCTGTTTGTCTGTGTGTATGTCCGTCGGTAAAGCCGTCTGTCTACCTGTCCTTCTGCGTGTCTGTCCCTCTGTCTGTCTGTGTGTATTTCCGTCGGTCAAGCCGTCTGTCTACCTGTCCTTCTGCGTGTCTGTCCCTCTGTCTGTCTGTCTGTGTGTATGTCCGTCGGTCAAGCCGTCTGTCTACCTGTCCTTCTGCGTGTCTGTCCCTCTGTCTGTCTGTGCGTATGTCCGTCGGTCAAGCCGTCTGTCTACCTGTCCTTCTGCGTGTCTGTCCCTCTGTCTGTCTGTGTGTATGTCCGTCGGTCAAGCCGTCTGTCTACCTGTCCTTCTGCGTGTCTGTCCCTCTGTCTGTCTGTGTGTATGTCCGTCGGTCAAGCCGTCTGTCTACCTGTCCTTCTGCGTGTCTGTCCCTCTGTCTGTCTGTGTGTATTTCCGTCGGTCAAGCCGTCTGTCTACCTGTCCTTCTGCGTGTCTGTCCCTCTGTCTGTCTGTGTGTATGTCCGTCGGTCAAGCCGTCTGTCTACCTGTCCTTCTGCGTGTCTGTCCCTCTGTCTGTCTGTGTGTATGTCCGTCGGTCAAGCCGTCTGTCTACCTGTCCTTCTGCGTCTGTCCCTCTGTATGTCTGTGCGTATATCCGTCGGTCAAGCCGTCTGTCTACCTGTCCTTCTGCGTGTCTGTCCCTCTGTCTGTCTGTGTGTATGTCCGTTGGTCAATCTGTCTCTCTACCTGTCCTTCTGCGTGTCTGTCCCTCTGTCTGTCTGTTTGTTTGTCCGTTTGCCTGGTTGTCTGTCTGAGTGTTTGTACCATTCCACAACCCCTTGTTAGTCTTTTGATCTGTCTGCAACCCGCCGGTCTGTGTGCCTGCCCGTGTCTATGTCTGGGCGTTAATATGTTGGTCTGTCTGCCTGTCAAGTAGGCTAGATGTCTGGATGTCTGGCCGTGAAGTAATAACTACTGGCAGATGAATGGCAGGAGATAGCCATTAGGGCTACAGGATCTGTCGACCTTCTCGCGATTTAAAGTTGCTTATTATTCCAATGCTGAACTCACGATAAACTCCTCATTTCGTGTAGACCTAATAGTGATTTGAAACACAATTACTGTCATTGAAAGTCTTCTTCAACTCCATTGAACTGTTGAACGGCACGAGTTTACTTTTAAGGCCGAATGTTCGTCTCTATTTCTGTCCTTCCCTTTGTCTGTCTCTCTTTGTTCTTCGCTCTTTGTGGCCGTTTTATCATCTGCACGTTTGCTCTTGCCTCTGTATTTGCCTCCAAGAGTGATTACGTAAGAGTGTGTCTGCACGTAGAGTCTCTTGGTTTATCCGCCTGCCAACTTGTCGGTCTGTGTGCCTGCCCCTCTGTCTGTCTGCTCATAAGTCCGTTGGGATGTTTTCCTGCCAAGCTGTCTGCCTGTGTGCCTGTCCGTCTGTCTGTCTACGCGCAAGTCTGTTGATCTGTCCTCCTGCGTACTTGTCTGTCCTCCTGTCTCCCGGTCTGTCCCTCTGTCTATCCTTCTCTCTGTCTAGGCGTAAATCTTTTGGTCTGTCATTCTCCGTGCTTCTCTGTCTTTGTGTCTGTCATTCTCCTTTCGAGTTTCGACTATGTCTGGTGGACGTGTGACTTCCCGTTGGCCATTGCCATTAGGGTAACATTAGGTGATAGGAGAATAGAGACGACTTCAAACCCCCTGTGTGCTGCATTGATGTAGCCTATAGGCCTACTTGAGATGACTATCGGCCATCCAAATACCGGCTTTACCCTGTTGGCTTCACCGAACCCCCGAACAGCGAAGCGGTACATTAAACATATCCGATAATCACCTCTGATAATTAGCGACATAACTCATTATGCTATCTAGATGTCCAGTTGCGCATATTCACTTGGCCACGGCCCATCCCTCACTCCGTCCATCTTTGTCTAGATGTGAGGTTTGAGGTGAATGAGTGCGATGTACTGATACTGAAGTCTTCCCGGAAAACTGCCTTTCACCTCCCAACCTAATTTGCGTGGCGGTGTGAGGGCTGGGGGTGGGGATGGGTAGTCCGGCGGCTTCAATCGATGTCCATTGGAACTTCATAAATTGACCTGTGTGCAGGGGCGGATCCAGGGGGGGGCCAATCCGGCCATGGCCCCCCCCATTTCAAATCACCATGGGACGTGGCCCCCCCCATCCATGGTGGCCAAAAAAAATTCAGGGTGTCAGTCATGCACAGGAGAATTAATGTATAAATGTAATTAAAACCTATAATAAAAATACTGTGTAAATGTAATTAAAATCCAATCTAAGTCTCTCACGCAATTGCATTGTCTTTATATAAGCATCGAAATGAAACAATCTTTCAACAGTATCCAACTATGATTTATGGCATGGAATGTATGTTATTCGCGAAGCAGGACGTTTTGGCGCCGCCGTTTTGGCGCCGGACGTTTTGGCGCCGCCGTTTTGGCGCCGCCGTTTTGGCGCCGGACGTTTTGGCGCCGGAATTTTTTTCTCCCTCATTCTAAAGTATAAAAATTATCAAATTGTAGGTAATTTTAGGCGGTTCATTTACGCACATTTTGAGTTAAATTTTGTGATGATATTCCACGCCGTTCAAAAGTTATGCCCGAAATAGCTCAGAATGTATGTTCGACGTACATGTACACTCCTCACTTGATCTGAAAGGGTCAAAGCTTGTTTTTATTCGTATTAGGTAATACGACAATTAAATTTCATTGGAGCTGGATTGCTGAAAATGTTCTACCTTAAACTGGTGTTGCATTGATGAACAATCCAACTCCGATTAAAGCAAAAGTATGTTTGTCTGTGTTCAAAAATCTGATGTTAAGTATTTTTTGTCGCAATGTAATATAACTTCCTTAATTGTTATATGGTATGTGAGTATAGTCAATGTGGTCACATGATGTACATGTAGTTAAGCTTTTGAATAATAATTGTTGCATTCGTATCTGGCATTCAATAAAATCAGAAAACTGCCGCTATATTAGAACATTAGCCGGGTACCCGGCAGGGCTTTTTTAACGTGCAGCTATACACAAAATGTGCATTTGTAATCGAATTTGTGCATTTGTAGAAGCACTTACGTACAGTTAAAACTAGCCAAAATATCATTGTCCTCCCTTTAGAAGTAATTTACCATTGGTTCGAATTGTTCATTATTTCAATTATAATAAAAAGGTGTCCCACTGCAAATGTGTGCCAACACTAAAGAAGGTGTGCAATTGATAATTTTTGCCAACACTAAAGAAGGTGTGCTATGGCCAATTTTTGCCAACACTAAAGAAGGTGTGCAATTGCCAATTTTTGCGAAACCTAAACAAATCCATTGGTTCGAATTGTTCATTATTGCAATTATAATAAAAAGGTGTCCCACTGCAAATGTGTGCCAACACTAAAGAAGGTGTGCAATTGCACAACTTTGTTGTACAACAGCAGTGTGCTTTAAAGCATCATTATTTTACTTGCACACCTTTATATTACAATTGCAATAATGAACAATTCGAACCAATGGATTTGTTTAGGTTTCTAAAAATTGGCAATTACACACCTTTTTTAGCGCTGGCAAAAATTGGCAATTGCACACCTTCTTTACTGTTGGCACACATTTGCAGTGGGACACCTTTATATTACAATTGCAATAATGAACAATTCAAACCAATGGATTTGTTTAGGTTTCTAAAAAATTGGCAATTACACACCTTTTTAAGTGTTGGCAAAAATTGGCAGTTGCACACCTTCTTTACTGTTGGCACACATTTGCAGTGGGACACCTTTATATTATAATTGCAATATTGAACAATTCGAACCAATGGATTTCTTTAGGTTTCTAAAAAATTGGCCATAGCACACCTTCTTTAGTGTTGGCAGAAATTGGCAATTGCACACCTTCTTTACTGTTGGCACACATTTGCAGTGGGACACCTTTATATTACAATTGCAATAATGAACAATTCGAACGAATGGATTTGTTTAGGTTTCTAAAAAAATTGGCAATTACACACCTTTTTAAGTGTTTGAAAAAATTAACATTTGCACACCTTCTTTAGTGTTGGCAGAAATTGGCAATTGCACACCTTCTTTAGTGTTGGCAAAAATTGGCAATTGCACACCTTCTTTAGTGTTGGCACACATTTGCAGTTGCACACCTTTTTATTATAATTGCAATTATGGACATTTCAAAACAATGGACTTTTTAAAAGAACTGTCGCTTTTGTCTTTAATACACCATATTCATTGTTGTCACTAAAGTCTGTATTTCCTCGATCTATCGTGCTAAAATCTTATGTCATCTTAAAGTTCTTATTTCTATACTAAGCTAAATAGGCCCAGTCTTAGCGGGACTTTCTCTCTTTGGTGGGCCTGTTTTTTTCAATCATTCGATGTGACATCCTCTGCTTTGATCGCTTGTACTTTATTAATCTGCTACCTCACATGTCTTATAATTTGTTATTAAATAAAGCATTTGTTTAAAAAATCCAGCTTCTATTTCACCGGCAAAAAAATCTCCTTTCAGCTTCAATTGTTCAAGCATTCGTCGGAACTCCCGCCGCTTTTTCGCATTTAAAAGACTCTTCATCGAGCTTACAAATCTCAAGCGTTCTTTTCTTGATCATATCTTCCATTTCTCATGCGTTCGCTTAATAAATCCAGCTCCAATTAAACCAGGAATATTTTCATCGATCCAGCTTCAATTAACGCAACAACAAGCCGTACATTCACTTTCTATTTCAGCAAGGATTTCGTCAATTTGTTTCACGCGTCGTATACACTGAACCGGAAATAGACTGCAAAACGCAAATGTTATTGCGCAATGGCGGCGCCAAAACGGCGGCGCCAAAACGGCGGCGCCAAAAAGTCACGTACCGAGTGTTTGGGATGTAATTTATTTTTTGCAGATGCCAAAATTTTTTTAGGGCGAAACAAGTTAAGTTTTGAGTTTAGTCTATATGTGCAAGAAAATGCGGTGAATGATAACACATGTTTACTCCTTGTTTTTATTTATATCTTACTATATTTCATTCAGTAGTGGGAAGTATTTTATTTATTCTAGTCTTAAAAAGTCATCAGTTTTTGGGATGCTAAATTGAACACCTTTTTTTGAAAATTTCGCACGGAAGACTAAAAAGTCATCGCTCTATTTAGGCGTAAAATTTAACACCTTTTTTAAGATTTCGCACGGATGACTACAAAAGTCATCAGTTTTTTGGGATGCGAAATTAAACACCTTTTTGGAAAATTTCGCATGGAAGACTAAAAAGTCATCACTCTTTTTAGACGAAAAATTAAACACCTTTTTTAAGATTTCGCACGGATGACCAAAAAATTTCATCAGTGTTTTGGGAAGGAAAATTGAACACCCTTTTTGAAGATTTCCGGCGGATTACTTAAAAAAGAACATCTAGTTTTCGGGAAAGAAGTTTTTAAGTAAAGTCTATATTTATTGAGACTTTATGGCACTCTTACAAGCACTGAAAAGTACAGCTAATTTGTTAAGATAACAGCTTAAAATGCTACCATTGCAATGTGAAAATTCAAAAAGTTTCTGGTGGGGAGGGGCATATCCCCTCCCCACACCCCTCCCCTACCACTCTCGGCGCTGCGCGCCTCATGATTGTCTTCAGACGGTCAATTATCTACCCCTCCGAAAACCTCAATTCCCCCAGAGGTGGGGGCTAAATTAAACTCTGGTTTCGGCCAAAAACGACTAAAAAAGTTCATCAGATTTTTCGGCGAAAGATCAACGAAAAAATTTCCGACCCCAGCCCAAAAAATTTTTGGCCCCCCCCTTCGAAAATTCCTGGATCCGCCCTTGCCTGTGTGTATGCATTCTGGACAAACAAATATAGACGCATAATATATAACTCATAAAATTTTCAGCATACGAGGTTCGTTGAAAAAATAAAAATGTCGCTTTGTTTTCATTCCGGCCGCATTGCACCCAACCAGGTTCCCATCCCACCCCACCAAACCCCACACAACCTCTAAATAAATTTTTGGTTTCTCGCCCTACTTCTTCCTACCTATTCGCACCCACCCGACCCTACCTTAAGCCCATTCCCCAGCCGCTACACCTACCCTATCCATGGTTTCAGCCTTCACGACCCATCCCTCACACACCTAACCCAACCTTGAAAATGGCCGTGAGTACATTGAACACAAGTTGTGAAGTACCAACAAGTTCACTTCACAAGTGAACTATACTATTCGTTAGCGACAGTGCTAACTTTGGGTCGGGAGCGCTACTGAATCTGTGAGCGGCGCTATACAAATGTTCAATTACAATTACAATTACAACAGTTATTTTAGATGTGACTTGCCAAAATCGTTTTTGTTACCTTTTATTGCCTTACGTTTTTGAATCGTCAAAAAAGGTGGGTGACCTCACTAAAAGTGATATAACTATTGTTCTGTTTGACATATTCTGATAAAATCTGGCCATGATGTGTAAATATGCATTGTCCAATGTCCATTAGCAAGTAAAATGTAATTTTGAAATTTCTACTTTTGGTCATGATAACAGGGTAGGCAAAAAAGACCCCGTACGGTTTTTGCCAATATTATTGGCAAAAACCGTACGGGGTCTTTTCTGCCTACCCTGTACATTATAGGCAAGCAACGGTTGTAGGACATTAGCCCCCTGGACATTATCCCCCAGGACATTATCCCCCCCGTACATTAGCCCCGGACATATTTCCCCCGATTTTTCGTAGGACATTAGCCCCCCCGGACAAAGCCCCCCCCTATGTGCAAATCGTAGAATAATGCCGTAACCGATAAGACTTGTCCCTGGCATTCACAATTTCACATGCAAACGAAAGTACTTACTATCATTTAGGTCCTAATTGCATCAATAGGCCTAGGCCTAGACCTAGATTTGAAGTGAACGAATGGGAATCGTATGTAGGGCCTAGGGCCTATACAGTTATTTGTTTAGTGTCTCGCAACAAAGATTTGTTAACGTCAGTTAGGCTATATCTCAGCCTCCTAGACTTATTAGTGTCATTTCAATTCAAAATTAGATTCAATACGTTAGAGAAATGAACAAATGGGAATCGTATGCAATAGTGTCAGTTATGGCTACAACGAAGGTTTACTGACGACATTTGGGCCTACGTATGAGCTTCGTAGACTTCTTAGCGTCGTTTCAGACCTTTAAAATGTCTTATAATATACATAAACCTTCAATTAACTTAACATAATATTCCTACAGGATGTTAAACTAATGTGTAATGTATAGATATTCATTTAACATAGGCTCATTAATTACATTTTGTGCATCACTTTTAGGCAATGCTATCATGTACTGGGGGGATAATGTCCTACCCCGGGGGGATAATGTCCGGGAGGCTAATGTCCGGGAGGGATAATGTCCGGGGGGATAATGCCCAGGGGGCTAATGTCCGTTCCCTGCAAGCAACAGACCAAGCATATCAACGTACGAAATTCATTGAAAAATTAATGTTTCACTTGGTTTTTCACTCCGGCTCCATGACACCCCAACTGTCCCACCCCATACCTTAGCTCGTATCGACTTTTTCCCACCCGACCACACCCTACCTTCACCAAGTACCTTCCAGTCCCAAGCTACTAGGTTGACTAGCGTTGTCCGAAACAATTTTTTCTGTGAAGCCTTCATATGCTTGGTCTGTTGCTTGCCGATAATGTACAGGGTGGGTCTCGAGAATTTTCCTAGTACCGATAAAAAGAGTGTTTTAGAATTTCGACATAATATTATAAAAATTATATGCATATCTACAGGGTGCGCCAAAAAAGACCCCCTTAGGTTTTTCGCCAATATCTTGATCAAAAGTAAGAATTTCCAAATGAAACTTTACAGGCTTATAGGCAATTCATATTTACACATCATGGCCATATTTCATCAAGATATTTCAAACAGAACAAAAGTTACATCACTTTTAGTGAGGTCACCCACCGGTTTTTGACGATTCAAAAATGAAACGCAAAAAATACGTTTTTTCCCAATATCTTGGCCAAAAGTAAAATATCGAAATGAAATTTTGCAGGCTTAAAGACAACTCATATCTACACATGGTGGTCGGAATTCATCAAAATATTTCAAACAGGACAAAAGTTATGCTACTTTTAGTGAGATCACCCACCGTTTTTTGACGATTCAAAAACGAAACACATCAAAAAGTATCAAAAACACGATTTTATAAGTCTCATGTCAAATAACTGTTGTCAAGTGAACTTGGTAGTGCTTCACAACTCGTGTTCAATGTGCCCAACACCAGTCCAAAACTTCTGTTGAGTCTCTTTGCAAAGTTCTTGATGGACCTGTTGATTAATCTGATAGATTCCTTATTTGCCAATTTGATTCTAATCTTGCTAAGTGACTTCTCAGTGACGCGCAGCTACGCTGGTACCCTGTTTCTTTTTAAATAGTAATAATAATGATCATCTGAGATGAGAAAAAAAGAGTGTTTTGTCACTTTTTGTTGCGTTTGCATGGGCCGGGTGGGGCATGGGTTGATGTGGGGGCGTAAGGGCGGTTGGGAAGAAATTTTTCCGAAAACAGAAATTTCACGGGTGGCGTACCGGTCGAGGTCGCAGTGTGGTGTGGTGAGTGGGGTAGGATTCGGTGGGCTGGAGGGTGAGGATGGTGGTGGGAGAAATTTTTTCGAATACACAAATTTCACGGCTGGCGTACCTGTGGAGGTCGGTGTGTAGTGTGACGTGGTGTGGTCGGGGGTGGCGGGTTGGGGATGGGTGGGGTGGGGCTGGATGATGGTGAAGAGGGAAGGAGTGGGTGGGGTGTGGGGGTTGGGGTGGGATGGGGTGGGGGTTGGGGTTGCGGTTGGGGGATAATTTTTCCGAAAACCCAAATTTCACGGGTGGCGTACCGGTGGAGGTCGGAGTGTGGTGTTGTGGGGTGGGCGTGGGATGTGGTGGGGTGTGGGGAGGTTGTGGCCGGGAGCGGCTCGTATCCTAAATTTCCCGGGCAACGCCGGGTACACCAGCTAGTATATATATATATATATATATTAACAACAATAATAATTTCTTTCAAGTGCTGTAATATGTCAAACAAATTTCTGTCGAGGTAAACAGCCTCTGTTGTCATAGGCCCTCGTCAAATTTGGGCCCATCCATCCAATAATTTCTTTCAGAGGATCAGTTCTGCTGTTGCTGGGTTACTATAATGAATAACTACAGACCTGAGTATAATAATATTAGACTATTTAAGCTAACTTTTCAACACTGGTTTAGCTCATCCCTGTTTCCCAAGATGATCCTGAATTGCTGACCAGGATACAATGCGGAATTCATAACAAATGGCACACAAACCAACCAATTGAGAACTAATAAACTACAGGTACCAAAATTTGGAAGCCTTGCAGTAATGACGTTGTTTTACTATGTGTTCAAAGGCCAATACATTTGAAATTTGACAGTTTGAAATTTGAAAGAAAACAATGTAGAGAAGCAATTTATTTGTTCAAAAATAGCATTTGTACAAATATTTTCAGTTAGTTATACTCATTGTAACAAGAATGTAAGATTTGTATCGTATATTGTAATAGTAAATAATCACATTATGATAATTTAAATAGTATATAATATCGCAGTATATTATAACAGTTCATGTAATACAATGGCGATGTCATCTTTGCTCTAAGCTGTGCAAAAATAGTAGTTGTACAAATATATACAGGATTTATACTCGTTGCAATATGATAGCATCATAATTATACTATATTAATAAATAAATATTAAGAAATAATAATAATCATGCTAGTTGGGGTACCCGGGAAATTTAGGATACGACCCGCTCCCGGCCACAACCTCACCACACCCCACCCCATCCCATCCCACCCAACAACACCCCACCACACAACACCCCACCACACTCCGACCTCCACCGGTACGCAACCAGCAAAATTTGGATTTTCGGAAAAATTCTCTCCCAATCCCCCACCCCCAATCCCCCATACCCCACACCCCTCTCCACCTCCCTTCCCTGCCACAATCCCACCCTCTGCCCAACCCCCACACCCCACCCTCTTTACACCCACTCCCCCACACCCCACCCCTACCCACCCACCGCCCCCACCCCACACCCCTTCCGCCACACAACCCTTTCCAAATCCCACCCACCTCCACTCCCCCACACCCCACCAACCACACCCCCACCACACCCCACCCCACTGTTCCACCCACCCATCCCCACCCTTCACCCCGACCCCGCCACACCACACCACACTCCGACCTTGACCGGCACGCCACCCGTGCAATTTCGGTTTTAGGACAAAATATCCCCCGCCCCACGCCCACCCCCTTCCCGCCCACCTCCACCCCACCCATGCCTCACCCGGCCCTTGCAGGCCGAGGTGTGGGTTGAGTAGTGGCGAGGTGGCCCGCGTAAAAATCTGTCTAGCTGTGAAACTATGGCAAGGCAATGGAAATTTACAGCGAAAATTAGGGTTTTCGCAATCCCCACCGTGGGCCCCATGGTGGTAGAGATTAGCCAACCACTCCACCGGGTGGCTCTGATGACCCTCTGTCTAAATACAAAGTTTCAGAAAAATTGTCCAAAAAAGTGGAACCAAATTTGGGGGTTTCGCCCCCATGGTGTTAGAGAATCACCAACCCCCTCGTTGGGGTGTGTAATGCCGAGACCTACACAGTAGTGAAGGTTTGGAGTGAAAAGCTCAAAAATTATGGACTTGCATCCCGGTCAAACAGACAGACAGACAGACAGACAGACAGACAGACATACAGAATCTTCTCTTTATTTATATAGATAACAGTAAATAACATCACGGTATATTATAACACTTATGGTAAAAGAATGATGTAAACAGCAGCTAAAAACTATTATCATTTCGTCAAATTTTTCTGGGGGGAAATGTCAATCCTGGGGAACTCCCCCAGAGACGTCCAGATTAGACACTGCATGACAAATGACTGAAAGGAATGAAAACATTTATTTGTAGGCCTACCCATCGTCTCCAAATGGTTGGTGTCGGGACTTGATGGCGGATGTTATGTTGATGAAGAACAATGCTCTGCTGTGTTACAGCAATGCTCTGTCGTGTTGCTTTGATATCATATCAAGTGTCTTTGAGCCACAGAAGTGCTAGTAAGAAGTTGCCCACTGCAAGAAGGTGTCTACGGCCTCTCGGGCCTACGGGAATTAAGGCGCAAGCCTTATCTGACATGGACCCCCGGTGATGAGACGGGTTGGCCAGGCTTTGTATTGCGACTAAAGAGGCCGCTGCAGGGCCCTATCAACAAATGTGGGGCCCTGTTCTGTAAAACTGTGGTGGCCCCACCATACAGAAGAACGACAAAATGACACAAAACGTATTGTAAGCCTATTCAACGTATCACCTTTCGTTTATTATTAATTCATTATTTCAAATTTTACAATATCAGCCTGTGTTTTAGTAGGGCCTATAATTCTTGACGAAGAACTCACTTTTGCTCCTCAACTTCACCGTCTTGCTCGAGACTGCTATTATCAGCTGCCTATCTCTTTATTGGCTCCAATCACTTATCTACTGCAACAGATGAACTCTAACACATCACCAACTGGTCTAAAGGGAAGACTTGCGGATGACAAAGCACGCGAAATTGCTATTATCAGACTCAACAAGAGTTCACTCTCAACCCATCCATCCATCTCTGGAGTTTCCCGTACAAAATCCATCAAAGCATTGGGAGTTCTTATTGGAGAGAAATTAACAGTTACAGGCCACATCAATAAGATTATCTGCTCTGGTAGCCTACTGCCTCACTCTATGCCATCAGAACCCTCAAGCAGGGCTGTAAATCTGCTTCTAGATGTGGGGAGGGAAAATTTCCCCTTCGGAATTGTGCGCAGTATACCCCCTCAAGGACCCCACTGGTCACTGAGTTCAGTGACACCCTATATTATATAGGTTAGTGTTAGGGCTAGTGTTAAAAATTGTAGATTCACACTCATCATCTTGTAGTGGACCCTGTACGGCCAAGCATATTGCGTGAGGTCTTGCACTGGCTTCCTTTCCCGCAGCGCATCTCATTTAGTATATCATCTTTGGTGTGGCAATGCTTATCAGGCTATGCATCCTCTTATCTGGTCTTTGGTTAGAAAGGCCTAGAATAATGAACTCTGTTTTTGATGGGTTGAGGCAGAGGAGGTTTGAGGACATCTCTCAATGGATGTCCTCAAACCTCCTCTGCCTCATGAGGATCATGATTATGATGATGACAACGATGATGATGATGATGATGATGATGATGATAATGATGATGATGATGTTGATGATGATGATGGTGACGACGACGACGTCGACGACGACGATGATGATGATGATGAAGATGATGATGGTGGTGGTGGTGGTGGTGGTGTTGGTGGTGATGGTGGTGGTGAAGATGATGATGATGATGATGATGATGATGATGATGATGATGATGATGGTGGTGGTGGTGGTGTTGGTGGTGATGGTGGTGATGATGATGATGATGATGGTGTGGTGGTGATGATGGTGGTGGTGATGATTAAAATGAGGATTATGATATTCATGACGATGATGGTGTAGGGGCCATGGATAGGGGTGGGTGACCCTACTAGCCCTTTTCGACGTTAGTGCAGCATTCGACACGGTCGATCATAATATATTAATTAAACGCCTCTCTATCTATTTTGGACTCTCTGGCCATCCACTTGAGTGGATCACATCTTTTTTTTAGCATGGCGGTCCAGTTGTGTGGTTTTGGGAGAAAGTATTTCACCATGGGCCCGGCTGCATTTGGTCTCCCACAAGGCTCTGTTCTGGCTTCCTTGCTTTACTTGCTCTACACTTCTGACATTGGCGCGCTCTTAGCATCTTACGGCGTACTACACCAGCTGTATGCAGATGAGATTCAGGCATATCTGCACTGCCCTCCACTCGCAGCCATTGATGCCGCCCGCATCAAGCAACAACCAATGGGGCCCTCAGATTGGATGTCCTCAAACCGACTCCGCCTCACCGCCCAAAAAACCCAATTCATTTGGTTGGGTACTAGGCAACAGCTGGCTAAACTCGACCTGAGCGTTCTCTCTTCTCAATTCCCATCTATGACTTTTTCTTCGGTGGCGCGTGACCTTGGAGTGCTCCTGGACTCTGAACTCACCCTTGCATCTCGTATAGACCAGGTGTGCCGCAGCTGCTACTACCAACTGTGACAGCTTAGGGTCATTTCTCGCTCTCTGACTTCTAAAGCTGCATGCACTTGTGCTGAGCCGCCTCGTCTACTGCGCCTCCATCCTTGCTGGTCTCCCGCGGGTTCGGATCAAGAGGCTGGAGAGGGTCCACCGGGCTGCCGCACGACTTATTGAGGGATTCACCAAGTACGATTGTGTATCCCAATATATGCGGGAGGTCTTACACTGGCTTCCTTTCCGCAGCGCATCTCATTTAGGATTGCATCTTTGGTGCGGCGATGTTTATCAGGCTGGGCACTCTCTGTGTGAGCTTTGCCTCCCTCTTTCCACTTGCATAGGCCGTCGCGCACTGCGCTCTGCTGTCCATGGTGACTTAATGGTTCCTTTCACTTGCTCTGCAACAATGCAGAGGCGCTCATTCTCTGTGGTTGGCCCAGCAGCCAGGAATGGACTTCCCTTGACTAAGCGACACTTCCTCCAAGCTGTTCTCAATTTCACAAACTGTTGAAGACTGTTTTTTTCGCTTGATCTCGGCCGGGAGCGCCTCTCAGTAGGTACCTTGAAGGGGCGCTATATAAATTGCGATTGACTGATTGATTGATTGTAGTTGTTGTTGTTGTTGGTGGTGGTGGTGGTGGCGGGAGAGTGGAGGTAGTGGTGGTAGTGCTAACAGTAGCGACGGCGACAACGACGACGACGACGACGATGACAACGATGATGATGATGATGATGATGATGATGATGATGATGATGATGATGATGATGATGATGATGATGATGATGTTGACGATGACGATGATGATTATGATGATGATGACGACGACGACGACGATGATGATGATGATGATGATGATGATGATGAAGCTGATGACGATGATGATGATGATGTTGACGATGATGATAACAACGACATAGATACCCAAACCTTTCACTGTTCGACGCAACGTGCTTTGGCAATTGTCGCCAGACGGTCGTGGATTGTCTCACGAAATCTCGGTTTTAAGAGGCGAGGGGAGGGTGTAAATTAGGCACCATTATTGGGAGATGCTCTACGAGAAGATATAAGAAAAATATTTGATTGTAAAAGAATTTGCCAACCGTTTTAGTAAGAATGTGCGGATAAGTAAGTCAGAAAAATCCTCTTGTCTAGTGGCATCTGAAATTACATAATTATGCTGGGCATGTAACTGCATGCGTCTGAATAGAAGCATCTAGCCGTAGCAGTTTATAATGACAAGGATGCGCAAAATCAAAATTAGGGTTTTCGCAACCCCCCTCCCACCGTGGGCCTCATGATGGTAGAGATTAACCAACCACCCCACCGGGTGGCTCTGATGGCCCTCTGTCTAGATACAAAGTTTCAGAAAAATTGTCAAAAAAGTGAAAAACATTTGGGGTTTCGGTCCCCACCCTGGCCCCCATGATGATGTTTATGTTGATGATGATAATGAAGATGACGATCATGTTGATGCTGGCATTGATAATTATGATAGTAACGTTGGCGATGATGGAGCTGATGCTATTGATGATAATTATAAAAATTACGATAATGATGAAAATGATGATGACAATGACGATGCAGACGCTGATTATATTATAATACTGATTACACCATATTTTGACGACGATATTGAAGACTAAATGATGATGAAGAGAAATGATGATTATGAGAAAATGTTCACGATGCCCATGATGAAGCTGATGATGATGACGATGACGACAACAATGATGATGATGAGGTCAATGATGATGATGCTGATGATAATGAGGATGCTTGATCTTGTTGACGGTGACGATGACGATTACGACGGCGACTGCGATGACGATGATAATTTAACAACGATGACGACTATGATGGCGTGTTTTTTTTATGTCAGATGACAAAAGATGACGATGATGATGTTGATGATGGTGACGATGATGAAATTTTTGTTCGCTGTTATTGTTGTTGTTGTTGTTGTTGTTTTTGTTGTTGTTGTTGTTGGTGGTGGTGATGACGATGTTGATGATGATAATTGTGATATTGATGATGATGCTGCTGCTGGTGGTCCGGGGGACTTTTTGTCCGGGGACATTTTATTCGGGGGAGATGACCCCGGTGGCACTCTGTCTATCTGCAACGTTTCAGGTGAATACCTGTGAGACTATGGCGACGGGATGAAAACAGCAAAAATTAGGGTTTTTGCTCCCATCCTGCTCCCATGGTGGGAGAGATTCGCCAACCCTTCCACTGGGTGGCCCTGATGACCATGTATCTATAGGCGCAAAGTTTCAAAACTGTTGGCGTGCATTCTGGACAAACATAATGCATACAATGAGATATATACAATTATGCATGGCCACATTCCTCTTTGTATATATACAGTGCCTACCCATATTATTAGATTCAAAGTTACATGTACATATACATGTACATGCATACATGCACACATAAGATTATATGCATGCATACATGTATATGCAAACATAGATACATACATACATGCATACAAGCATACATATTACATACATACATACAGATTATATACATACACACATACTGTATATGCATACATACATATAACATACATGCATACGCAATTACGTATTATATACATAAAAACGTACATACATGTATATATACATACATATCACATACATACAAACATACCTGCATACATGCATTTTGCATGCATACATACATACATACACACATAAGACATACATACATACCTACATGGATACATACATATATACATGCATGCACGCATACATACATACATACATGCATATATACTTATATGCATAGATATATGCAGACATATATAGATACATACATGCATAAATATAAATATATACATGCATGCATGCATACATGTACATACATGTAAATACATTATTGGGAGGCACTATAGATGATACTGTCATTGTTCTTAATGAATATGACTAACTGCTAATAATTATTTGCACTAATACTATTTCTTATACAACTAGAGCAACAGACATGGGATTTGCCCTAGAAAAATTTGACAAAATGATATTAGTTTTAGTTGCTGTTTACATTAATTGGGCAAATCCCTAAAATTAATATAGTCATGTCTCAAACTACATGTTGGAGGTTCTTCACTGTCTCCCTATTAATTTTGCCAGCGTATTGAGTTCTGGGTAGCTGCATTTGTATGGCGATGTTGTGAGGGCCTCGCGGACCTCGCCCCAATTTACCTCTGAGAGCTATGCTGCCTTACATTGGTATCAAAGGACGTCGTCCGCTACGTTCTGCTGATAAGGGAGCCCTCTTAATTCCTTTTGCTCGTGCTGCTACTTTGAAGAATCGAGCTTTTCTGTGGTTGGTCCAGTGGTCTGCAATGGCCTTAATTTTGAGCTACGCCTACACTCTGAAAATCTACCAGGATTCTTCCTTTAAAAACTTAAAACTGTTCTTTTTGGGCGCACTGGAGTCAGAAGCGCCTCTGAGTAGTTTTTTCTTGAAAGAACGCTATATATAAATTATCGAATGAACACTGACCTCCACGGATATTTCCCCGCTACGCCAAGACGTAGGAGCTAAATTTTAAACACACGAAATTCACGGAAAATATAATATTTAACTTTTATTTTCAACGCGGCTCCACCGCATTACATACCCCAACCGTACCCACCTCACTCCACCTTCACCCACACAAATCCTGGGCCACCACACCCAAAGCCACATCCTATACTGCGTCCCAACTATGGGCGGAGTTTATCAGGGTCTAGGGGGGGGCTAAGCCTCCCAAGAAGACCCAGATTAATTTTTTTAACCGTGTAAATGGTATATTTTCCTGGACTAGCCCCCCAGGAGGGCTTTAGCCCCACCAAGAACGGAAACCAAACTCCGCCCATGGTCCCAACCCAAATTGGTAAATTTTCAACGTACGGAGTTCATGGAAAAAATAATGTTTTACTTTGTTTTCAACTCGGTTCCATCGCAACCCTACTCCAGCCCAATCCCAAGAAGCACCACCCAGCTCCTTTCCATACCCCGCTCCACCCACCCACCCCAAGTCCACGACATCCACCACCCCATTGATAATTAGCGATGCAACTCATGCTATCCAGATGTCCAGTTACGGGTATTCACCCCACCCCGCCACAGACCTCTCTTCGCCCTTCTTACAACCCAACCCAGGCGGGTCTTTGTCTAGCTGGAAGAATTGAGGTGAATAGGTGCGATAAACTTGCGTGGCGGCTGTGGGCTGGGCGGGGGTGGGTATTCTCGGCGGTTTCTATAATTGTTCATTGGAAGTTTGGAACCCGAGAAATTGAACTGTGGGTGTGCATGCTGGACTAACAAACATACATGGACACATGGATACACGCCTACCATCATACATACATTTATATATACATGCATACTTACATATATACCAGTGATTTCCAACCTTTTTTGACTTTAGGGCCACTTTGTTGTTGTTCGAGGATGTGAGGGCTACTTTTTCTTATTTGGAGGACATAAGGGTATCAAGAGGCCACAAGGTCAAAATTTAATTAACCAAGAGCATATAAAATAGTCAAAATTGAATAAAAAATAGAATGTTTGATGCTATTTATACACATCCAAATAAAATAATTTGTAAAAGAGAATAATTTTTGTATTTTATCCTGTCCAAAATGTCATTTTTGCGTATATTTTATATAATTATTTCAGAGGTTTTGGTTCATTATTTAAGGCCTGGCGGGCCACTTTT
>OX457042.1:29274115-29276615 GCA_949752735.1 Lumbricus terrestris
TGATGGCGTGTTTTTTTTATGTCAGATGACAAAAGATGACGATGATGATGTTGATGATGGTGACGATGATGAAATTTTTGTTCGCTGTTATTGTTGTTGTTGTTGTTGTTGTTTTTGTTGTTGTTGTTGTTGGTGGTGGTGATGACGATGTTGATGATGATAATTGTGATATTGATGATGATGCTGCTGCTGGTGGTCCGGGGGACTTTTTGTCCGGGGACATTTTATTCGGGGGAGATGACCCCGGTGGCACTCTGTCTATCTGCAACGTTTCAGGTGAATACCTGTGAGACTATGGCGACGGGATGAAAACAGCAAAAATTAGGGTTTTTGCTCCCATCCTGCTCCCATGGTGGGAGAGATTCGCCAACCCTTCCACTGGGTGGCCCTGATGACCATGTATCTATAGGCGCAAAGTTTCAAAACTGTTGGCGTGCATTCTGGACAAACATAATGCATACAATGAGATATATACAATTATGCATGGCCACATTCCTCTTTGTATATATACAGTGCCTACCCATATTATTAGATTCAAAGTTACATGTACATATACATGTACATGCATACATGCACACATAAGATTATATGCATGCATACATGTATATGCAAACATAGATACATACATACATGCATACAAGCATACATATTACATACATACATACAGATTATATACATACACACATACTGTATATGCATACATACATATAACATACATGCATACGCAATTACGTATTATATACATAAAAACGTACATACATGTATATATACATACATATCACATACATACAAACATACCTGCATACATGCATTTTGCATGCATACATACATACATACACACATAAGACATACATACATACCTACATGGATACATACATATATACATGCATGCACGCATACATACATACATACATGCATATATACTTATATGCATAGATATATGCAGACATATATAGATACATACATGCATAAATATAAATATATACATGCATGCATGCATACATGTACATACATGTAAATACATTATTGGGAGGCACTATAGATGATACTGTCATTGTTCTTAATGAATATGACTAACTGCTAATAATTATTTGCACTAATACTATTTCTTATACAACTAGAGCAACAGACATGGGATTTGCCCTAGAAAAATTTGACAAAATGATATTAGTTTTAGTTGCTGTTTACATTAATTGGGCAAATCCCTAAAATTAATATAGTCATGTCTCAAACTACATGTTGGAGGTTCTTCACTGTCTCCCTATTAATTTTGCCAGCGTATTGAGTTCTGGGTAGCTGCATTTGTATGGCGATGTTGTGAGGGCCTCGCGGACCTCGCCCCAATTTACCTCTGAGAGCTATGCTGCCTTACATTGGTATCAAAGGACGTCGTCCGCTACGTTCTGCTGATAAGGGAGCCCTCTTAATTCCTTTTGCTCGTGCTGCTACTTTGAAGAATCGAGCTTTTCTGTGGTTGGTCCAGTGGTCTGCAATGGCCTTAATTTTGAGCTACGCCTACACTCTGAAAATCTACCAGGATTCTTCCTTTAAAAACTTAAAACTGTTCTTTTTGGGCGCACTGGAGTCAGAAGCGCCTCTGAGTAGTTTTTTCTTGAAAGAACGCTATATATAAATTATCGAATGAACACTGACCTCCACGGATATTTCCCCGCTACGCCAAGACGTAGGAGCTAAATTTTAAACACACGAAATTCACGGAAAATATAATATTTAACTTTTATTTTCAACGCGGCTCCACCGCATTACATACCCCAACCGTACCCACCTCACTCCACCTTCACCCACACAAATCCTGGGCCACCACACCCAAAGCCACATCCTATACTGCGTCCCAACTATGGGCGGAGTTTATCAGGGTCTAGGGGGGGGCTAAGCCTCCCAAGAAGACCCAGATTAATTTTTTTAACCGTGTAAATGGTATATTTTCCTGGACTAGCCCCCCAGGAGGGCTTTAGCCCCACCAAGAACGGAAACCAAACTCCGCCCATGGTCCCAACCCAAATTGGTAAATTTTCAACGTACGGAGTTCATGGAAAAAATAATGTTTTACTTTGTTTTCAACTCGGTTCCATCGCAACCCTACTCCAGCCCAATCCCAAGAAGCACCACCCAGCTCCTTTCCATACCCCGCTCCACCCACCCACCCCAAGTCCACGACATCCACCACCCCATTGATAATTAGCGATGCAACTCATGCTATCCAGATGTCCAGTTACGGGTATTCACCCCACCCCGCCACAGACCTCTCTTCGCCCTTCTTACAACCCAACCCAGGCGGGTCTTTGTCTAGCTGGAAGAATTGAGGTGAATAGGTGCGATAAACTTGCGTGGCGGCTGTGGGCTGGGCGGGGGTGGGTATTCTCGGCGGTTTCTATAATTGTTCATTGGAAGTTTGGAACCCGAGAAATTGAACTGTGGGTGTGCATGCTGGACTAACAAACATACATGGACACATGGATACACGCCTACCATCATACAT
>OX457042.1:29281615-29296615 GCA_949752735.1 Lumbricus terrestris
ATGATGATGACGACGATAATGGTGTTGTTGCTGTTCTTGCTGTTGTTGATACTGCTGCTTCTGTTAGTGGTAGATGTGAAAATGGTGACAACAATAATAATGATGATGATGATGATGATGACGACGATAATGGTGTTGTTGCTGTTCTTGCTGTTGTTGATACTGCTGCTTCTGTTAGTGGTGGTGGTGGTAGATGTGGTCATGACTGTGACGATGATGATGTTGTTGATGATGATGGTGATGATGATGATGATGATGACGATGACGGTGTTGTTGCTGTTGTTGTTGTTGGTGGTGGTGGTGATGGTGGTGTTTGTGGTAGATGTGGTGATGCTGACGATAATGATGCTGGTGGTTGTGGTAGTGTAGTTTTTGGTGTTGTTGTTGTTAGTGGTGGTAGTGGTGATGGTGGTGGCGGTGGTAGATGTGGTGATGGTGACGATAACGAGGATTACGATAGTGATGATGATCAAATCAAATCAAATCAAATCAAATCAATTTATTGGTCCGTTTGTAACAATAACAAGCACACCAAGTCAGGAACAATAACATTTCAAGTATAACCAAGTTGTTAAACATTAATCAATCCAATAACTTAATTAGTTAACATAAATTATTCAGACAGGTAAGGATTGCTTAAACCTAGGGGTTCTAAGGTTAAGTGATGCCATTGTGGACAGTTGTCCCTAGACCCGGGATGGGAGGTTATAAAAAAACTCGTGCAATAGTGGACACAAATGGAGACACAGAAGGGAGGAAATCCCGCTAGTAGGGCCCCCAAACAAACTATTAAATAATTTTGATAGATACACACCACAATTTGATGAAAAACCAAAGCAACAGTAGATGAATGGAGATGATCACAGCTATCATAACATCACAGCAAGGAGACAGGCACATCAATTCAACACACTAGGCCTATACAGAGAATATTTGAATGAAGCTGAAAAATAATTTTAATATCAGTTATGGGCCTCTATTAGCCATTTACGTAGGTTTATTTTAAACAGGTTAATATTAGGAGGAGCTTTAAGGCCTTGTGGCAAACCATTCCATAACAATTAAAGGACCCCTACACCTTATATGATGATTATGATGACGATGATGATGATGATGATGATGATGACGATGGCGATGACGATGATGATGATGATGATGATGATGATGATGATGATGATGATGATGATGATGATGATGATGACAACGTCATCTTGGCCCAAACTCTTGATTGCTCTAGTCTACGTGCCTTGTCGATATAGTCGCCAGAAGCTTGCTGGTTCTCTTCAGAACCCTTAGTTTCCATAGAAAAGGCGACTAGATCAAACTCTGTGACTGTTAGATATGCTACCATAAGATCTAAGAGAAAATTTTTGATTGTAAAAGTATCGGCAGATCGTTTTAGTAATTAATCGTAATCGATATCTCGAAACTTATGCAGCGCCCACAGAAACGGTGTCGCGGGAACTAGCTTACTCGCAAGCAATATTCAAACCAAAATCGATAGGCATCGGGCCAAGATCCGGGGAGTCCAGCAGGTAGACAGACGTGACGGGACGGCTAAGTTCGATGACATTTAGCGGTAAAATTACGAGGCTTGTGAAGAGAAAAGGAGGAATAAGGATCGGATTTTTGAAAAAGCACTGTTTTCAGTTTTGAGTGGAAGACCTGTGGTGAAAATAGCGAGTGGCACAGATGCGCAAAAAAGAATACCGTAGCAAACGATTGTCTATTTATAACGAAAATAATATTTAAGTAATGTTACTTATAAACAGATTACATGTATTGCTTGGTGTCATTAAAAGAAGTCCTCTCTTGCGCGGTGATGCTGCTGGGCAACGTAATCGTTGATTTCAGCATTGGAATCGTATCATTTAGTATAATACATCGGATTAATATCATACATACTAGTAGGCCTACATAGGCCTATTGTTGCAAGACTCCATACACTGCAGGCATCGCCAGTCGCCATTCTCCCAAGTGAGCCGCCTGCTGGGGGTCAAATTGCTTAGAGAGCGGTGACGTTTCGTGGTCTGGCTTCTTGAAGTTCTGTGAAGTACCTTTCAGCGCGACCACAACAGAGCTTCTCTTCTCTGTTTATGTGATTCAAACAAACCAATGACGCCAGTCAGCTGGAAGCCAAGCGTCATTAGCGAGTCGTCATTAGCGAGCAACTGCGATAATACGCACTGTTAGCCAAGAAGCTCACAGCCCATATAAACGATCTGTATATAATTATGAGCGTCATTATGACTTTGTCTCTGGTCTGCCTCTTAGTTTGTGCCTTTGTGCATCTGAATGCCTTTCGCTCTGTATCGATGACAGTCCGGTTTCACGACTGTAGGCCTACGTATGTCTGAATATATGTTCGTACATTTGGCCGTGGGCATGTATGTTTGTATGTGCTTCTGGCTAACTGCTTGGCCGTCTATCAGTATGAAGATCTGCCCGCCTGTGGTTGTTGATCTCACCGTCTGTACGTCTGTCTATCTGTCAGTCTAAATGTCTTTCCGTCTTCCTTATGTTTGTCCATCTATACACCTGCATGTTTGTTCGTCTGCCTGTCTGCATGCCTGTATGTCTCGAGCATAGACCATGAAGGGAGGAGGACGAGCTGAAACCTAGTGTAAAACCGGGATGTGGTTATCAATGGAACAAAACGACCATTAGTCAGAAAGGCATCAGTGCAAGAGTTGCACGCTTGCGAAATGACATGGTTTTGTTTGTACTATCTCATTGGATTCTATATTAAACTGCCTTTATTTTGGAAGAGCTTTTGGAATAATAAATTGGTAAGTTTTGAAGTAATGTGCCCTGATCATATCCAAAGTATTTGACGACAAGTTTTCACCACGACCTGGCACGAAGGAGATAATGTTGTTGTTGTTGTTGTTGTTGTTGTTGATGATGATGATGATGATGATGATGATGATGATGATGATGATGATGATGATTATGCTGCTGCTGGTGATGATGATGTAGATGTAGATGTAGATGTAGAAGGGGAAGGGAACGAGAAGGGGAAGAAGAGGAGAAGAAGGAGGAGGAGAAGGAGGAGAAGGAGGAGGGGAAGAAGGAGAAGAAGAAGGAGAAAAAGGAGGAGGTGAAGAAGGAGAGGGAGAAGGCGGAGGAGGAGGAGAAGAAGGAGAATAAGGTGGAGGAGAAGGAGGAGAAGGAGGAGAGGGAGGAATAGAAAAAGGAGGAGGAGAAGGAAAAGAAGGAGGTGGAGAAGTAGCAGAAGGAGTAGGAGAAGAAGGAGGAGAACAAGAAGGAGGAGGAAGAGGAGGAGGAGGAGATGGAGGAGGAGGAGGAGGAGGAGGAGAGGGAAAAGTAAGAAGGAGGAGAAGGAGGAGAGAAAAGAGGAGGAGAAGGAGGTGAAGAAGAAGGAGAACAAGAAGAAGGAGAAGAAGGAGGAGCAGAATGAAGAGGAGATGGAGGAAAGGGAGTAGGACATGGAGGAGGAGAAGGAGGAGAGGGAGAAAGAGAAGGAGGAGGAGGAGAAAAAGAATAAAAACAAGAAGAAAGAGGAGAAGGAGGAGAAGCAGGAGAATAAGAAAGAGAGTTAGGAGGAGGAGGAGAAGAAGAAGAAGGAGAACAAGAAGAAGGAAAAGAAGGAGCAGGAGGAGAAGGAGGAGGAGAAGGAGGAGAAGAAGAAGGAGAAGATCAAGGAGGAGAACAAGGAGAAAGAAGAGAAGGAGGAGGAGAAGGAGGAGAGGGAGGAGGAAAAGGAGGAGGAAAAGTAGGAGAGGGAGGAGGAGAGAGAGGAGGAGGAGGAGAAGAAGGAGAAGAAGAAAGAGGACAACAAAGGGAACAAGGAGAAGGAGGAGGAGAAGAATAAGGAGGAGAAGAAGGATGAGGAGGAGGAGAAGGAGGAGCAGAAGAAGGAGAAGGAGAAGGAGGAGAAGATGAAGGAGAAGCAGAAGGAGAAGAAGGAGGAAGAGAAGAGGGATGACGAGAAGGAGGAGGAGAACAAGGAGAAGGGGGAGAAGGAGGAGAAGGAGAAGGAGAAGGACAAGGAGGAGAAGAAGGAGAAGGAGGAGAAGGAGGAGGAGAAGGAAGAGAGGGAGGAGGAAAGGAGGAGAAAAAGCAGAAGGAGGAGGAGGAGAGGGAGGAGGAGAAGAAGGAGGAGAAGAAGAAAGAGGAGAACAAGGGGAACAAGGAGAAGGAGAAGGAGGAGAAGAATAAAAAGAAGGAGGAGAAGGAGGAGAAGGAGGAGTAGGAGGAGAAGGAGAAGGAGGAGGAGAAAATGAAGGAGAAGCAGGAGGAGGAGAAGGAGGAAGAGAAGAGGGATGAGGAAAAGGAGGAGGAGGAGAACAAGGAGAAGGAGGAGAAGGTGGAGAGGTATGGGAAGGAGAAGGAGAAGAAGAAGGAGAAGGAGGAGGAGAAGGAGAAGAAGAAAGAGGAGAACAAGGGGAACAAGAAGAAGGAGAAGGAGAAGGAGGAGAATAATAAAGAGAAGGAGGAGAAGGAGGAGAAGGAGGAGTAGAAGGAGAAGGAGGAGGAGAAGATGAAGGAGAAGCAAGAGGAGGAGAAGGAGGAAGAGAAGAGGGATGAGGAGAAGGAGGAGGAGAACAAGGAGAAGGAGGAGAAGGAGAAGGTGGAGAGGTATGGGAAGGAGAAGGAGAACGAAGAGAAGAGTGAGAAGGAGAAGGAGGAGGAGAAGGAGCAGAAGGACAAGGAGAAGGAGGGGGAAAAGATTGAGGAGAGAAGAAGGAGAAGGAGGAGAAGAAAGATGAGAAGACGGAGTACAAGAAGGAGCAGGAGAAGAACTAGAAGAAAAGAGAAGGAGGAGGAATGGGGAGCGGCAGGGGGAAGGAGAGGGAAAGGGCAGGATCGAGGAGCGAAGGAGGAGGGGAGGGAGGGGAGGAGAGGGGAGGAAGAGGGATAGGAAGAAGAACGAGGGCGAGAAGGAGAAAGATGAGGAGGAGGAGGAAGGAAGGAGAAGGAGGATAAGAAGAAGAAGAAGAAGAAGAAGAAGATGATGATGATGATGAGGATGATGGGGACGGAGAGGGAGAACAATGGCGAGGACGAGAAGGAGAAGGAGAAGTAGAAGGAGGAGGAGGGGAGGAGGATGAGAAAAAGATGATGATGACGACGACGATGATGATGATGATGATGATGAAGACGACGTCGATGATGACGATCTTGATCCTATTCTTGATGCTAAGGAAAGAGATGAAGATGCAGATCATGGTGATGATTAGTTGGCGATGGTGATGATGATAATGGCAACGACGACGATGGCGAGGATAAAGACGACGACGACGACGACGACGAGGCCGATGATGATGATGATGATGATGATGATGATGATGAGATGAAGATGACGACGACGACGACGATGATGATGATGAAGACGACGTCGATGATGACGATCTTGATCTTATTCTTGATGCTAAGGAAAGAGATGAAGATGCAGATCATGGTGATGATTAGTTGGCGATGGTGATGATGATAATGGCAACGACGACGATGGCGAGGATAAAGACGACGACGACGGCGACGACGACGACGACGAGGCCGATGATGATGATGATGATGATGATGATGATGATGACGACGACGACGACGACGACGACGACGACGAACGACGACGACGACGACGATGACGATGACGATGATGATGATGATGATGATGATGATGATGATGAATATTATGCACGCATGCGTTAAGCATATTCCTGGAGTAAATGTCTGCCATTGAAATACGCTAACAGACTACCCTCCTCCTTTAGGGGCTTGGAATTGGCCCTGGCTGAGTGCATCCAGTGGCAGGGTTCCCGTTGGCCAGTAGCGTGTCTGCTTATTAAGCTGTAACCTGCGCTGTTGCGCATGCGCAAGCTATGAACGTTGTCTAAGAAGAAGCGAATAATAACTTACGGAAAACTAGTTTAAATTTCCCTCTGTCATTAAAGCGATGTGTGAACCAAACTGGATATATCTAAATAGGCAATAAATCAAGAAATTGTAAGCGAGGTTTCCCATACATATGATAATTCTTCGTTTTCGAGATATTTGGCAATTTACGACATGAGGAGTTTAGCGTGAAAAAGTAAAAGACACTTAATAACAGGTCGGATTTTGACCAAAAATTTCTAATAGGTGGAAAGTTTAAAATATGAAAATAACTTGTAAACAACCTTACTTTGGTAAACATTACCGAAGCCAGATGTTACTTTTTAAAATTGTGGCAGGAGGAAGGAGAAATTTGAATCAATATCTAAGGTCGACACGGCGGTGGATAGATAAAATGAAAGAGGATTTTCAATTGACGGTTTGCCATCAATTGATGAGTTTGGTATAGGATAATAATAATAATAATAATTGTTAATATTATAAGATGTTCATTATAGGCTGCTTGAACTTATGTTAACATTACGCAATCAAACAAGCAATCATTAAGTAGGCTACAAGCGGAGTCCTATAAAAGCAAAAAACATAATAATAATAATAATAATAATAATAATAATAATAATAATAATAATAATAATAATAACAAAATCAAAAATAATGACGACGAAAATTTCTATGGCGTCGTACCAGAGCACATGCCGTTACATGGGAACCTTGACAAACACATGTACGCAATCAGTCAGAGATGCGACTTGGAATAAAGATGAATTATGTTTTCACTTGAATTAACGGCTCATCTGAGCCGGTGTCACGAAATAGAGTATCCTCCGGCGCAATAGATTAATTCATTCCTCCGGATAGCTTTAAGGGGGGGATAGAATATCACGTGACACCGGTTTTGCGGGTAATCACTCGCCTAATTACATATAGCATAAAGGCTTATATTCGTTTAATGAGAAAAGACAGGTTGACAAAACCGCAAATCAGTTTCCAAGAAAAAGATTATAGATATATAAGTCCTACGGGTTACACGGGCGATTCTTGAGAAGGCAATTATGGAAAGCTTTAAAAAAATCGTATTCAGGTGGTAATGAAAAGTCACGTGGCAGCCATCTTCTTAATTCTCATAATATTCATTTTCTTGATCGTGACAAACCTCCACCCCAAATAACCTTCATGATTCATCACTAATACAGTCTGCACAATAATCACTTTTATAATGACCTTAATCGTATACTCTGAAAAAACTTCTAAAGCGCCACTGGAAAGTCAAGCGCAGGGCACCAGCTTACTCACTAGCGCTGTATCAAATCAGAGGGTTATGCGAAGGAGGCCCGAGTTCGGTTTCTAGAGAGTTAGAGGGCGGAGTAGTTGCTAAGGAGGATGCCGCTTAGGTCGAGAGTTTGAGGTGGAGCAACAAGTGCATGAGAATAAGACTTCTTAGCAGGGCTGTTTTAAATGACTTTTTATAACTGCACAACCCTTTCCTTGCCTTCCCATCCTCCATGGTAAATTACTTCCAATCGCAGGACAATGACCTTCTTCACTAATTTTTACAGCACAGAGTTGCTTCTACAACTGCACAGATCCATTTAGAACTGCACATTTTGTGTACAACTGCACGCTAAAAATAGCGCTGCTTCTTAATGAGGAGTCAAGAGACTTCAGTTTCTGATGGATTGATGAGCAGTATTTGTGATAATCAATCTTAAAAGGGGTTGCTTCCAAATCGATCACCAGTCAGACCTTATGAATCTGTCAATTCCATGCAGTGATCGTGATGGGCATCAGCTTCTGCAGCCGTACTATATAGAGCAGTATCGTCATCAGTATGTGCCTCACATCATTAGCGAATTGACCAGAGATGGATGGGTGGCATAATGTTATAAACTGTGTTTTGTCGGCTGCTGAAGTTATTATTATTATTATATTATTATTACTACAACTATTATTATTATTTTATTATTATTATTACTATTATTACTATTATTATTATTATTATTATTATTAGTAGTAGTAGTAGTAGTAGTATTAGTATTATTATTATTAGTAGTAGTATTAGTAGTAGTAGTAGTGGTAGTGGTAGTGGTAGTGGTAGTGGTAGTGGTAGTGGTAGTGGTAGTAGTAGTAGTAGTAGTAGTAGTAGTAGTAGTAGTAGTAGTTGTAGTAGTAGTAGTAGTAGTAGTAGTAGTAGTAGTAGTAGTAGTAGTAGTAGTAGTAGTAGTAGTAGTAGTAGTAGTAGTAGTAGTAGTAGTAGTAGTAGTAGTAGTAGTAGTAGTAGTAGTAGTAGTAGTAGTAGTAGTAGTAGTAGTAGTAGTAGTAGTAGTAGTAGTAGTAGTAGTAGTAATATTACTATTAGGATTATAATTGCTATTAGGATTATAATTATTATTAGGAACAAATTCAGTATCAGGAATTGGTAATGAAAGACTGTTCCATGGTGTGAAGGTCCAATGCATGAGAAGGTGAAGAAGTAATGATGCAGTCGATAACCGGTTCGCAGAATATTTTATATCATCATTATCATGTAGAGCAGTATAATAAATTTTGTGTGAGCACGAATGCTGCAAGGTGGGCATCTACAAGACGCAATCCATTGCAATGTCATTGGAACTGCTTCGTTCGATTCTTTATCTCTGTGATTATGGTGCGGAATAGTAACAGTAATAGTAGTTGTAGGAGTAATAGTAGCATTATTAGTAGTAGTAATAGTTGCAGTAGCAGTAGTAGTAGTAGCAGCAGTAGCAGCAGTAGTAGTAGTAGTAGTTGCAGTAGTAGTAGTAGTAGCAGCAGCAGCAGCAGCAGCAGCAGCAGTAGTAGTAGTAGTAGTAGTAGTAGTAGTAGTAGTAGTAGTAGTAGTAGTAGTAGTAGTAGTAGTAGTAGTAGTAGTAGTAGTAGTAGTAGTAGTAGTAGTAGTAGTAGTAGCAATAGTAGTAGTAGTAGTAGTAGTTGTAGTATAGTAGTAGCAGTAGCAGCAGCAGCAGCAGCAGCAGTAGCAGCAGCAGCAGCGGTAGCAGTAGTAGTCGATAAGAGAGGAGCTATTCCAGCAACAGCATTTCTTCCAAGAACTGCTATTTGGGGAATGGAACACGGAGAAAGTGTAAAAAAACATGCGGAAATAAAGACATCTGTTTTTCTTCGTTCTATTGTAATCTAATTTTCCTTCACAACCTTACCGACACACTGACAGTCTCACACACTGATTCGGATGGAATTAACCTATAACAGGCAGGGAAGAATGGAAACAGACTGAGGCGTAGCCATGCGTGAAGAAGAAGAGACGCTGGCGTTATAACAGAGAAGCGAGACAAAACGAGAGAAAGATACGTAGACTGTCGACAGACAGAGACAGACAGAGACAGACAGAGACAGACAGAGACTGACAGAGGCAGACAGAGACAGACAGAGACAGACAGAGACAGACAGAGACAGAAGAGACAAAGAGGAAGAGCAGGAGGAGGAGAAAGACCGATATACAGGGTGGGCCAAAAAAAGACCCCCTATGTTTTTGCCAATATCTTGACCAAAAGAATTGAAATTTCACAGTCTTATAGACAATTCATATTTACATATGATGGCCAAATTTCATCAAAATATTTCAAACAGAGCAAAAGTTATGCCACTATTATGGAGGCCACCCACCGTTTTTTGACGATTCAAAAACCTAACGCAACAAAAAGTAGGTTTTTGCCAATATCTTGGCCAAAAGTAAGAGTTTCAAAATGAAATTTTACAGGTTAATGGACAATTCATATTTACATATGATGGCCAGATTTCATAAAATATTTCAAACAGAACAAAAGTTATATCACTTTTAGTGAGGCCACCCTACGTTTTTTGATGATTCAAAAAGTCAAAAAACGTAGGGTGGCCTCACTAAAAGTGATATAACATCGAGATGTCGAACCCTCTTATAGAGAAACGCGAACGGCCGTACGTTCACATTTTACAATTTCACACTTACTATGGACAATGGTGGATAGGTGGAAGTCATAGCCTACATGGCCGGATTAAGGCATGTTTAACATGTTCGGCCGAACAGGTACCACACACTTTAGGGGGCTCCAACACATAAGGAAAATATTTTTTCAGAAAAAATTTGTATATTTTGAGCAAATTTCGATCAAACGACTAAAAAAGGTCATCAGAATTTTCGGCCGAAGATCCGTAAAAAGTTCCCGAACAGGGTCCCCACATTTCTTAATCCGGCCCTGACAGTGTGACAAGTTATATCACTTTTAGTGAGGCCACCCTACGTTTTTTGATGATTCAAAAAGTCAAAAAACGTAGGGTGGCCTCACTAAAAGTGATATAACTTTTGTTCTGTTTGAAATATTTTTATGAAATCTGGCCATCATACGTAAATATGAATTGTCTATTAACCTGTATAATTTCATTTCGAAATTCTTACTTTTGGCCAAGATATTGGCAAAAACCTACTTTTTGTTGCTTAGGTCTTTGAATCGTCAAAAAACGGTGGGTGGCCTTCCTAAAAGTGGCATAACTTTTGGTTTGTTTGAAATATTTTTTATGAAATCTGGCCATCAAATGTAAATATGAATTGTCTTTAAGACTGTAAAATTTCATGTCGAAATTCTTACTTTTGGTCAAGATATTGGCAAAAAACCTAGGGGGCATTTTTTGGCCCACCCTGTATAACCATAACCATAACCACAAATGTTATTGCTTCATATAGCAAACTATCTGCATAAATTAATAGGCCTACCGTAAACACTTTTTTCAGTTAACTGAGACTCAAGAAGTTAACAAAATCCAAGCGTGTATGAGTGCACATCTAATACATTTATTACTATTATTTTTAAACCTAAAGGCAAGGCATGTGTTTGGAGGCAGATACGATGTATTATGGATAGATGTTTTCAGCAAATAGCACGGAGCGTATTCGCTTGAATAGCTATGGAGAGGCATGGAGATAAAAAGGATGCTTCCAAAGTTCCAAATAAAGACACAGAAACAGACAGAAAGAGGCAAACTCACAGAGACTAACACAGACAGATACAGACAGAGACAGAGACAAAGACAGAGACAGAGATACCGAGAGTGACAGAGAGAGAGACAGAGAGAGAGAGAGAGAGAGAGAGAGAGGGAGAGAGAGAGAAAGAGAGAGAGAGTGAGAGAGAGAGAGAGAGAGAGAGAGAGAGAGAGAGAGAGAGAGCGAGAGAGAGAGAGAGAGCGGAGAGACAGATAGAGACAGAAACAGACATACAGAGACAGAAACAGATACAGACAGAGACAAAGACAGAGACAGAGATGCCGAGAGTGACAGAGAGAGAGAGAGAGAGAGAGAGAGAGAGAGAGAGAGAGAGAGCGAGAGAGCGAGAGAGCGAGAGAGAGAGAGAGAGCGGAGAGACGGATAGAGACAGAGACAGACATACAGAGACAGAAACAGATACAGACAGAGACAAAGACAGAGACAGAGATACCGAGAGTGACAGAGAGAGAGAGAGAAGAGAAGAGAGACAGACAGACACAGACAAAGACAGAGACAGAGATGGACAGAATGAGCCCGACAGATGGACAAACACGACGAGAGAAGAGGGAAAGGCAGATCGAGGCAGAGGCAAAGGCAGAGACAGAGGCAGAGACAGAGCGAGAGGCAAAGGCAGAGACAGAGGCAGAGACAGAGGCAGAGGCAGAGGCAGAGACAAAGACAGAGGCAGAGACAAAGACAGAGGCAGAGACAAAGACATAGGCATGCAGAGGCAGAGGCAGAGGCAGAGGCAGAAGCAGAGGCAGAGGAAAACAGAGATAGTGGCAAAGGCAAAGGCAGAGACAGAGCGAGAGGCAAAGGCAGAGACAGAGGCAGAGACAGAGGCAGAGGCAGAGACAGAGGCAGAGGCAGAGGCAGAGACAGAGACAGAGGCAGAGGCAGAGGCAGAGGCAGAGGCAGAGGCAGAGGCAGAGACAAAGACAGAGGCAGAGACAAAGACAGAGGCAGAGACAAAGACAGAGGCAGAGACAAAGACATAGGCATGCAGAGGCAGAGGCAGAGGCAGAAGCAGAGGCAGAGGAAAACAGAGATAGTGGCAAAGGCAAAGGCAGAGACAGAGCGAGAGGCAAAGGCAGAGACAGAGGCAGAGACAGAGGCAGAGGCAGAGACAGAGGCAGAGGCAGAGACAGAGACAGAGGCAGAGGCAGAGGCAGAGGCAGAGGCAGAGACAAAGACAGAGGCAGAGACAAAGACAGAGGCAGAGACAAAGACAGAGGCAGAGACAAAGACATAGGCATGCAGAGGCAGAGGCAGAGGCAGAAGCAGAGGCAGAGGAAAACAGATATAGTGGCAAAGGCAAAGGCAGAGACAGAGCGAGAGGCAAAGGCAGAGACAGAGGCAGAGACAGAGGCAGAGGCAGAGACAGAGGCAGAGACAGAGACAGAGACAGAGGCAGAGGCAGAGGCAGAGGCAGAGGCAGAGACAAAGACAGAGGCAGAGACAAAGACAGAGGCAGAGACAAAGACAGAGGCAGAGACAAAGACATAGGCATGCAGAGGCAGAGGCAGAGGCAGAAGCAGAGGCAGAGGAAAACAGAGATAGTGGCAAAGGCAAAGGCAGAGACAGAGCGAGAGGCAAAGGCAGAGACAGAGGCAGAGACAGAGACAGAGGCAGAGACAGAGGCAGAGGCAGAGACAGAGGCAGAGGCAGAGGCAGAGACAGAGACAGAGGCAGAGGCAGAGGCAGAGGCAGAGGCAGAGGCAGAGGCAGAGACAAAGACAGAGGCAGAGACAAAGACAGAGGCAGAGACAAAGACAGAGGCAGAGACAAAGACATAGGCATGCAGAGGCAGAGGCAGAAGCAGAGGCAGAGGCATAGGCAGAGGCAGACGCAAAGGCAGAGACAGAGGCAGAGGCAGAGGCAGAGGCAGAGGCAGAGGCAGAGACAAAGACAGAGGCAGAGACAAAGACAGAGGCAGAGACAAAGACATAGGCATGCAGAGGCAGAGGCAGAGGCAGACGCAAAGGCAGAGGCAAAGGCAGAGGCAGAGGCAAAGGCAAAGGCAGAGCAGAGATAGAGGCAGAGGCAAAGGCAGAGGTAGAGGCAGAGGCAAAAGCAGAGACAGAGGCAGAGACAGAGGCAGAGGCAGAGGCAGAGGCAGAGGCAGAGGCAGAGGCAGAGACAGAGGCATAGCTAGAGACAGACCCGTGGACGAGAGGTTAGGATGAGGGGAACTGCTGTGAATCTGAATGCCTGTTTCGTTTCTGATAAAGTTGGTCGGAGTTGGTCGGAGAATTGGCTGCAGAGTCCTGCTGATGGATGACAGAAACGACGTCAGTGGGTTAGTTAATTGGTCGGCAGGGGGCCGACACACACACGCTCCACTCTGTCTTACTACGATGACGTTTTATTAGCCGAGCGACAGATGTCGCTACGTGACGACCGTGATCAGCATCACGTGGTCATGATGCTCGACCAGTCATCCATCAGCAGCAGCTTCTCTATGGCAACCGGATCGACATTGACCGATTTAATCATCGATGGCTGACAAAGCGTCATAAATGCCTTAAACATTTTCATTTATAGGCTCTAAAAAAGTCGTCAGTTGAGGCCATTTACTTAATTGTTTGTAACGCTCGTGAATAAACTGGTGCCCTGCGCTTGGTTTTCGAGTGGCGCTTCAGAAGTTTGAAGATTACGGCTACGATGATGTAGCGATGCGAAGTAGTAGACTCGCTCTCAACATTTGTGATGCATATTTATTAATTCACTTATTCATTCATTCATTCACTCTGAGATTTATATAGCGCCCCTTTAAGGACACTACTCAGAGACGCTCCCGACTCTAACGCGCCCAAAAAGAAGTTCTATGTTTAGTGATACTTTTAAAAATGACTATATTATTATCTAATCATTTTAATGCATGGCTTCTATTATTTTATTCTCCAGAATCAGTGGACAACCTTGACCCTATAGAAGAGTATACGAGCCAGCTCATTTGTCTTGGTCTCCCATGCCAGTTGGCAATATTCGCAAAACGAAGGCTTTGTCGGATGCACATCTGTGTTGGATCGCGTGCCGATCACGATTTGCATCCCGCCGCTGCAGGACTTATTTCAGAGATCTAAATCTAAATCTCTGGCAAAAACAGACCAAGCACCGTAGAAGCACGGATACCTCAATATAGCATGCAGCATTCGTTCAAACGGTGAAGGAACTTACCAGATCGATCCATAGAATATTGAGCAGAGTAGAGCTCACAATTATGCTAATAAACGGAATCGATGTGTCGTGTGCGCGTGCGCAGTATGTCAAGGTTGATGCTACCAAAATGGTAAACACGCAAAGCGCGCGCGACTCTAAGTTCGCAATGTTTTGACAGTTACAATCAGTCAAAAAATTTAGGAATTTTGGTTTCTTGGTATGCCATCTCATTGTAGCCTACAGCGGTAAGTTGTGTAGCAATGGTGAAAAACGACTAAATCATCTAAACTATTAATAGTCTCCATGTTTAATGCTGCAGATACACTTCCGGTAGCCGACCTACATCGAGATGTCGAACCCTCTTATAGAGAAACGCGAACGGCCGTACGTTCACATTTTACAATTTCACACTTACTATGGACAATGGTGGATAGGTGGAAGTCATAGCCTACATGGCCGGATTAAGGCATGTTTAACATGTTCGGCCGAACAGGTACCACACACTTTAGGGGGCTCCAACACATAAGGAAAATATTTTTTCAGAAAAAATTTGTATATTTTGAGCAAATTTCGATCAAACGACTAAAAAAGGTCATCAGAATTTTCGGCCGAAGATCCGTAAAAAGTTCCCGAACAGGGTCCCCACATTTCTTAATCCGGCCCTGACAGTGTGACAGCGTATCTAGATTCTATAGGTTCCATCCTATTGGATCTGCCTTTGTTAAATAGGCCTAATCTTAAAATACTTATACTTGCTCACCGTCCTCGGTATTTTGATCCTCATCCTCCTTCTTCCGATTTATCCTCTTATTTCACGTAGTTTTTATTGTTATTCTTGCGATTAATTAAACTATTTATATCTGTTGTTTATTCCCTGTTCCTATCATCCTCCATTCTTTCCATCTTCGTAATACTGTTCGTCTTCCTCTCTTTTCCATTCTCATTTCTTCGTTTATTTCTCTTGGGTTCCCTTTCTCACCCTCTTTCCCCCT